>WOXC01004148.1:0-173782 GCA_011680675.1 Gymnobelideus leadbeateri
TCATTATGACATATGAGTGAAAGATGCTTTGTCTCAGCTCAACTTTCAAGGCTTCATTTTTCTTTACTTGCCAAATGTTTTTGAAAAATCAACAAGCAATAAAAAAAGAAATCATATTCTCTCCACCTCTCAGTGAACTGTGTGACACCAAATATGTGGTCTGTGTTAGAAAATTGGTTGGGGGAGTTTGCCTCCTCCCCTACCATTATCATTTCTCATGTTTTCATTCATTCATGCAGAAAAGGTTCTCATAAAGATTTGATCGAGGTAGGAAAGCATATGGATTGGATCCAAACCTGAACTCATTATCTTTCCCATGTAACCAACTCCATTCTTCTGAACTTCCCATTTTCTGTCAGGGACACCACATCCTTCCAGTCACTCAGGTTTTCAAACTCAGTGTTATCATTGACCCTTCCTTCTTCCTACCCCACGTATCCCATCCATTTCCATTTCTTGTCATTTCTATCCCTACATTCATCCCTTTCTCTCTCCTCATACAAGCATTGTAGGAGTTCAGGACCTAATCACTTCTGACCTGGACTAGTGCCTCCCACCCTGTCTCCCTGCCCCAACTGTCTTCTTTCTTACACATGCCTGCCAAAATTATTTTCCTGAAGTAGAATTCAGATGATGGTTACTCCCCTACTCAAGAAAGTCCAGCTAGGGGCAGCTAGGTGGTTCAGTGAATAGAGCACCGGCCCTGGAGTCAGGAGGACCTGAGTTCAAATGTGACCTCAGACACTTAACAAAAAACTAGCTAGCTGTGTGGCCTTGGGCTAGTCACTTAACCCCAACTGCCCTCCAAAAAAAAAAAAAAAAGCTCCAGCTACTCCATACTGCCTCTAGGATAAAATATATTTGGCTTTAAAACCTTTCACATGCTGGTCCCTACTTACTTTTTCATCCCTTTCCCCTACTTTATGGTCCAGTCAAACTGTTACTATTCTTGCTTAATAAATCTTGACCTCCTTAAGATTAAATTACTTGGTCCAGGGTCACACAACTAGTAAGTACCTAAAGTAGGGTATAAACCTAATTCTTCTTGAGTCTAGGTCCAGCACCCTATTCACTAAGTCATGCAGCTTCTCTCCAAAAGTGTTTTATTATCCTAAAGAATCCCCATTCATGGATTGGCTGATAATGAGGATCCATGCAAAGGAGAAATTTCTTTAGTGAAACCATGTGATTTGTTCTTTTTTTTTCCCCAAGGTTGCAGAGCAAGGAGCTAAGGACTGGAATTTAAGAATACCTCAAAGGATCAAAATTTTCCATTAATTGACATACTTGGTCCTTCTAATGCTAAATAGCTGAAATAAAACCACACATACACATTCACACATGTGTACACATGCTCGCACACACATGTTCACACACGTGTACACACGTGCACACACACATTCATGCACATTCATGTGTGTTAGCATCTTCAAGAGCATGCTATTTTTGATTCTACCATGGTGTTGCTTTTCCTCTCATTCGTTCATTTCTGAAAACGATAGTGAGAATACACCTGTTAACTACCTGACGAACTACAAGATGTGAGGGGACAAAAAACCCCTTCCCTATAAATCCCCTTTACCAGATGAATTTCACCCTAGAGGATGCATCTCTGTAGAAAACTGAGCATGAATAGCAGGTTTGCAAAACCTCAAGTACTTCTGTCTCTCACCTCTCCCCTAGATCAGTCAATACCCACCTAGATTTACCTTGCCTCCTAGAATAAGATAAACAATTCAACAAGAAAATGGGAAGACTTTGTCGAGGGTTTGGGGGAAGGTGAAGATGTTTCCTTTTTTAAAAGCATCTCCAGAAACTACTCAGAAAGACACAGATGTCTACTCTGTCTTCCAGTCAAAGAATTCCTTATTAAAAATTCTGTACCTCCAAGCATACTTGCCGAACATAGCCAAGGGCAGGAGCCCCATTCATGGTTGTGGTTGGAAATGATTTATAGCCTCTGTTGGTTATTTTCCAGGGGACACCATTTTGTGGATGTTTTTGTTAAAGGTTTCAGGTAAATCTGTCTTCTGTCCCTCAAGTCCCTTTATGCAGAAGCTTCCTCCTTTTCTTGTTTATTGTGGAGGGCTGTACCAATGAGCCTTTCTCTTGCTGTCAGATTTCTGCCTGCCCTTGCTATCAATCTGGAGAGATGGGTTGTTGGGGACAGGAAAGTAAGAAATCTTTCTAGCATTTTGTAGCATAAGGGGAGGATCGTGTAAGTTATGGCTACATGGGGTCAGCCTGTAAAGATATTCGGCATTTGTGTCCTTATTTTTTCTCCTTCAGAGTGGGAAAAGAATACCTAAGGTTATAAAAGATAATACAGTGCATTAGCTCTGGAGAAAACCTTATTAAAATCTTCCACTGGAGAGAGTCATTGGAGGTCAGGAGTCAAAGTCTTGGATCAATGGGTTTCAAAGTGATCTTTTTCTCTCTCCTCCTCCTCTCTCTCTTTTTCTCTTCTCTCTTCTCTTTTCTCTCTGTTTCTCTCCCTGTCTCTCTCTCTCTGTCTTTCTCAGTCTCTCTGTCTCTGTCTTTCTCTGTCTGTGTGTCTTTCTCTCTGTGTCTCTGTGTATCTCTCTCTGTCACTGTCTCTGTATCTCTCTCTTTCTCTGTTTGTCTCTCTATCTCCCTCTCTCCCTCTCTTTCTGTCTGTCTCAGTCTTTCTCTCTTTCTCTTTCTCTGTCTCTCCCTCTCCCCCACCCCCTCTCTTTCTCTCTCTCTTCTTCACTATTGTTACAATCTTAATAAGAGGCTGGATATGGAGTCAGAAGATTTTCCTTTCAATCTAGGTTCTGCTACTTAATGTTGGGTGACTTTGGGCCAACCACCTGAATTCCCTTAGCCCAGTTATTAATAGATAAAATAAGAAGGTTAGACTAGAAGATCTAAGCTCCCTTCTGGTTCGAAATTCTACCAACCACCAGCCCAACCACCATACTTGGCAGACCGCAAGCACTTCCTAAGTGTTGATGGATCAATTGAAACTGCCTTCTTTTTTATCTAGCATTCCATTCCTGTGACTTCTCTCCCCAAGGTAGATTGTCAGCTCCTTCAGACAAAAGTTCGAAGGCTCACAGCACTGCAGAGTTGAAAAGGATTTTAGGAACAGTAGCAGCATCAATAGCATTTATATAGGACTTGAAGGTTCGTAAAACATTTTACAAATATCAACTCATTTTATCCTCTCAACAACCCAGGGAGGGAAATGCTATAATTATGCCCATTTCACAAATGAGAAGACTGAGGCAAAGGTTAAATAAGCTTCTGAGCTCAAGTTTAAAAGCAGGTCTTCCTGGCTTGAGATGTAGTGCTCTCTCCTGCCTACCACCTCTACGACATGCCAACAATCCAGCCTTTCTTTGAAGATCTCCAGGTGAGCTCACATTTTCCAAAGAGTGCCCCAGCTAGTAAGAGTCTGAGGCAAAGGTTGAACTCAGGTCTTGCTACTTCCATGTCCATTATGCCACCTGACTGCAAATGCCACTTGCATTTCTGTGGCATTTTAAGGTTTGCAGGGTCCTCTCCAACCATTATCTTAATTTGTCCTCACAAAACCCTCATGTCATGGGTGCTTTTCTTATCCCCATTTTATAGAATAAGAACTGAGGGTCAGAGTGGTTCAATGATTTGCCCAGGAACATAGCACTAGTATGGAGCAGGACCAGGATGTGCCAATAGTCCTCTCATGATCTCAAAGGAGATATTGAGCCTTTAAGCAATTTTTAATTGTTTAAAATTAATTTAAATATGTATATTTTTACATAATGTCCCCTTACAACAAGAAGTCTATGAGACAAGTCACTGAAAGGGCATCTAAATCAACCCCAACTAGGAAGAACAGAAAATCTCATTGGGAAAGGCTGCTTTGGAAAGGATCCCAGTTAGATGCACACAGATCAGAGGAGTGAGAACTGGAAGCCAAGTATCTGTGGCCAGGACAGAGTACAACAAAACACTTTATATAAACTTGTCCTCCAATATTGGGCCAAGCACTAAAGTGGCATTATTTAATATTTTCATTGAGGTCTTGGATAAAGCCATAGGTGGAATCCTTATCTAAGTTTCAGGTGGCACAAAGCTAGAAGCACCAGCTGGTACAGTAAGTGGATGATGCTTAGGATTCAAAATTATCCCAACAGGCCTGAACATTAGTCCAAATCCAGTAAAGTGAAATTTGACAGGAACGAATGCAAAGTTTTATCGCTTGAGCTTAGACTATCAATTTTGAATATATAGGACCAAAGGAATAAAATAAATGACCCAGCAACCCCAACACTCCTGTACAGCCCAAATCAGATTAAAACATAACTGGGAAATATTTAACAAAATAAGTAAAGATACAGTAGAACAGAGCTAATGTTAATGTGTGGTTTTCCAAATCAACATGCACCCCAAAGGGATTCTTATATCCTGTTAAGTGCCCCCCCATTACTATTTGAATTTGACACCACTGTTTTAAACAACTAGTTTTAGTCAGTCATTGTGTCTAAAAAAGATCACAGATTCATATATCCTATATATCCCTGCATTCCCTTATACTAATCGATGCATACTTTCCAATGAATTGACCATGAAGTCTATGAAACATAATAGTAGTTTGGGACGGTGGAAAGAGGGATGGACCAGGAATCAAGAGAACCAGACACTGACTGTCACCTCTCCTCAGACAAATCACCTAATCCTGCCCAGCTTTGGCCTTCTCTTCTGGAAAATAGAGATAATTATTCCTGCCCTGTCTGCCTCAGAGCAGTTGTGAGGCTCCAGGGGAACAACAAACACCAAGACATACAGTGGAAGTCACAGAAGGAATTATGAAAGAGAGGGAAGGAGGTCTGGCTTTTCCATTCCAGTTCCTTAATCGCCCCCTTCCAGATGAATGAGCCTCCTTGTAAACATTCATTTTCTTCTCCAGTTGTATTATGGACTTAGAGAGTGATAGATGACAAAGGAGAATTGAACTCAACTTGGCCATAAAGGAGGCAGCCCTTGATAGTCAGTTATTAAACATTTATTAAGTACCTACTATGCTCCAGATACTGGGCTAAGTACAGGGCAATTGGAAAAAAGACGAAAGATGATCCCTGCTCTCAAGGAGATGATGGTCCATGCGATCTGAGGCTCTATGTATCCAGGATCTGTCTCTTCCCCAATTTTACAACATAGTCTTCATTAATTTTCCCCCATTCAGACTTGTTTTTGTGCCCTGCCAAGTTAAATTCTTACTATGCCCACCACCCTTGGAGGTACTTCCTTGCTCTAGATCTCTATATGTCTTGGTATTTACATTGTCTCCCTCATCAGAGTGTAAGCTCCTTGAGGACAGGGAGTGGTTTTGCCTTTCTTTGTATCCTCTGTGTTGTACAGTCTCTGGTATAATATATAATATATACTTGCTGACTGAATGACTACAGGAGTCAAGTCAGGTCTTAGTGGGACCTGGGCAGCAGGATGGCTGAAGGCCACAGCAAACTGTAACCCAAGGATTGAAGCAATGACCTGACATGCATTTATTATGTGTCAGCTACATAGCAGGGGAACAAATACAAAAGTATTACAGCCTCCATCCTCAAGGTGCTTACATTCTGTTCAGATTCATCAAAAAGACAGGTGAGGAGGGTCTCTAGGAGAGTGATCCCAGACAGTCAGATGCTAACTGGGAGCACCAGGTATCTGAAGAACAGGGGAGAGGCCCAAGAGTAGAGCCTGGCAGAGAGGAACACAGAAGACTAATTTCTCCTACAAGCCAACTCTTAAAGAATTGGGCTCTGATTCAGACTACATAAGTCCATGAGATCTCAAGGAATCTGAGTGCCTTCAGGAATCCAGCTCCTTTGCTGGTACACTTTTTAAATGAAATAAGAACCTCAAAGGTGTACATAATTGCTTAGTACAAAGATCTATTTCTAACTCATTTATGTGAGTTGGCCTTGAGCCCACTGCTTATGAATGCACATAAACACACCTTTTATTACCCAATAATGCTTTCCCTTTTGCAACTTTTTATAGACCATAAAAAATTGGGGATGGTGCTTTATTTTCTTTTTCCAGCAAAAAGAAGTGCAGGCACCAAGTCTTCCAAATGGTACCTTCTCTTGCTTACTTCTTCAACCAAGAGCATCTGTCAAGGGGGCGTTTGAAGCTTCACTATCAGCAACTCGATATTAATTTTGCTTCGCTCAAATTGACTTGCTAGTCAGCCTGGGTGGCGGCATTCCCCTTTACGATCCTGTCTTCCCTCTCTGAAGTCAGCAGATGCAATGCAGCAAAAATCTTTCGAAGCTCTGAGTACCTCCAGAATGGTCCCCCCAGGATTGGCTTCTACCCAGAGGAGTAACACTTTTGGAGGCTGCATTGGAAATGGGGTTTTCCAGTAAGCTATGTGTGCCTCTGTCTATTGTGTCTAGTTCTCTGGAAGAGCTTACTACATCAGGCCTTTCCTGATCATCCCAATTGTTAGCAATGCCAGCCTTTCCCAAAATTCTTGTGTATTTATTTTACATCTATTATGAGCCTCCCCAAAGCACAAAGCATATTCAATAAAGACCTGGACCAGATGCCAGTAGAACCTGGATTCCAGTCCAGTCTCTGACACATGTTGGCCATGTGACCTTGAGTCACTTAATGATGTTTTAGACTATGCTCTGAGACTGAAATTTGCCAAGAGGGTACTGACCTTCATCGATGGAGGAAATTTCTTCAACAAAGAATTCTCTCTAACAGAGAAATCACAGGTAAAGCCCTTCTATCCCTCTATTTTGTCTGTTTATCTTTTTGAGCATGTAAGCTCTCTGATGGTGAAAACTGTTTCATATTTTTTTTCTTACTATCCCCACCTAGCACCTGGCATAGTCTAAAGATCTTTGAATATCACACAAAGGAACATGTAATTGAACCTGTTAGGTGATAGGGAGAAACTAAAAGTTTATTGAATAGAGGCAGACACTAGGAAGGGGCTAAATACTTCTGGGGTGATTAGAGGTTCAGTCTCAATTCTTGTCCTTTTTTCAGGAAGAAGACCTACTTTATAGGTCAATCTAGATCTTCAGGATATATCCAATTTGGAAAAAGGAGAGGAAAATCAAGCCAAGTCAACCTTCTTCAAAATGGGGGTTCCAGAAATAACTCACCAATGGGAGAAGGGGACCATGGGGGCAGAGAGAGAAGACAGCTGACCAAGATAAATCCTTTAGTGATGATCTAAGAATTATTGTTCTAGGAAAACCTATGGTCCATGCAGGCCAGGAGAGATCCTCTAACAGCATCCTCAAGGAGCATGTGGGGGAGAAGTTTAGGATTTGGGACTGGAGGATGCTTCAGAAGATAGAGAAAGAAGCCCAGAGGGATTTGGTTCTCTTCACTGTTACCAAATCCAAAGGTCAGTCAGTCAGTCCACCAACAAGCATTTATTAAACTCCTACTATGTACCAGCTACCATGCTAAGTGCTGGGGATACAAAGAAAGGAAAAACAAGGTATTTGTCAATCAATCAGTCAAGACATTCATTAAAAGCCTACTCAAAGCCAGGTCATCTGGATCCCATTGTTTTTTTTTCCATTATTAAACATTTCCCCTCCCTCAGCCCTAGAGAGATGAAGAAAGGCAAAAACAAGGTGATCATCCTCAAGAATATCACATTCTAATGGGGGAGAGAAGATGCAAATAGCTATCCTCTTAGAAGACATACCCAGTGTAGATGGAAGGTCATCTCAGAGGGAAGATATTAGCAGTGGAGGAGACCAGAAAAGGACTCTGGCAGAAACTGGGATTTAAGCTTAACGTTGAGAAGGCAGGAGGCAGAGGGGAGGAAGGACATTCCAGGCACAAAAAACAGCTAGTGACCATCAGAGATTGGAATAATGGCCCAGAGAAAGGAAGCACAACCTGAATCAGGCTAGATTTCAGATTTAGGTGAAGAGAGGATTCTTGAAGAAAGGAGAATTGAGCTGAGTCAGGAAGAGTTAAGAATGTCCCACCAAAACACTTTGGTTTGCCCCAATAGCCATGATTTGATCCTATCATCTCCTTATTTAAAAATAAATCTTCAGTGGTTCCTTAGAATGCCTCTAGATAAAATGATGACAAGAAGCTAGATGGCTTTGGTCAAATTATTTATGGTGCCGGGTGGCTCAGTGAATAGAGTGCTGGACCAAAAGTAAAAAAGGACTGATTTCAAATCCTGACTTCATTAACTGTGGGACCATGGACAAGTCACCCTCTTAGCCCATTTTCCTCAAATAGGGATAATAATAGCATCTACATCATGGGAGTGTTGTGAGGAATAAATGAATTAATATTTATAAAATGTTTTGCAAACTTTAAAGCTATGTGATGCTAGAAATTATTGATTACTAATAATTGTTATTATAGAAATTACTATTATTAATAGCTACCACTTATATAGCAGTTTAAAGTTTGCAAAGTGTTTTACAAGTATCTCATTTGATCCTCACAACAACTCTGTGATTTAGGTGCTATTATTATCCCTATTTGAGAAAAATGGCAATCATCCCCATTTTACAGATGGGTAAACTGAGATGGACAGAATTTTGTGTTTGTTTATTTTTAAGGAGCTTATCCAGGGTCACACAACTAGTAAGTGTTTGAGGCAGGATTCAAGCTTGAGTCTTCCTGATCGATGATCTAATACTTTCTCTATTCACTGTGCCAACTATCTGACTTCTTCTTGTGCCTTGGCATGGGTCTCTGCCCACTCCTTGAAGGCAAACTCTCCTTAAGCCTTAGGAAATCTTTCCTATCGAAACTCATAACCTTGTTTTTGCCTTTCTTTATCTCCCTAGAGCTTGGGGGGTGGGGAGTGTTTAATAAATGTTTTTGTCAGACTAATTTTACTCTTGCCACCCTTGGATTTCTACCCCCAGTAAATTCTTCAAGAAGAAGGATAGTATGATGGGGGAAAAAATGGGATTCAGACAACCTGGCTTCAAGTAGACATTTAATGAATGTCTTGACTGATTGATTGATAACTTTGTTTTCCTGTTTGTGTGTGTGTGTGTGTGTGTGTGTGTGTGTGTGTGTGTGTGTGTGTGTGTGTGTATGAGCCCTCCCTCCCCCCAATAGACTGTAGGCAACTTGAGGACAAGGACAGTTACATTTTTGCCTCTATGCCTCTGGTTACTAGAGCAGAGCCTTGCCTTCCACAGGCTCTTTGTGAATGTTTATTGAATTCAATTGCCATCCATTTAGTTATCTAATTTCTTAATTCTATTTTTATTTTCAGCCTTTTCCAATTTATATTTCCAATCTTACTTTTAGTCACACGAGAAGAGTATGAGAATAAGAGAAAAATCGATCCCTAGCAACAAAGAGAAAAAAAAAAGCAGAGATGACTCTGAGAAGGCGACTTTGAAATCTTCCTCGGCAGCCTTTGGCCAACCACTCATACTTTCTGCCTCACCTCTGTCCTTTTTATGATGGATATAATCATCTTCAGATGGGCACATTAAAGGTTAATTAGAGTTTAAAGCTTTCATACTACTTGGAATATGAAGGTGGCTATACAAATGTTAGGGCTTATTATAGATTCAGATAAGATTACTTTATTCACTTGAATTTTTTTTCTCCCCACCTCCAATCCCCTGGCTTTTTGTAAGCTCTTGCAATGCATAATATTCCAAATAAAAATGAACAGCTCCAATAACAGATGAAAGGATATAAACAGCATTTAGAGAATTGTTATGGCACAGCTCAAGACAAATCTGCCATTGGGGTGGATAGAATCCTGGATTTGTAACAAACAATGACTCCATTTTCTTTCAAAGATTTGGAGATGTCCAGTTTCATTCAATGGAATTTCCAAGACAGGTTCCTTATTATGTGGCTTCCTACATCCAGTGTCCTCCTCAGAGCAGTGGTGAGTAGTTTCCAATGGGTCTTGAGCTCATGACCCATCCAGTGTGCTCTTAAGTCATGGCCCTGTGACTCAAGAGTACACACACATTCTGACTCCTTCATAAATTCATCACAGTTAAATGTCCTCTCGTCATCTTCATCAGATCTTGCAGGGCAATGAGAAGGAAGCAAATTGTATTCCATTTAATGAATAAGATTCCAGTCCAGCACAAGAAGTTACACCAAATGTCACTTCAATTTAAAGTATCTATTATTCTGTCTGAAAAAAGAGGATTAGGTCTCTTAGTGTGGCTATACTTAGGAATCAAAGGACCTACTCTGAATGCCCAGATTAGAGTCAGGGTCCTTGTTTAGTTTCCAGTAGTAATGAATGAAGTCTACCAAGTCTAGAATGCATCTTCATGTAATCCCAAGTTTCTACCAGAGCACTACTCAGATGCTACCTCCCACTCAAGGTCCTTCCTGATGAAGGAAAGGTGATAAGGAGGGGGGGAGGGTTAAGTGGTTCTGCCAGGGATGCCTCCCTGGCATCCAGTCTGGAAAGAATTCACCAGGCTCAAGAAGACTTTGAAGCCGAAATTGTAAAGTTTATTGTTAGGCTGTAGAGAACAGCGGGCTAGATTCTTATGGAACCTGCAAACTCCCAGAGGCCACAGGCATAGTTTTAAGGTGTCAATTATGCTAACTAGGTGAGTAAGGGTGGGATCAGGGAGGAGTTAAGGAGTGGTCAGTGCTCAAAGGACCATACACTTTTAATATCAACTGCGCAGGTGTATTGCCCATGATTCACTGGGAAATAGCTCAAGCGGGGCTAGCTGGAGGTGTGGTTTTAGGCCTGACATGTCACTAAAGAGTGCCCAGTCTGCCACCCACCAAGGTCATCAGAGACTGTGTGGGTATATAATTGACTAAGGAGTTACCCTATAGATAAGGTACTGAAGAATTTATGGTGGGGCTGGCCACTCTAACTAAGGGAGATAACATTTACATAACTTATTGTTTCAAGCAGAGATAAACAGGTCATGAGTTGTTGCTGGGCAGAGTGCTGGAAGGGGGAAGGGGAAGAGTTAATGCTCTGAGGCTGGGTGGGGGAAAGTGTGATTTTACAGACTGCTTTTACAAATTGATTTTATAGATCCCAAAGCACCCCACTTACAAACTGATGTTACAGATTGATACTACAGACATATATACATCACAAGGACCCCATCACTTCCTATTATTATCACTTCCAAATCTCTCTCTCTCTCTCTCTCTCTCTCAGCATTTATTTATCTTCATACAAAGTGTATTTCTGCCACCTTCCTCCAGTAAAATACAAGATCCTTAAGGGAAGGGACTATTTCATTTTCGTTCTCTAATTTCCAATGCTAAGTCCAAGATATTTCATGTAGTAAGAATTTAACAAATGTTTGTTGAGTTTGAACCGAATTAATTTCCTGATAATTAGAGATCAAAAAATTAGAAATAAAAAAATTAGAATAAACTGATTCTGAAGGCAGCTAGGTTGTCACAGTATATGGAGCACAGGGCTTGAAGTCAGAAAAAACTGAGTTCAAATACCGACTCAGGAGTTTGCTAAGTGACCCTGAACAAATGACTTACCTTATCTGTGCCTTAATTTCCACTTCTGTAATATAAGGAGGTGGGACTCAATGGCCCCTAAGGTCCCTCTCATTATAAATCTGTGATCCTGAAGGTCTTCAAGGAGAAGATGAATAATCTCTGACGTAGAAAGATTATTGGCCAGAAATATTGGCAATTGGCCTCCAATGTCCTTTCCAACTTTGAAATTCTGTGATTCCTGAATTGAGAAATCTATCAACAAACATTTATTAAACACCTACTATGTGCCAAGCACTGTGTTAAGTACAAAGAAAGTCACTCTATCTTTGTTTTCTTTTCCTTTTCACCCAATCCCTCGTGCAAACTCAGTTACATTTGTTGTATGTGTATTTCTCTCTGTAAAATGTGTGTGTATACCCATGTAAGATATTTATGTCCACATGGGCTGTCTAAAATATGGCTGGAAGGTAAAATACATAGATACCTCTAGAAACTGGCCCAACTCTTTCCAAAGGAGATTGGGATTCCTCCTTTGAAGGGATCAGGAGAAAGACTGTGACTAGGCACTCTTTTTCAGTCTCCAAGATGGGTGCTAAACAAGAATGCCATGTATCTTCACCTCCAAATATTTCTGGTCTAGTAGCAAAAGCAGCTTCCCTGATGGCTAGTCCTTAGTCTTAAAGGGAATGAGTAGCCCTTAGCTTACATTCACCAGTTTAGCTGCTTCCCACCAAATGCCCAAATTACACAAAAGATTATCACAAATAGTGAGTAGCAAATAAACCCACTTATCCAAGCAAGCAGCAAACAAAAATTGGACAAGTTCTACAGATTAGAATATACCGGATAATACACAAGATTGAATGAAGTTTTTAGATAGAAGAGAGATGAGAAGACTAAGTATTCACCTTTCTTTGTGCCCCCCAGGGCTTAACACAGTGCCTGGCTTCTTCCTTCAAGGGATAACTAAAACCCCATCTTCTATAGGAAACCTTTTCTGATCCTCTTTCATGACAGTGCCTTCCCTTAATGATCATTTCCAATTTGTGACATTTATTATCTTGTTTGTATATAGTTGTTTATATGTTGTCTCACCCCATTAGATTCCTCGAGAGTGGCAACTAGAGCTTTGTTTTTCGTTCATTTTTATTTGTTGTTTTCTGTTCTTTGTATCTCCAGTGCTTTGGACAGTACCTGGCAAATAGTAGATGCTTAATAAATGTTTCTTGACTTGACTTGGTCTAGCTAATAAGTGCTCATTAACTGCCTGATGAGTGATGAAAGAAGGGGTATGGAGAGAGAAACAATCTGGGATGTGGTGTGAAGGCTAAAAGTAACTAGTCAGAGTTACCTGTGTGAGGAGCAATAAGGACAAAATGAAGGAGTCTTAGCATTTCTGACCCCCATTCCTTGCCACTCTCTTCACTGAGAGACCTTTCTTTTCCATTCCACTCCAGGAGATCAGCTTGCTGGGGCAATAAAATCTAGCTAGCAGGTATAACGCATGCTAGACTTGAGAGTTTGAGGGAAGGAGCTGTCCAGCGCTTCCTCCTCACCTGTCTTAGGAAACAGATACTCCATGTTTCCTAGTGCATTAGTTTGATGTCCAGATTCTCAATGCATCAAGTAGTAGATGGCTAATACTTCCCTTTGTGGGTCACTCATTAATAACAATAATAATAATGATAGCTTATATATATTAGGTTGATACACTTTACACATATTATCTCATCTTTGTTACATAATTTCTCCTTTTTATTCAAGTATCTTTTGGGATGGTGGGTCTTTTTTTAATGCCCTTATGCAATGTTTTATCTTGCTACCATAGAATTGAGGCAGCTGATGATATAATGGATAAAGCACTGGGACTGGAGTCAGGAAGACCTAAGTTCAAATCCAGCCTCAGACCTAGTTGTGTGACTCTAGTCAAGTCATTTAACCTCTGTTTACTTCAGTTTCCTCAATTTTGAAATGTAAAGTGAGAACAATAATCACACCTGCCTTCCAGGATTATTGTGAGGATCGACCAAGATAATAATTGTAAATTGTTTAGCACAGTGCTTTGAATATAGTAGGCATGACATAAATGCTTGTTCATAGGCTTAGGAAGATGATCTTCTAGGACTTGACCAAATCAATCAATTAGTCATAAATGATTCTGTGCTAAGAACCACAGATTCTGTGCTAAGAACCACAGATTAAAAAAGAACAAATAGTTGTCCCTCTTAAGGAGTTTATATTCAGTGGAGCTTGCAGAGTAAGACAAGTACAACAGGTGTATATATATACAAAATAGATGTATTTGGAGGGGCTGTGGTGCTTGCAGCTGGGAGGCAAGGTCAAGAAATAGAGAAGAATCAAAGACTGAAATAGAAGCAACCTTAGAGGCTATCAAGTCTGCTCTCCTTTCATAGATAAGGAAACTGAAGCATAGAGAAGTGATTTATCCAAGTTCACTTAGCTCGTAAATTTCTGAAGTGGCATTTGAAACCATGTCTTCTTGATTCTATGGCCATTTCTCTCTTACACAATGCAAGAAAAGAGAAGAATCTCTCTAATTCAGCATAAAAATGGGCCTATGGGACTGGAGTCAGGGTGGGTGCTGTGGATCCTGAGGACCTATAATTTACCAGAATATATCCACTTTACCCAGGCTTTCTTCTGTCTGGAGTCTATTAAAATAAGTTGGGGAGGGGGACGGGGAGTGGATTCAGTAAACCTCCTAAATGAGATCATTCAGCACCTAAATGGACAAAGTCTGATGCTAGAAATAATGCTGAGGGAATAGAGCAGTCTGGAGCATTTTCTATTTTTAAACTCAATGGTCACCATGGGCTATTTGCCATCAGAAAGAAAACCTGTTGTTTTTTATAAGCCAATCGGCATCTCTTGATTTTTAGAGAAATTGTGAATGACCAGATAATGCAGTTGATAGAATAAATTGACTTCTCATATTAAGGCCTGCAGGGCTAATCCTGTGTTATTAGTCTTTCTGCTAGCTGAGTCCCTGTGCATTCTAATGAAAATTCACAAAATGGCATTAACTATAGGACCTCTGGCCTTTAAAATCCACTGAAACCCTCCCCACTGGCCCCCAGATCCTTGAGTGCTCATGAACAGCAGGAGCTAATGTAATCAGCAAACCTGACTGGAGCTGGTTCACTTGGTTTCCTGACTCATTATCTTCCATTTCCCATCATAGACTGTTTCTGAGACAGTGGCAAACTCACTGCTCAGCTGATGGGTCCCAGAATAAAGAATGAGCCTGTGAAAGATGTGAAGCAAAATGGTGGACCAAGAAAAGGAGGGGTTTTTTTCATTTATTAATATTTTTATTTAAAGTTTTGAGCTCCAAACTCAATCCCTCCCTCCCCCCCTTAGATGGTAAGCAATCAGATATAGGTTTTACATGTGCAATTATGTAAAACATTTCCATATTAGTCATTTTGTACAAGAAAAGAAAATGAAAAACCGCGTGCTTCAGTCTGTATTCAAACAATATCAGTTCTTTCTCTTGAGGCAGATGGTGTGCTTCATCATTAACCCTTTGGGGTTGTCTCAGATCATTGTATTGCTGAGAATAGCTAAATCGTTCACTGTTCTCCAGTAAACAATATCGCTGTTACTATATAAAACATTCTCCCAGTTTTATTCATTATAGTTCAGTTCATGTAAGTCTTTGCAGGTTTTTTTTTAATCATCCAGCTTGTCAAAAATATAAATTACCCAAATTAATATAATAAGAAATAAAATACTTAAATAACCCAGTCTTAGAAAAAGAAATTGAACAAATCATCGATGAACTTCCTAAGGAAAAACTCCCAGAATAAAATGAATTCTACCAAACATTTAAAAAACAATTAGTCCCAATACTATATAAACTATTTGGGAAAATAGGCAAAGAAGGAATCCTACCAAATTCCTTTTATGATACAAATATGGTTGATGCTGATACCCAAATCAGGAAGGGCCAAAACAGAGAAAGAAAATTATAGACCAATTTCCCTAATGAATATTGATACAAACATTTTTAATAAAATACTAGGCAAAGAGATTACAGCAGATATGCAAGGGTCAAAGACTGCATCCAGGGGGGATTTACACAAGGATGCAGGACTGGTTCAATATTAGGAAAGCTATCAGCATAGTTGACCATATCAATAACAAGTTTATATACTATTGGGATTAATTGTTCTTTAGATGTTTGGTAGAATGTGCTTGTGAATCCATTTAGGCCTGGGGATTATTTCTTAGGAAGTTCATTGATGGCTTGTTCAATTTCTTTTTCTAAGATTAGGTTATTTAAATATTTTATTTCTTCTTCTGTTAAGCTGCATAATTTATATTTTGCAGATATTCATCCATTTTATTTAGTTTGTCAAATTTATTGGCATATAATTTGGCAAAATAGTTCCTAACAATTGTCTTAATTTCCTCTTCTTTTGGTGGTAAATTCATTCCTTTCATTTCTCATACTAGTAATTTGGTTTTCTTCTTTCCTTTTTTAAATAAATTAAGCAATGGTTTGTATATTTTATTGGGTTTTTTTTTTCATAACATCAACTTCTAGTTTGATTGATTAGTTCAATGGTTTTCTTACTTTCGATTTTATTCATCTCTCATTTTATTTTCAGGATTTTTAATTTGGTGTTTAATAGGGGATTTTTAACTTATTCTTTTTTTTTTACTTTTTTTTTTTTTTTTTACTTTTTGGAGGGCAATTGGGGTTAAGTAACTTGCCCAAGGTCACACGGCTAGGTTTTTGTTTATGCGTTAAGTGTCTGAGGCCGGATCCAAACTCAGGTCCTTCTGACTCCAGGGCCAGCACTCTACTCACTGCGCCACCTAGCCACCCAACTTATTCTTTTTCTAGTTTTTTTAGTTGCATGCCCAATTCGTTGATCTGCTTTTTCTCTATTTTACTAACATAAGCAATTAAAGATATAAATTTCCCCTAAGTACCACTTTGACTGCATCCCATGAATTTTGACATGTTGTCTCATTGTTGTCATTTTTTAGTGACATTTAGTGTCATTTGTTCTTTGATTCATTTGTTTTCAGGATTAAAAATTTCCAATTAATTTTTGATCTCTCTTTCGATTGCCCATTATTGAATGTAGGTTTTACTGAATTATGATATGAAAAGGACACATTTAGTATTTCTGCTTTTCTGCATTTGGCTGTGAGGTTTTTATGTCCTAATATAGTGTCAATCTCTGTGTAGATGCTAGCTGCTACTGAGAAAAGGTATATTCCTTTCTATTCCCATTCAATTTTCTCAAGAGATCTATCATATCTAACTTTTCCAAAATTTTATTCACTTCCTTAATTTCTTTCTTGTTTATTTTTGGTTAGATTTATCTAGTTCTGAGAGGAGAAAGTTGAGGTCCCCCACTAGTAAAGTTTTATTATCTATTTCCTCCTGTAACTTATTCAACTTTTCCTTCAAAAAATGTAGATGCTATATCATTTGGTGTATATATGCTTAGTATTGATATGACTTCATTATCTATTGGACCTTTTAACAAGATATAGTTTCCTCAAGAATGAGCTTTGAGCTTAGAACCAGAGAGCTTGGGTTAAAATCCCAGCTCTGACTTCCTCCCTGTGTCACCTTAGACAAGTCATTTCACTATCTGGGCCTCAGTTTCTTCATTCTGCAAAATGAGATGTTTGGATTAAGTAACCTTTGAATTTCTTCCAGCTCAATAGCTGTAATTCCATGATCCTAGGTATCTGCCCTTCCAAGGTTAGAACTAGTACTTATGTGAAGAACCTCTCTAGTCTTATGTAGCATTCCATGCTCAAAGCAATAAGCATTTATTAAGTGCCTACTATGTGCTAGGCTCCGTGCTAAGTATTTTATAATTACTATCTCATTTGCACCCTTGGAGATGGGTGCTATCATTATCTCCATTTTACAGATGAAGAAAATGAGGACAACAGAAGTTGACTTGCCCAGGATAATGCAGCCAGTACATATCAGGGAAAGAGCTTGACTCCACTCTATCCCCTACACCATGCTGATTCTCACAAAATTATACAAACTAGGGGACAGAAGGGGACCAGTCATTGGGAAAAGTCTGCAGAAGATAATGTTTGATCTGAATATCAAAGGAAGCTAGGATTCTCAGAGGCTGAGCACTACAGCTGAGCACTGGGACAGTATGGGACAGCCAACACCAAGGTATTGGATCTGGAGATGAAGTGTAACATGAGAGATAGCAAGAAGTCTATGCAATAGAGTGTGGAAAGGGAGAGGAAGGTAAGGAAGACTCCTTACCTAGAAAGGTAAGATGTGGCCAGTTAGTGAAAGGTTTTAGGCACCAAATGAGTTTGTTTTTGCCTAAAGGCAAGAGGGAACCATTGGAGTGTATATAATAAAGGAGTGACAGTCAAATTTGTGCTTTAGGAAAATCACTTTGGTAGCAAGTTGCATGGAAGATAGATGACTACCAGAGTGATTTTCCTACAAGGAGGTTGGATTGGAGTGAGGAGAGACCTGAATTGGAGAACCTAATGAAGAAGTTATTGAAATACTATTGAAATAGAGTAAGTAAGAGTTAACATGAGCCTGATCTGTGTGGCTGTGTGAATAGAAAGCAGACAGATATAAGAGACATTGGGGAGGGGGAAATTACAAGATTAATCAACTACTCAGACCTGTGAAGTTTAGGATAACACCAAGATTGCACACTTGGATAACTGGAAGGATGATTGTGTCCTCAACAGAAATAGGGGAATTTAGAAGAGGGATGGGCATCGGATGAAAGGTCAAGAGTTCTATTTTGGACATGTTGAGCAATAGGGAAGTCCTAGTGGTGTACTGAAATGAGTTCTAGCTTTGGACTCAGAAGAACCAAGTTCAAATATCAGCAATGCCTCCTGTTACTTGCTTACCCTAGCACAAGTCACTATTTCCCCTCTTAGTTTCCTCATTGCCAAAATGAGATCAGAGGTCCCTTTCAGCCCTACATTTGTTACCCTATGATTCATTTAGCACTCTTTGGATACCCACTCCCATTTGATTATCTTTGTGCTTCTAATTTCCTTTTGAATGCCAACATGGGCTCTGCATTCTTTGTCTGCTTGAAGTAAGCTTCAACGATGAATTTCCCTCTTCCAGACAACCCTATGAGGAGAGGCTCAAATATAGAGCTAATTGGGAGAGGTCAGAGTTTTGTGTCTTTTTCCATCATCTTTCCTGAAAGTAATAGCTCAGGCCGCTAAGGCAGGGCTTCCAGTAATGTTGTGACAGTCCCAGAAATGCTTATTCACTTGTGATGTGAGGTCATTACTGGAACTCTTGCCTGTAAAGAGTGGCCTGTTTGGAGTCATTGGACATGTAGAAAGGGCCTGGAGTCACCCCTTGTTTTCATTGGAAGAACAAAAGTTGGCATAACACTGTCCAGATGCTCAAGGCTCAAGACATTGGAGCTTCAAACACTCAAGGGACCCTATGACAAACCACCTAAAAAGGGTGGGTGTTTCTTCCAAATGGCCAAGTTTCAAAAGGGATAGCTCTATATCATCATGAAGCATTTCGCCCTGGGTCCCTCTATGCCTTCCTCGGTCCAATTAGGCCCCTTTGGTAGAATTATGCTCACATAATAGAACTTAGAAGCCCAAATTGGAATTCTCTGAGGTTCAGTTCTATTCAGTAGTATTTATTAAGCACCTACTGGGTACAAGGCACTAAGCTGGACACTGGAGATGCAGATTTTAAAAGTCTGCCCTAAGGGGCTTACATTCTACTGGGGAGATGCAACATGTACGTAGACAAGGAAATACCTAAAAAATGTACAAAATAAAGACATAAATACAGTATATAGTCAAGGAAGGGGACCTGGTGCAATGGGTAGAATGTTGGATCTGGATTCAAATCCTGACTCCTACAATTTGCTATTTGTGTCACCTCTGGCAAGTCCCTTCACCTCTCTGGGCCTCAGGTATCTCACCTACAAAATGAGAGGATTGGACCATTGTTGCTTAGTCATTCAGTCATGTCCGATTCTTTGTGACCCCATTTGGAGTTTTCTTGACAGAGATAGTGGAGTGATTTACCATTTCTTTCTCCATCTCATTTTACAGATAAGGAAACTGAGGCAAACAGGGTTAAGTGACTTACCCAGGATCACACAACTAATAAGTGTCTGGAGCAGGATTAGAACTTAGGAAGATGAACCTTCTTGACTGCAAGCCTGGTACTCTATTCACTATGTCCCTGGCTGCCCAAGGGTTGTACTAAATGACCTGAAAGAATCCTTCCTGCTCTAAATCCTATGATTCTAAATACAAAATAATTCCAATGGGACAAGCTCTAACTACAAAAATAAAGAAACACCTTGCTTAGAAGAGGGTGTCTGAGTAATGCTTTGAAAGAAGGTAGGATATCTAAGAGACAGAGAGAAGGAAAGCATTCCTGGCCTGGGCAAAAACATAGAGATAGAAGGTGTAATATCATCTATGGGAAACAGATAGAAGCTGAGTTAGACTGAAGCAAAGACTATTAAATAAAGGAGCATGAAACAATCCTGGAAACATGGGTGGGAGCTATATTGTATAGGACTTTCAGTATCACCCTCTCGGTCTATTACCCTAGAGGTACTAGGGAGGCATTGAAGACCATTGAGTAGCAGGGGAGGGAAACTAATAAATTTGAGCCACTCTGGGCTCCAGTTTCTTCATTGGTAAAAGACAGAATTTGACTCCATGACCTCAAAGTTCTCTTTCATCTCTAACTCCTATGATACTGCTACACGCACATTGATGAGTCTGTCAAAATAGCTAGCAATAATCATAGTAATAATACGCAGAGATTTAAGGTTTGCAAATGTTGCTTTTCAAATACTATCTCTTTTCATCCTCACAACAACCCTGGGAACTTGGTGCTATCATTAATCCCATTTTACAGATGAGGAAACTAAGGCAGGCAAAGGGTTAGTGACTTGCCTAAAGTCACATGGCTAGTGTCTAAGGTTGGATTTGAATTTAGTTCTTCCCAAGTTGAGGTGCAGCCTTCTATCCACTGTGCTCCCTAGCTTCGTAGCAAAATTAAGCTACATGGACCATGTTGATTTTAATCCTAGTTCTGTGTTACCTTAGACCAGCCTCTCCTTCTGCCTAGACCTAATTTTCCTCATCTAGAATAAAGGTCAAGAGTGTACTTCTACAAATCTATCCTCAAATGGATAATTAAGAGAAATGATTAATCCACTTAACAAACATTAAATGCCCAACCATTGCTGAATGATAGTGGTCCTCATGGATCTGATCTATCGAGGCTGTCAGCAACCACAAAGGTCTCAAGGTTGCCAACCTTTCCTGCCCGGTTATTTCTTTTAATCGTCCATTGAAAGGATCCTGTTGGTATGAAGTTGTCCAGGATCATTTAAATCCCAAGAGCTCATTAGATGAAACCCAGATAAGTGGGATGGCAAAAGGAAATCAATAATTCTCTCTGTGACTGATGGTACTCTTGGGTTTCCCAGGGAGAAAACTGAAATGTCTCACTTTAAGCAGAAAGGCTGAAGATCACCTCATCTTTCAGGTCCACAAGCTGATTGTTGGGGAAGCCAGAGGAGGATGGGAGCAGCAGGGAGCAGCCAAATCATTACTCTGCATTGCCAAAAAGCCCTCTTTGTTGGTGGCGTTGCAAAGATTTGGCTGTGAAATTGCATCATCACTTAAGCTAAAGTTCCCTCAAGAATGTGGACCCCACACAGGGATAAGAGCATCAACTGTCATTACAGCACCAACAAGCCTGCAGAGAGACAGCTTTTGTCCCACTGGAGGGTGTCCCTTTTCAGAGGAGGGAGGGGATAAGTTAGGAGGCGCTAGAAACTGAATTCTACTTTTTAATTAGCAATCAACCATGACCTGCCAGTCACAGCTACTGTACCTCATGAACTGTTGAGTCAAAGCAAAATGGAGAGTAATTAGACTGAGTTCGTTGGAGCTTTGCTGGTCCTCATATTTCTAGGCTTTTGAGTCTGAGAGCAAACGGGACATGTGCAAGGCCTTTTTAATATATTCCACGTTTTAATTAGCAATCAGGGCTGATTTGTCAGCCATACCAACTGTAATGTACAAAGCATTGAGACACAGAGAAAAGGCGCATTTAGGAAATCAATTATGCTTTTATTTACATTCCCTCAAGGCGGAGGCGCTGCAGAAACTGCTGAAATATTATCTTTGTCACCTCGGAGGAGCAGACAGCAAGGATGAGCTTGCAATACAGTCTAGTCCATAAATCACTGACTGTTTAGGTAAGGATACAATGGCTGCATATTTATGAGAATCCTGATGGGAAGAGAGTCCGTCCAGGGCATTGCTAAGTGCAGAGGCGCTCTGCCATTTTAAGTAGAATATGAAGAAAAAGCCCAATGAGGCAGAAAGCTGAGTCACCTTTGCCACTAGAGTTACCAGGCAGGATCAAAGACTGGTGTCCTACCTCTAAGGGACAGAGCTCTCGGAGGCAGATGATGGAGAAGGGCAATTTCTCCATCTCTACCAATAAGGACATTGATATAATATCATTTACACTGGCTGTCCTCAGTGCTTAGAATGTTCTCCCTTCTTATCTCTGCCTCCTGGCTTCCTTGAGGTCTCAACTAAAACTGCATCTTCAGCAGCCAGTCTAGGACTAGACAAGCCTAGACATATCATCTCACCATAGGGTCACAAAGCAAGATCTGAAAATACCTCAAAGGTCATCAAATCCAACCCCTTCTTTTTGCAGATGTGGAAACTGAGACCTGAAGAGGTTATTTGCCCATACTCACCTGGATAAGTAGCAAAGCTGAAATTTGTATTTAGGCCCTGTGATTCTAAGTTTAATACTTACTAGTCTGTTGACTAGCATTTATCAAGCACCTACTAAGTTTCAGGCCCTGCGCTGAGTATTGGAGATACAGAGAAACAATCCATGCTCTTAAAGAACTCATAGATAGATTAATGGGGGAGAAAACATGCAAACAGCTATTCCATAGGAAATAAGTTGGAGGTAATCTCAAAGGGAAGGCACTAGCATTAAGGTGAATTTATGTGACACTTGAAGGAAGCCAGGACGTGGAAATGAGGAGGGAGAGACATCTAGGCATGGACAGACAATGGAAATGCACATAGTTAGAAGATGGCATGTCTTATGCTCTTTCCACTGTTGCATGACTGTGACATTATACTTTCAGGGCCAAGAAGAGATTCTGAGATGTTATTAGAGCTTTCCTTTCCAGGAATCCCTACTAGAGGGGCTTCTGGATAGAGCATTCTATCTACTACACCTTCTAGCTCCCTTATCCCGCACTCTGAACATTTTGTATCATAGCACATGCCTCTACTTCTGTTAAATGGAAGAATGGGGGATATGGGGACGCAGTTCCTTCCACTTCCAAATTCTGTGACCCAAAGGATGAGTTGAATACCCATGAGCAGTAACTCAAAATGTAGAATCCATCAACATGAGAGCTTATCACCCAATGGGAATGCAAAGGCTCCATGGCCCCTAAGGAAGAGAGGGATTCTGCTTGGCCATAATATGACCTTAAAGCCCATTTGAAGCTAATGGATCCTCAGCCCTCTGAGGGGATTCTTCACAGTACTTCCTAGTCCTTGTCATCCTATGACACTCTAGGCTGTGTAACCCATCAAAGAAGGCGGCATACCGCGTGTTATCACAGGCAGGTAACATAACCTTCTAGGCTCTGTTTTAAGTGCCAGACACTGGAGCAAGGACCAGAAATACAAAGAAACAAAGAAAACAGTGTCTGCCCTCAAGGAACTGACAATCCATCTGTCAAAAGAAGTAGATACAAATGGATGCCTAGAGGTGAATAAAAGGTCATTTTGAGGGGAGGGCATGGAATAGTTGGAGAGCATTGTCAAGATATTAGGAGACACTCTGTTTTCCAAAGCTAAGGTCCAGCAAACGTCCTGAGCTTGGCATAACAACAATCCTTTGGGCTCACAATCTGGATGATCTCACCCTCTGACAAAATCACACAATTAGGGGCAGCTAGGTGGCCCAGTGAATAAAGCACCAGCCCTGGAGTCAGGAGGACCTGAGTTCAAATCTGACCTCAAACACTTAACACTTAACTAGCCATGTGACCTTGGGCAAGTCACTTAACCCCAATTGCCCTCCAAAAAGCAAAAAATAAAATGAAATCACACAATTATTAATTGCTCTGATCAGCAGCAGGTGTTCTCTGAGCTTGGGAAAGTACCCATTTTCTAGTCATGAAGCCCTGCTATGAATCAAACTTCCCCCTAGGGGAAGGGCCCTGGCATAGGTATCTAGATCCCTCCTCTCTTGCAAACTGTTTCCCTCATTTTGAAATTAAACTTCTGTTTGATTCCTGACTCTCCTGTCTCTAGCCCACTCTGTTTGGCTCCAGTCACCCACAGGTTAGAAGTTGGTTCGGTTCAGCTGATAGCATCAAGAAAGTCTTCATACAAAAGATGAGGCTTGGCTGAGCCTTGAAGGAAAGTAGGGATTCTGAGAGCCTGGAAGGCACTGGGATGACAGTGAAAAGAATTCTGGGCTTTGAGTGAAGTAGTAAGCCTTGACATTTCACTGGCTTACGAGGGGCCCATCTTTGTATCCTGAATTCCTGGAACCCAGTGTGCCCCCAGCACCTGCATGATATCTTGCCTGACTGAAGTAGTAAGCCTTGACATTTCACCCCTTACAAGGGGCCCATCTTTGTATCCTGAATTCCTGGAACTCAAGAATCCTCCCCTCGGCTTGATCAGTGAACAGCCTGCCCCAGCCCACATCCTGCACCTGCATGATATCTGCCTGACCAGTCTGCCCCATTATTGTTACTCCTGATATGATGGTGGTCTTTGACTATTTAAACTGTGTGTCTACTGGGGTTCAGGGCAGCTCCTGGGACTCTATCCCTAGGACTGCCGCCAGCCGGCTAATAAATGCTTCCTGAATTCGATTACTGATGGTCTTGGCCTGTTGATTCTGTCCGAGTGTCCATTTCATGAGGACTTGGACTGCAATCCTAGATCCCTCATTTATTGCCTAGGTGACCCTGGGCAAGTCACTTAACTTTTCTCAGTCTCATTTTCAAGTATTTATAATAACAGCACCTACATCACCAGGTTGTTCTGAGAATGGTCCCTACTTTCAAGAAACTTACAGTCCAATAATGGAAGACAAGAGAGCTGGAAATCAGAGGTCAAGGGGGAAGGAGAAGGTGGAGAAGGAAGGAGGGTACTTGAGAGGGGATAAGGCAACCCATGTGGAGGCAGAACAGAACAGAGGGAGGAGTCACACTTATCAGAGACATCTCACCTTTAACATCTCCAAAATTTAACTCTATCTTTCCTCCTTATCCCACCTTTCTTCTAAATTTCACTATTTCTTCTGACAAAGACACCACCCATACATAATATATGAGGTCCTAGTTAGTACTACTAGTACTAGTAGTAGTAACAACTAATATATCTATGACATTTTTTTTTTTATTTTAAAGCAATTGGGGTTAAGTAACTTGCTCAAGGTTACACGGCTAGTCATTATTTATGCGTGGGTGCTCATTTTCTGAGGCCGGATCTGATCTCGGGTCATCCAAACTCCGAGGCCGGCGCTCTTACTCACTGCGCCACCTAGCCGCCCTTTAGGGCAATTGGGGTTAAGTAACTTGCCCAAGGTTACACGGCTAGGTTTTTGTTTGTGTGGATTAAGTGTCGGAGGCCGGATCCGAACTCAGGTCCTTCTGACTCCAGGGCCTGCGCTCTATTCACTGCGCCACCTAGCCGCCCCTATATCTATGACATTTTAAAGTTTACAAAGAACGTTCTGGTTTTGGTAATGGTAGCACATAACATCTAATAAATCCTTTATCTGTGGAAATAAAGATATAGATTAGATATGTAGGAATGTCTAATGGATAGTGGGTGATGCAGGACTATAGTTTAAGAGAGAGGTTAGGGCTGGATTCATAGACCAGGGAATCATCTTTATAGAGACGATCATTGAACCCATGGGAGCAGAGGAGATCACAGATGATGGTGGTTGTGGTTGATGATCCAGCAAATGATCCTAGGAAGGAACAGTCAGAAAGGTAGGGGAAAAACCAAAAGACTCAGTGTTCCAAAAACCAAGAGAGAATAAAGCATCCAGAAAGAAAGGATGAACAACAGTATTAAGTCCCGTAAAGAGGTCAAGTATATAAAACAAGGGACTTGGGCCAGGTGGCCTCCAAGCTCCCTTCCAACTCCAGATCTGTGATCTAAAAGGTAAAGAGGGAAGGGGAGGAATGGAGTAAGCATTTACAAAGTACCTACTGTGTACCAGGAAATAATGCTAAGTGCTTTTTACAAATACTATATCATTTGGCATCTCGATACTAGAATGGAAGGTGCTGTTTGCAAAACTAAACGTTAGAAAAAGAGCACACAAATGCACTTGTCTATAATCATATAGACAGGAGAGAAGGGGTTCCCATATGCAAGTCTGGGAGAGGGCATTTAGGAACCTCAGTTTTGTTGATGCGACCTTCCTCCCCCACGCTCCTCCCAGGTAAACTCCAAACACGGCTCTGATTCAGGATGGATACATGTTGAGGGAGAAGCCACAGGGAGGAAGAGGGAGGGGAGACACGGCTGGGAGCTGGCGGGGAGGGGCAAGGGACAGAGTATAGACCAGGTAGTAAGGCCTGGTCTGATGAGAGCCTGAGTAGAGTGAAAACCAGTGCAATTGGAAAACTCCATTAAGCTATCAAGACCTATTCATCAGTGCCCAATCCTGACCTAAGTCACAAATGATTTAAGTGTCCATTTTTAATGTTAATGTGCCTATGATCTCATGGATGTGGGTACGAACTCCGAGGGCACAGCTCACACATTCTCTTCCTGTTCCTGTGTGTCTTGTCCAGCCTGTACTAGAAGACCAGAGGCCTTCCCCAAGCCCAAAGGTTTTCAATCTGTTTTAAGTCATGGACCCTTTTGACAATCTGGTAAAACTTATGTACTCCATTTCAGAGTGTGAGGGATAACTTGCAGTGAAGTTTCCCCATTCTGAACATCCTGTATACATTCATATTACTTCCTTATACTTTGTAACTAAGTTCAGTATCCTTTCCCCGTGTGTGTGTGTGTGTGTGTGTGTCTGTGTCTGTGTCTGTGTCTGTGTATATATGTCATTGTGTATTTCTTTTTATTTTTTAATTTTTTTTTTAAAGCAATTGGGGCTAAGTAACTTGCTCAAGGTTACAAGGCTAGTCATTATTTATGCGTGGGTGCTCATTTTCTGAGGCCGGATCTGATCTCGGGTCATCCCAACTCCGAGGCCGGGCTCTTACTCACTGCACCACCTAGCCGCCCCTTTAGGGCAATTGGGGTTAAGTAACTTGCCCAAGGTTACACGGCTAGGTTTTTGTTTGTGCAGATTAAGTGTCAGAGGCCGGCTCCGAACTCAGGTCCTTCTGACTCCAGGGCGAGCGCTCTATTCACTGCGCCACCTAGCTGCCCCCATTGTGTATTTCAAAGTAATGTAAGAGCTATAGAGTATTAATACAATTGATTGGATTAACTATTGAGACCAAATTAGAAGTGTTTTAGTTTGGGGAAAGGAATGGTAGTGTGAGAGGTAGCAAAGGGTTAAGTTTCTATAGAATGGCTGAAACAAGACTACTGATAAAAAGTACCAGACAGCAGCCTTGGGAAGAGTTGAGACAGTAGCCTTGGGAAGAAGTTGGGCTCCCAGTTCCCAGAGAACTCCTAGATAATACTAAAAATGAAATAATGTAGAATAAAAGGAGCTGGCAGCAGCAGGTGGATTTGACCAATCAGAAAGCAGACAGCGGCCTTGGAACACTCAGGCCCAGATAAGGACACATCTAGGTTGGACTGAACGGGGTTCAGTATTCTGGGGTTGTTACTGAGCTTGTGTAGTGGACCTCATGTATTATGTATGTTATCTAACAAAATAAGAGCCTCATTAGTAATAATTATGGTAATGGATGGAGAGGGCTTTGTGCCAATTGGTTGGCATTAGTAAGAAGATTGTGAGCTTGCCTTACCAACCAATGGTAAGGTGGGACAGTGGAGAAGGCGTGGAATTCCCATGTTAGGGCTTTATAATCTTGCTTTTGCTCTCTGTAGTGCTCTCCTCCCTTCTGACTTTCTTGTTGGATTTGGGGGTGCCCTTTCTCAAGAAAGATATTAATAAAGTTTTTGTTTCTACCTTGAGAAGTCTCTGAGTCATTTTTGGTGAGTGATCTTCTGACCCACACAAGAGTAATGTTTTTAAATGAATAAAATAAAAGACAAATGATTACATAGGAAATCAAGAGTTAATGAAAACAAAGATGTCATTTTTTTCCCATCCAAGTTCATAGATCCCCTGGAATTTATTCACAGACCTGTTAAGGGTTCATGGAGCCTACCCCTGCTTGAGGTCTTTTGATCTCCTCTGAGTACCAAGCAAGCAGCAAGCCTTCATTATTTATTTACTATGTGCCAGGCACAGAGCTAAACTCTGTGGAAAAGAAGAAAAAACAACGCAGCTTCTACCCTCAAGGAGTTGACATTCTAATGAAAGTAGCTAGCATTTTAATGTATCCAGGGCAGCCCCTGGCTGTCCATCTGCTATTTTTCCTCCTCACTACATGGCTAGCCCATCTCCTTCCCTAACCATGCATGTCCTAGATTATATCCAACACAAGTCATTATTGGTGATAATCGACCACCTACAGTCACTACCAATCATCTCCATTACAACAATCACAAAATCTAAAGGCTGTATACGAGCTTCCTTGGGAAACAAATCCAATGCACCAATTCATTTTAAATATATGGACTCTGCACTCCAGTCATCTACACTCTTGACTGACCCTGTCCACACTCCCCAATTTCCTTCCCCTTCACCTTTGCCTAAACCAGTCATGAATTCCAATCATTCCCAATCCCCTCCATCTATCAGCATGTAGAAATTCTACACAGTCCAAATACTATATCCACTATAAAACTTGCCATGTTCATTTCCCTTGCTTCCAACTGGTAAGATTCTTCTCTAAATCTCCCTTTGGGTCTCTGTGCATCCATCATGTTTTATTTTTGTTAGAGAGTTGACCTCAAAGCCAAGAAGATCTAAGTTCAAATACTGCTTCTGACCCATACTGGCTGTGTGACCCTGAGCAAGTCACTTAATCTCTCAGGGGTCTAGGCAATTCTAAGACTAGAACTTGCAGAGAAGCTGGTGACTGCCATTTTTAGAGGAAGTCATCTTACCTGAGAGTTCCATATACCAAAAATCCCAAGTCCATTTTCTCTCCCTATTTGACCCATGTTGCAGATTTTTGCTAAATTTATAGGATATTTGGTCTAGAGTTGGCCTGAACCTGGTCATCTGGTCCAACTCCCTCATTTTACAGATAGGGAAACTGAGACCCAGAAAGATAAAATCACTTTCCCAATGTCACATGAATAGTAAGTGGTAGAGTTAGAATCTAAATGTGGTAGTTTCACTGACATTGATGATGAACAGAGCTTGTAGTTCTATTTTATTATTTTTTACCCTCTTCACAAAGACAAAGATATCTTCTTCCACCTTTAAATCTCACCTGATAGCTGACACAGTACTCTGCCCATGGTAAGCACTTAATAAATGTTTGCTGAATGAATGCAAACCATTAAGGGACTTTAGAGCCCAGAGAGCTGAACTGGCAAACAAGTTCCTTCTCTGAGCTGTCTAATTTCAAAGCATCTGCCTGCACCCAGTCCTGGTCTATGATTGTGGGGGGTTTTAATCTCTTTTTTCTTCATGCTAATAGATACCACAGTGGATGCAGCTAAATGAGTTGAGCTGGAAAATAATTCCTTTTCGTCATTCTTCTGGTCTCCTCCATTTCAACCCTGAGAATCCATGGCTCAGCAATGCACTTCAAACCCCTCCCCAGGTAATAATGCCTGCTCATCTGAAGGATGCTTTAGACCCTCTGGAAACAGCTGTGGGTCACATCCTTCAAGTCTTCCAGCTGTGGGTCATTTTGCTCTGCAGCTTTTTGAAATTTTACTAACGTCTTTTATCCTTTTCTCTCATACAAGTTTTAGAGATTAAAAACATCTAGGGGAGGGAGGGAGGAAGAGAAATCTTTTTTCTCTTATCCTAAAATGGAAGAGACTTTGGAACTAAGAAGGGGGTTAGTTCCACAAAATTCCAGTCTTGCTCTCTATTTCACATTCCAAGAAAAATGTAGAGATGAATCGTCAGGACTGCTGCCCAATTCCAAACTGGGCAATCTGTTTGCTATCAAAGAAGGATCAGCCTTTCATGAATTGACATTTAAATGCTGAGAGCAGATCTTTCTAATTCTGAAATGAGGGGCTGTGTGTGGGCAGACTAGGTAGCCACAATCCATCCTAATGGTGCTATTGTGATTAGTGAGTCAGCAAGAATTTTCAGGCAGAATGCTTCATAATTTTAAAGTGTCATTCTTCCAGGGAACCCTGTCTTTCTATTCATCATCACATTAATGGGGGACACGGGCGGAAGGTCTTCCCTGTTTTCTAAGAAGAAAAATGAGGCTCCACTAAGAAAAAGAACTTATCTTTGAATTAGTCACATCATTGCTTCGTTGGTGGTAGAGGAAGAAAGCTGAAACATTTTTAAATTATGTAGCTGATGTAACAGAACAGTTCATTCCCTGCTCAAAACTTTTATCTGAAGAAATTGGATAAAATTAACTATGTTGATTTAATTTGCCCAAGCCCTGGGAGGGCCCTAGGGATTGAGGGTGGATTGTTCTCAATGTGACATTTTTATGTAAACCAATGATGAGTGGCTTAGGCACTGGTCAGGGAACAGAGTTTTCACAATAAATCATTAAGGATTTCCATCCCCCCTCTTTTCAGGCAGTACAAGGGCATATCTCATAGCTACCTCCCCATGACCACTCTATGAAGTCCTTTGAGATGCTCCTTGATTAGGAACAAGTCACTGGGTTTACTCATCTGGAAAATGAGTCTGGTACCTGCCGTGTGCCCTAGAGAGGAGGTAAGGATGAATGATTTGTGATGTTTCTTACTCCTTGGGAGAAACTTAATTATACATTATCAGCCAGGCAAATTAAGGACAGGCCCAAAGCTCCAAGACCTTGAAGAAATGAGGCTGGAGATGTAGAAAGAATTTAAACAATAATGAAAAATCTACAGATCTCTTTCTTCTCTGGGTTCCTGGGGCTTGTTGCTGGTAAATCCAACATGGCCTCAACCCTTGACAAGAGTAGGTACAGCTGATAAATCTTTTATACAGTTGATGACTATTGAGGAAAATGGAATTGTTTTGTACTTGTTAGTGAGAAAGCGTTAACCCCCAATCTGCTAGACTAAGTTTTTTCAATAGATTTATAAAAGAATCAGCAGCCTTTGTCCTATTTCATTAATTGGGCACTGCTGTTACGTGTCATCATATCAAACTCTTGTAACTCAATGGTAGGAATGTTGGACTCAGAAGCAAGAGACGTGGGTTCTAGTCCCGTACTTGCCCCTAGTTAGCTATGTGACAAGGTATTTAATCACCCGGGCCTCAGGGTCATTATCTATAAAAGAAGAAGGTTACATGGAATGAACTCTACATTCCCTGCCAGGTCTTCCAGACCAGGATGCTATGAAATCCATACCAGTAACACTTAACATTTTGGGGGCCTCAATTTACCCATCAAAAAAATAGGGGGGCTGGACTTGTGACTTCATGGTATGTCCCTAGGTAATTACTATGGCAATGGTAATTTATACTATGTTGTTGTTGTTCACTCATTTTCAGTTGTATCTGATTCTTTGTGACCCCATTTGGGGTTCTCTTGGCACAGATATTAGAGTGGTTTGCCATTTCTTTTTCCAGTTTTTTATGGATAAGGAAACAGGCAAACAGATTAAGTGACTTGCCCAAGGTCACACAGCTAGTAAGTGTCTAAGAACAGATTTGAACTCAGAAAGATGAGTCAATTTGACAAATAATTAGCCTACTCTGTGCTGGTCACAGTTCCAGGATGGAGGAACTCCAGTTTTGCAGGAATTCACATAAGAAATGGATAAAAGTTTAATTGCCCACATAGGTTAACATAGCTACTTTAAAAAGCTAATGAAAGGGTCAGCTAGGTGGCACAGTGAATAAATAGAACACCAGCCCTGGAGTCAGAAGGACCTGAGTTCAAATCCGGCCTTAGACACTTAACACTTACTAGCTGTGTGACCTTAGGCAAGTCACTTAACCCCAATTGCCCTGTCTTCCCCCTCCAAAAAAAAAAGACTAAAAAAAAGCTAATGAAATCTTAGAAGGCTGGGTGATTAGAAAACTAAAAACCAATCCCAGAGAACAGATCATGAAAATATGCCTCCTTCATGGCAAAGAAGTGGGGAGCTATTAGGACACAGTGATGTATACATTGTCAGCCACTGTCACTATGTATGAGGTTTTTCAAAAGTTGTTATTCCTTGTCAAAATGGAGGATTCCCCTCCCCCAAAGATAACCAATGTAAAGTTTTTAAAATCATTTTTAAAAATCATAAATCAAAACAAGATTAAAAACCATCATGTATGGAAAGAGAAAGAATTAAAGGGAAAGAAAAAGAAATAAACATATCCCAAAGTTTATTTAAGATAGTCCTTGCATTCAAGGAGTTTGCCATCTGGTAAGGAGATGCCCAGTATATACAAATAATTATTGTGTGCCCTCATGCATGGGGAAATTGGGGGCACATGTATAAAAGAAAAGCTGATTTGGGGGAAGGGTCACAGATGGAAAATTCATATCAGTGATAGTGCATATACTTAGAAGCAGTAACTGATGGAGATGAATATGGGAGCCAAAATAAGATGGCAACTGGGTGAAGATGGAGGCCTTTGTTGAGCACGGCTTTACTCACAAGCCCATTAGCAGGGAGGGGTTGGTATCAGAAATGCTGAAATGACAACAGAGACTCAATGGGACTGAGACAATAGGGTATCATTAAACCCCTTGCCAGGACAAAGGCTCTTTGCACCAAAGACCAATGAAGAATAGACCGTGTATAGGGAAGGGCAAACCTGAAGACCTTGACCTTATCTGGTACTGTGAGTCTTATAGTTAGACTTTATATAGATCCTTGGGGGGGTGGGGGGGAGGGGGATCACCAGAGGGGAAGGAAAAAGGAAAGGGAAGAGAAAGGAAGGTGGAGGGGAAAGGGAAGAGAAAAGGGGAGAGGGAGAGAAAGGGGAGGGGAGAAGGAAGAAAAAAGTGGAGGAGGAGGGAAAGGGAAGGGCTGTGAAGGGGAGGAGACATACCAAGGACAACAGTAGTCCCGGTGTTGTCTGAGCTGGTCAGAATACATCTGGAATGTTCATGCTGAATGTCGCACTTGAGAAGGGACAGACACAAACAAGAGCATTTCCAGAGAAGTTGATAAGGGTTCTGACAACAATATCACACAGTTCAAAGAACTAGAGAGTGGTTATCCTGAAGGAAAGAAAACCAAGAGGAGGCATGGTAACTATTTTTAACTCTGAAGAGTTGTCACATAGAAAAGGCAACAGACTCTCTCTGTGCTGCCCTGGAGGGCAAAACTACGGAGACAGATTGGTGACTCAACAGAAGAAAAATCTTGTTCACAATTAAAAGTATCCAACAGAATGGACTTTATGGATATTGAACTCTCCAACATTAAAAGGATTCAAACAGAAATTGGATAACTATTCCTATAAGATGTGGGAGATGAAACTAAATGGCCTGGGACACTGCCACCAACTCTAAAGAGTGCGCCTTTATTGGTGGGACTCACTTAACTTAAGCATAGCGTCCAATGGAATCCAGAAATATAAATATGCATTATTTTTTTTTATTTTTTAATATAATCACCTCCTAGCTCAACAGTTATTATAGTGATTGACATGCTTTTTCATTCCATCTGACAAGAAAGATTAGAGTCAAATGTACTAAATTACTTCCCACATTGTGAATATCTGAGCTCTGAACTTATACCCTTCAGCAGATTTGTTTGTTTGTTTGCTTTGGGGAGGCATGGGGGTAAAGTGACTTGCCCAGGGTCACACAGTAAATGGTCAGATTTTTTACTTATATCCTCCTGATTCCAGGGCTGTTGCTTTATATGTACTGTGCCACCCACTTGTCCCCCGCCAGTAGATTTTTAAGTGCACTCTATGTGTAAAAATAGCAAGGCATTGGGGGTGGCTAGGTGGCGCAGTGAGTAGAGCGTCGGCCCTGGACTCAGAAGGACCTGAGTTCGGATCCGGCCTCAGACACTTAACACACACACACACACAAACAAAAACCTAGCCGTGTGAACTTGGGCAAGTTACTTAACCCCAATTGCCCTCCAAAAAAAAAAAATAGCAAGGCATGGGATGGAAAGGAAGCATGGGACAGTTTATGGAAGGGTCTCAAATTCTGACTCCCAAAGGAACCCTTATAATTGCTTTGGCAACATGGAGATAGCGCTGCCCTCTCACTTCCTCCAGGGCCACCTGTGATATCCTAAGCCTAGTACAACGTCTTACACATAGCAGGTGCCTAGTGTCTGTTGAATGAGTACATGAACCAAGGGAAAAAGAAGTTCTCAATAGGACACTACTTTCATCTTAATAGAAATACACCAAAATGGACAGAGTGTGAAACTTAAGAGTTGGTAAAAGGTAGGTTCAAAACCTTCCTCTGACACCTAGCTATAAAACCATAAGCAAATCACTTGACCTTTTCTAGCCTCAGTTTGCTCATCTGTAAAATGGCTATAATAATCCCTGTCATACCTACCTCACAGGATTGTTGTGGGGAAATTTATGTAAAGTGCTTTCAAAATTTAAAGCGATTATATACATATATATATACACACACATGTATGTATAATATATGTGTGTACATATACATATATACACACATTGGCACATTTCTATACATTATTATAAATATATATATATATACATATATATATATTCTTTACCTATCATTATAGAAATGTGGGAGAAAGGGCAGAGAAGTGATTTCGTCAGTGTCAGGACACCCCCATTGCAGAAAATTCCTCCACCTATGCAGATCAGCATCTTAGAATCCTGTAGTACCTGGGACACCAAGAGGTTGAATGGCCCTGCTCGGATAATTGTTCGGACATGTCTGAAGCAGTACTTAGATTCCTAGTTCATAGATTTAAGCTGGAAATGACCTTACAGGTCATTGAGTCCAAACCCCTTATTTTACACACCAGCAAAGTGAGGCTGAAAGAGGTTACATGGCTGGCCCAGTGCCACACATTTAGGAAAAGTCAAACTCAGGGCTTTCCTAGCTCCACATTCAGGGCTCTAAGCACCATACCACACAACCTCTCCTTTCCCTGAGTCCACCACACCATGCTGCTTGTAATATCATAGGGTCATACCCATGCACAAATCTAATCATCCCAAGATGCTTAGGTTTTACCCTTTGGAGCTGAAGAAGAATGGGTGGATTTTCACTGAACTTGTCAGTCTTTATTTTCTACACCATAAAGTTATGCTTAAGTTTCTGGATCATCCTGCTTATTTTTGTTATAACTATTCCCATGTTGCATTTGACTTAATGACTTCTGGCAGTGAAAACAGACCAAAAATTTATTGTCTAATAGCTCTGGAGCAAGAGGGAGTCCACCATTTTTTTTAACATGACAACACTGCCAACTCTCCATGGAATCTCTGAGTACTTCACATTCAGACTTTCAGTAATGAGAAGATAATGGCACACACTTCAATTCTCTAAATACTACACATTCAAGCTTAAAGTAATGAGAGGATAATGGTACTCCAATACTCAGAGTACTGTCAAGCTTGTAATAATGGAATGATAATGGTATGTATTTCAATACTATGAGTTCCGAATATGTAGGCATGCTGTAATGAGAAGATAACAGTTTAGAATTTCAGGGATCCATGATTTTGTCAATGTGGGAATTCCCTTCATTGACCCTGTACAATTTAGTTGGTAATTAAGAATGGCCTTGTACAACATACCTCCCTGTAGCCAGACACAGTCAGATGCTTGGGCCCCAACATGGACCCTTTCCGACTGGATAGAACCTGCCTAAGTTTATGGTCCTTGAACATGGTCTTCAAGATTTCTTCCACACCTCAAGGAAGCATCACAAGACTTTAATAAAGCCATACATGAATCTGGAGAAGTTTGTTTTGGTTACTGACTACCTAGTGTTCAAAGTATTATAAATCTAATACAATGCAATGGCACCAAAACTAAACCAAGCAGAAGGAACATTGTTTTGATCCCTCAAGGGAGCTCGTGTTGCTTCGGGCTCATAAATACAGTCATCAATCGCTGTATTAAGGATATTAGGGATGTGCCAATGAATGAATGAAAAACATATGTTAAGTGCTTACTATGTGACAAGTACTAAGTGCTAAGGTTACAAATATTAAGGAGAGTCAGTCCCTGTCCTCAAGGAGCTTGAACTCTGATGAGAGAGACAACACATATAGGAGAGCAGTAGCCAGGGAAAGGAGTATAGTCTGGGAAGAAAAAGATGAGTGGAGGCATTCGGGAGTTACCTGTCATCCTCTTTCCAGAAGCAATGGTAGAAGATATCTGATTACTATTCTAGGAGCAAGAGATGGAAAGGGGGTAGGGGGGTGGGATAATGAGAGAGAGAGACAGAGACAGAGACAGAGACACAGAGAGACAGAGAGAAACACAGAGAGACAGAGAGACACAGAGAGACACAGAAAGAGAGACAGAGAGACAGAGAGATAGAGAAACAGAGACAGAGAGAGAGACAGAGACAGAGAGAAAGAGAGAGACAGACAGACAGAGAGACAGAGAGAGAGAGAAAGAGAGAGAGAGAAAAAGAGAGAGAGAGAAAGAGAGGGAGAGAGGGAAAGAGAAAGAGAGAAAGAGAGAGAGAGAGAGAGAGAGAGAGAGAGAGAGAGAGAGAGAGAGAGAGAGAGAGAGAGAAGAAAGCAAAGGGAGGAAGGAAGGATGAAAGGAAGGGATGTGTGCACAAAAATAGAGTGGTAAAGTCCAGCATGAAGTTGAGGAAGTGGCTTAGCTCCTTCCAGTCATGGCCTCATGCCAAAGTTAAGGAACTCCAGCATTTTAGAGATCAGAGATCAAGTGCTGATCATCAGAGAGTTCCACTGACAAAATATCAGAAAAAAAATTATTGTATTTGTGTTATTAGATTGGGAAAAACCTGTGTCCTAAATTCCTTCTCTAATTGTTTTCCTCAATTAAATAGGCAGCAAAAACTTATCTGTATTTCATCATAGCTGTTTAGGTTTTCGAGAAACAAATTGCACTTTAACATTTCAATGTGTTTTGGATGGCTCTGACGTAAAAATCTCACTTCTAAAAATGTAATAATTAGGCATGAAAGAATAAAGCTGAAAGCATGTGGGCAGAGCCCCACAGAATAAATTGGATTGAATCCCTTTCCACCTAATCTATTCTGATGCATTTCTTTTTTAAAAAAATCTATCAGCCTTGTGCAATTTTCCTCAGCCCTTCCCACACTTTCTAGTCACAGCAAAGATGACTCTGAGAGCAATGTGCCTGCAGGGGCACAGAACCAGGGCTCTGCCACATTTTCTATTTTGACAAATTTCATAAAATCATGCAGAGCCACAGCCAGGTTTCCACAATGTTTATGATCAACTCCTCTCAGGCCTTAGCCCATGGACTCAGGTTCTTTGAGAAGACTGGTTTGGTTTCTTTCATCTAAGTGACACAGTGGCTAAAAGTGCCGGACCTCAAGTCAGAAAGACCTGAGCTGAATTTTGCTTTAGACACTAACTCGTTGTGTGACCCTGGGCAAGTCAGTTGCTTGTCTCCTATCTAATCTTTTCCCTATGCCTCCTTTCAGGTTCCTTCTTCTGAAGCTTGTTTGAAATAGTCACAGTCATTCCACATTTTCCCAGAGGAGCCAGGACCCAAAAGCTGCTTTAGAAACACACACAGAATCTCCTAGTCCTGAAGCATGAGTCACTTCTCTCTCTCTCTCTCTCTCTCTCTCTCTCTCTCTCTCTCTCTCTCTCTCTCTCTCTCTCTCTCTCTCTCTCCCTCCCTCTTCCTCCCTCTCTCTCTAGTGGTTTCGTTTCTCAGCTAAGAAATATCAAAATATCTACCAGCTTCTTCTGTTTCCAGAGCGCCTGCTTGTATTGACCCACTTCTGCAGCCTGCAGACAGTAATTATGTGTTAGCTGCTTGTAACACTATTGGCTTTTTAACTCCCAGGTTACACGTGTGCTGATGACTCACCTGGCGAAATAGTCATTTACTCAGTTGAATCTAATATAAACTTCCAGGTGTAATAGGAGAGAGGTGGGGCAATTTGACATGGAAAAAAAATTACCTGTGAGGGAAATTTTATGTTAACTTCTAGACCTAAATTATATTCGAAGACTAGTGAAAATGTTCCTTCCTCCATTCAGTGGCCTTGGATCTCTCCAGCTGAACGTAATCATTCCCTCTTTTTTGCCTTCTCGTTGAATATTTTCCCACTTTCCAATCTGTGTGAGAGCATCATTTCCCCTAGTAGACTATAAACTCCATGACGGCAGATTCTACAGCTTAGTGATCTTTTATCCTCAGTGCTAGGAAGCAAGTAGTAGAGACTTCATGAATGTTGGAAGAATATTCTGTGATTGTGGTGAATCTCTGAAGCCAAGGGAGAAAGGAGTACCTAGACAGAGAGGGTGGGCAATGGTATGAAATGCTACTGAGAGGTCAAGATGGACCCTAGACCCAGAGATGGAGGGGACCCCAGAGCCATCCAGACCCTCCCTCCTCCTTTTACAAATAATAATGGATACAATGATGGGCTTCAAGTCAAGACGACCCAGTTTTGAAGCTTGCCTCAGACACTTGACCCCTGTTTGACTCAGTTTTCTAATCTGTAAAATGCAGATAATAACATCATGTTCCTCAGAAGGTTGTTGGTAGGATAAAATGAGGGAACATGTAAAGTGTTTCATAAAGTCCTATACAAATGCTGTCACTGCTCTTATTCAAACCAGATCAGCTACCTTTCACAGCTATGGTGAAAGGGTGAATTCTAAACCAAACAAGGAAAAGAGGCAATTACTAAGGAGAAAATAGATAATTTTGATTACATGGCACTGAAAAGCTTTTGCATTAACATAACTAGGATAAGTAGGGAAGCAATCAACTGAGGGAAAATCTTTTTATCAAATATATCTGACAAGGGTCTAAAATGTGACGTGTGTATTTCTACTAGTCCTGTATTAATACATATATTAATTAATATTAATTATGTTTTATATGTAACAATTAAGATATATTAATTAATATACACATATAAATATATATGCAAATAGACATATATGTATATGTGTATATATATTTATATATACTCATATAATTAATACATAAGACCAAGAGCCATTCTCCCATAGATAAGCAGTCAAAGGATATGAACACTTCTCAAAAGAATCACAAATTATTTATTGTTCCATATCCTTAGTAATAGAAAAGCAAAACAACTCTGAAGTTTCACTACATATTCACCTAATTACCCAAGATGATAAAAGGTAGGAATAGACAATGGTTGAGAGGTTTTGGGAAAACTAGCACACTAATGCACTATGGCTGGAAATGTAAATTGGCTTTGACATCCTGGAAAGTCATTTGGAATGATGCTTTAAAAAAAAAAAAAGAGGTTAAAATGTCCATACCCTTTGACCCAGAGACTCTATTATTAGACATTATACCCCAGGGAGGTCATTGATAAGAAGAAAATCCACATAGACATGGAAATATTTGTTGTTCAATTGTTCGGTCATGACTGACTCCATGTGACCCCATGGACCATAGCCTTTCTATTCTCTCCTATCTCTCCAAGTCTGTTTAGTTCATGTTCATTGTTTCCATGACACTATCTGTCCTTCTCATTCTCTACTATTCCCTTTTTCTTTGGCCTTCAATCTTTCCCAAATAGACCACAGAACACTAAGGCTCTTCTATTCTTTACTATCTCTCATGTTTAGTTCATTTCATTGTTTCCATGACACTATCTATCCTTCTCATTATCTGTCATTCCCTTTTCCTTTTGCCTTCAATCTTTCCCAACATCAGGGTCTTTTCCAATAAGTCCCATCCTCTCAAAGTATTTAAGCTTCAGTTTCAGTATTTGACCTTCCAGTGAAGAGCCTGAATTAATTTCTTTAAGTATTGACTGATTTATCTCTTTGCTGTCCAAGAGACTCTCAAAAGTCTTCTCCTGCACCACAATTTGAAAGCCTTGATTTTGTGGCACTCAGCTTTCCTTGTAGTCCAACTTTCACAATCCTACATTACCACTGGAAAAACCATAGCTTTGACTATATGGAGCTTTTTTTTTAGCAAAGTAACATCTCTGTTTTTTAACGTGCTGTCCAGATTTGACATAGTTTTCCTTGCAAGGAGCAAGTGCCTTCATTTCATAGCTGCATTCACTGTCTGCAATGATTTTTGAGCCCAAGAACACAAAATCCGACACTGCTTCCATTTCTTCTCCCTCTATTTTCCAGGAAGTGATGTCAAGATCTTAGTTGTTTTGGTGTTTTGGTTTTTTTGGTTTTTTTATGTCAAGTTTCAAGCCAGCTTTTATGCTCTCCTATTTCACCCACATCAAGAGACTTCTTAATATCTTCTTCACTTTCTGTCCTCAGAGTGATATCATCTGAACATCTGAGATTGTTGTTATTTCTCCCAGAAACCTTAATTTTTGTGGTGGCAAAAAAACTAGAAACAAAGAAGATGTCTATCATTTGGAGAAGAGCTAAGCAAATTGTGGTACAATTGTGTGAATTGGAATATTTCCTTGCTGTAAGTAACAATAAATATGATAAATACAAAGAAGCATGAAAAGATTTATATGAACTGATGCAAAATGAAGTAAAATAAAAATACATGGGTTCATATATGTGTGTGTATATGTGTATACACACACGCATATATACACACCTATACATGTCTACAACAATATAAATGTAAATAACCATAAAACGACTGAAAATGAATGTTTTGAAATTACAAAAATCAGGCTTGACCCCAAAGAATAGATATGGGAAGATATCTCTGTAATTCCTCTGCAGAGCTAAGGTATCCGTGCATTCTAAGGTGGAATATCACTTATACTGCCAGATCTTTTTAATGACCAGTTTTGCTCACTTCTTTTACAAAAAAAACTGAGAATTCAAAGGAAATGGATAATTATCAACAAAACTATCAAATACCCAAATTTTTAAAAATGAGAAATATACCCAATGTTAGAAATAATTTTATCTTTATAAATTATTTCTTTAAAAATTATAAACTGTTTTCTTTTTTATACTTTTTAAAAAAATTCTCTAAATATGGATGGTTTTCTAGGAGGGGAAAAGGAAGAAATATAGGGGGAAATCTAAGTGATGTAAATAACAAAAGATATCAATAAAACAAAATTTTAAAGAAAATGAATATTGAAAAATCACAAAGAGTATATAAACTTGGCCCAAAAAAAGAGAAGAAAAGACACTTCAAGTCCTGACTCCTTTGAAGAGTTGAGGGAAGGGGAGCAGGAAAAGAGGACCAAGGGTGTGGAAGAATGCATTAATGCCAAATGTTTTTTGGGTTTTTTTTATGTATTGATTGGTTTTCCTGAAATTTTTTTTACTTCTTTTTCCTTTTTTCTTCTAAAAAAAAGATTTGTTATAAATTCTAGGTAATATGAAAACAAGAGACAGCAAAAATCTATTTCAAAACATACAGAATGAAATGAGGGAATGGAACAAAATGTATTATTCTTTGGGCAACTTGAAAAAGTAGGAGTTGCATCATAATTTCAGATATGGTAATAATAAAAATTGTCGAAAGAAACCAATGGGGAAATTATGCTATAGAACTGATCCAATTATTCTGAAAAATGCCTTGAAATTACACACACAAAATCACTAAACTGTCCATAGCATATGACTTAGCAATATCACTACCTGCTATATATATATTCCAAGGAGACCAAAGACAGGCAAAAATAGTTGCAGCAACAAAGACCTAGAAATAAAATGTATGCCCATCATTTGGGAAATGGCTGAACAAACTGTGATGTATTCATTAGTTGGACCATAATTCTACTGTGAGAAATAACAAATATGGAAAACTCCAATAGATTTGGGCAGACATGTGAACTGAAGCTGAAGGACATAAACAAAACCAGGAAAGTGATTTATATTATATCCACCATAATGTGAAGGAAAACAATACTGAAAGATTTCAAAACTCTAATTGATGCAGCAAGTAAATACGATTTCAGCAGGCTGATAGGGAAGCATGCCTTCTGCCCTAGGCAGAGGTGACCTAGATGTGGGATGAGGCACACTTTTTCAGATGTGGACAATGAATGAATAAAACATTTAATAAGCACTAACTATAGGCAAAAAACATTGAGCTAAACTCTGGGGATACAAATAGAAAAGAAAGATATGGACAATGTGTTCATCTGTTTTGTTTGACTATTCTTATCTGTTACAAAGGAGAGCTCTGTTGAGGAGGGGAAGGAAATCAATTGAACTTGGCAGCGACGTAAAAGAAAAGAATCTCGTTAAATCATTTAAAAATTAAAAATATAAGAAACTACAGACAGTAAACCATACACACTGAAAAAAATCGCATTACTCCAAATTCTCCAATGAATTGTGATTTCATCAATGGGGATGAATATAGTGCTTAATCCATCCATGCCTGCCCTTTCTGTGAAATTTTTGTCCATGTTTTCCCAAAGGTTTACTACAGGGTGTCTACCCAACCAGCTGGGGTCCTTTCTATGCATTAACTGGCATAATGTCTAAGTTCCTAAAGGTAAATCTAGCTAAAAATCCTAATAATCAAGGGTGATACAATAATTATAGAAGATTTTAATATTCCTCTCTTAGAACTAGGTAAATCCAGAAATGCAAACAAGGTAGAAACAAGAAAGAAAACATAGTTCTAAACTGTTTGTTGGGGGTAGAGGAAGAATGGACTTGAAAGACCTGGGGAGAATTCTGAAGTAAAGAATATAGTTATTTTTTGGTATCATAGGGAACTTTAACCACAAGTGATCATGTGCTGAAGCATAAAGAAATCTTAAATAAATGTAAACATGCAAAAATAATCAACATTCCTTGTAATCTATAATAAAAAATAGCAGTGAAGGAAACTTGAACAAAAAATACAAAATAATTGGAAATTAAATAACAGGTAAGTCTAGGGGAAAAATCATGAAATTAATAATTATATTGAAAAGAATGATAAGACAACAAACATATCAAAATTTCAGTGACGGTGTTAAAGCAGTCCTCAAAAGAAAATGTCTATCTCAGAAAACACATTTTAACAAAACAGAAAAATAGATTAGGGAACTGAGTATTAATTAAAAAAAAAACAACTCGAAAATAACAAATAATTGTCCCCAAAACAAACGCAAAAGTAATCTTGAAAATCTAAGAAATAAAGTGAAAATAAAAATTACCAAATTAAAAAATTAATAAGATGAATATACAACAGAAAGGAACTAATGAGACTTCTCACAAGTGATTATGCTCAGCAGACAGAGGCCTGCACACCTACGGCATACAGAGGCCCAGAGGAGGTGGCAAGTTGACCCACCTACCACAAGAGCCACTGCCAGGCCTATCACCTCAGGGCTGGGACAGGACAGAGGTGGGTAAGAGTCAAATGTAGGGCCCCTGGCAGGGGCAGCAGCTACTCCTGGGATTAATAGTCCATAACCCAGAAATTTAAAAAGCCCCTATCTGGACTTCCAGGGACCAGGATGGCAGAGTGACCCCAGCTGCTCCAATCCCCCCCACACACACTGAAAACATAGTAATTATTGCCCCAGGGCAAAACCTTAGACAGTAAAGGCTTGGGAACCCAAGAGGAAGGGCATGGCTAGGGCCCTGCCTCAAAATGCTTAAAAAGCAGATTACAAAGACAAAGACCCTGGAGCCCTACTATTGTGAGAAGGAAGGAACCAAATTCAGAGGGAGACTGTGTTGATTCCACACCCACAGCTGAAGCCTCAACAGGGAACTGGTCTCAAGCACAGAAAGCATTCCTAAATGAGCTCAAAGGGAACTTTGAAAACCAAATGAGAGAGATAGAAGATAAAATGAATAATTATTTTAAAATCAAAATTGCAAAATTAGAAAAACCTTACAATGAAGAAAATAGCTCCTTAAAAAGAAAAATGTGTGATATGGAAAAGGAGCTCCAAAAACATACTGAGGAAAATAATTTGCTAAAAACTAGAATCAACCAAATTGAAGCAAATAACTCTATGAGAAACCAAGAATTAGTCAAACAAAACATCAAGAATGAAAAATTAGAAAAAGAGGTAAAATATCTCAATGGAAAAATAACTGACCTGGAAAAGAGATCAGGGAGAGAGAATCTGAGAATCATAGGCCTACCAGAAAATCATAATGAAAAAATGAGCCTGGACAACATCCTCCAAGAGCTCATCAAAGAAAACTGCCCTGAGACACTAGAACCTGAGGGCAAAATAGAAATCAAGAGAATCCACTGGTCACCTCCTGAAAGAGATCCCAAATTGAAAAGTTTGAGAAATGTTGTGGGCAAATTCCAGAACTACCAGGTAAAGGAGAAAATACTACAAAGCGGCCAGAAAGAAACAATTCAAATATCTCGGAACCACAGTAATGATCGCAGAAGACCTAGCAGCCTGTGAAAGATTGCAGGAAGTGGAATACAATTTTTTGCAAGGCAAAAGAGCTCGAGTTACAACCAAGGATCATCTACCGAGCAAAACTGAACATATTCTTTCAGGCAAGGCGATGGTCATTCAATGATATAACAGATTTCCGGACCTTCTTGATGAAAAAGCCAGAGCTCAATGGAAAATTCAACCTCCAATTTTAAGATGTAAGAGAAACATAGAAAGGTAAACAAGAAACACACACACACACACACACACACACACACACACACACTTAATAAGAGCAAACTGTTTCTATAGACAAGTAGAGGATATGGGCATAAATTACAGAAAATGACAATTTTAAAAAAACCTTATTAAGGGCTACAAAGGGACTGCAATGGAAGAAGAGGAAAGAATGAAGCAGAAAAGGATAAATTATGCCACACAAAGAAGCATAAAAACAATTTAGTAGAGGGAAAGAAGGGAGGGAAATGAGCATTATATTAGCTTTTCCCTCATTGGTTCTAGTGCAAGGAGGGAATAACACAACCAGTTAATCATATATCCAGAAGAAACACAAAACATATCATAATAGAGGGAAAGAGGAGAGAGAGAGGAGCTTTGCATGAGATCTGTTCCTGTCGATCTTGATTGGAAGAAGAAATAACAAACTATATTAAGTATAAAAATCTATCATATCCTACAGGCAGTAGAAGAGGGGAAGGGCTACAAAGAAGGGTAGCTAGAAGGGAGGGAAGAAGTAAGGGGGAAGGGGGGAAAAGGGAGGGGGGCTGATAGGAAGGAAATACTGAGGGAGGTGGTGGTCAAAAGGAAAACTCCTAAGAAGGGGAAGGGACAAGGGAGAAAAATAAAAGCATAAACAGGGGAGGGAATAGGATGGAGGGAAAGAGACAGATAGTCATCATAACTGTAAACGTGAATGGGGTGAACTCTCCCATAAAACGGAGGCGGATAGCAGAATGGATTAAAAACCATAATCCTACAATATGCTTTTTACAAGAAACACATCTGAAACACAGGGATACACACAGAGTAAAGGTAAAAGTCTGGAGTAAAATATATCATGCCTCAGCTAAAGTAAAAAAAGCAGGGGTAGCAATCCTTATGTCAGATAAAGCAAAAGCAACAATTGATCTAATTAAAAGAGATAAGGAAGGAAACTATATCCTGCTAAAAGGCTCCATCAAGAATGATGCATTATCATTACTTAATATATATGCACCAAGGGGTATAGCATCCAAATTCCTAGAAGAGAAGGTAAGGGAATTAGAGGAAGAAATAGATAGCAAAACTATACTGGTAGGGGGACCTTAATCTCCCCCACTCTGAAACTGATAAATCCAACCTCAAAATAAACAAGAAGTTAAGGAGGTGAACAGAATTTTAGAGAGACTAGATATGATAGATCTCTGGAGAAAACTGAATGGAGATAAAAAGGAATATACCTTCTCAGCAGTATATGGCACATACACAAAAAAATCAACCATGTACTAGGACATAAAAACATCACAATTCAGTGCAGAAATGGGGAAATATTAAATGCATCATTCTCAGATCATGATACAATAAAAATCATATGCAATAAAGGGCCATGGAAAGATAGACTAAATACTAATTGGAAACTAAACAATTTAATCCTAAAGAAGGAGTGGATCAGGGGCGGCTAGGTGATGCAGTGAGTAGAGCGCCGGCCCTGGAGTCAGAAGGACCTGAGTTCAGATCCGGCCTCAGACACTTAACACATACAAACAAAAACCTAGTCATGTAACCTTGGGCAAGTTACTTAACCCCAATTGCCCTCCAAAAAGAAAAAAAAAGGCAGGAAGGAGTGGATCAAACAAGAAATTATAGAAACAATCAGTAACTTCATTCAAGAGAATGACAATAATGAGACAACATACTGAAACTTGTGGGATGCAGCAAAGTCAGTCCTTAGGGGAAATTTTATATCCCTGGGTGCATGCATGAATAAATTAGAGAAAAGGGAGGTCAATGAATTGGGCATGAAATTGAAAAAGCTAGAAAAAGAACAAATTGAAAATCCACAATTAAATACTAAATTAGAAATAATGAAAACTAAAGGAGAGATTAATAAAATTGAAATTAAGAAAACTATTGAGCTGCAGCTAGGTGGAGCAGTGAATAGAGCACCGGCCCTGGAGTCAGGGGGACCTGAGTTCAAATCCGGCCTCAGACACTTAACACAAAAACTAGCCATGTGACCTTGGGCAAGTCACTTAACCCCAATTGTCACTCAAAAAAAAAAAGGCAAAAAAAAAAAGAAAACTATTGAATTAATAAATAAAACTAAGAGCTACTTTTATGAAAAAAAAAAAACAATAAAATTGATAGACCCTTAGCCTACATGATAAAAAAAGAAAGAAAACCAAATTATGAGTATCAAAAATGAAAAGGATGAATCTACCTCCAATGAAGAAGAAATTAAAACATTAATTAGTAATTATTTTGCCAAATTATATGCACATAAATTTGAAAATCTTAGTGAAATGGATGAATGTTTACAAAAATATAAACTGCCTAGATTAACTGAAGAGGAAGTAAATTACTTAAATAACCACATCTCAGAAACAGAAATTGAACAAGCCATCAGCCAACTCCCTAGGAAAAAATCTCTATCAAACATTTAAAGAACAACTGATTCCAATGCTCTACAAACTATTTGAGAAAATTAGTGAAAAAGGAGTCCTACCAAATTCTTTTTGAGACAAACATGGTACTGATACCTAAAGCAGGAAAAGATAAAACAGGAAAAGAAAATTATAGACCAATTTCCCTCATGAAAATAGATGCAAAAATTTTAAATAAAATATTAGCAAAAAGACTTTAGTAACTTATCACAAGAATAATACACTTTGATCAGGTAGGATTTATTCCAGGAATGCAAGGATGGTTTAATATTAGGAAAACCATCAGTATGATTGATCATATCAACAATAAAACTAGCAGAAACCACATGATTATCTCAATAGATGCAGAAAAGGCTTTTGACAAAGTACAACATCCATTCCTATTAAAAACACTAGAAAGTATAGGAATAAATGGAGCCTTCCTTAAAATAATAAGTAACTTCTATTTAAAACCATCAGCAAATATTATATGTAATGGGGATAAGCTAGAAGCATTTCTAATAAGCTCAGAGGTGAAACAAGGGTGTCCACTATCACCCCTCTTATTCAATCTGGTACTAGAAATGTTAACAGTAGCAACTGGAGAAGAAAAAGAAATCAAAGGAATCAAATTAGGCAAAGAAGAGACCAAGCTATCACTCTTTGCAGATGATATGATGATATACTTAGAGAATCCTAGAGAATCAAGTAAAAAAACTACTTGAGACAATAAATAAATTTGGCAAAGTTGCAGGATATAAAATAAACCCACAAAATCCTTGGCATTCCTGTATATTTCTAATGAAATCCAACAACAAGAGATAGAAAGAGAAATCCCATTTAAAGTTACTGTAGACATTATGAAATATTTGGGAATCTACCTGCCAAAACAAACCCAGGACCTGTATCAACACAACTACAAAACCCTTTTCACACAAATAAAGTCAGATCTAACTAATTGGAAAAACATCAATTGCTCATGGCTGGGTCAAGCTAATATAATAAAAATGACAATTTTACCTAAATTAAATTACATATTTAGTACCATACCAATCAATTTACAAAAAAAATTACTTTATAGAACTGGAAAAAATAGTAACAAAATTCATTTGAAAGAACAAAAGGTCCAGAATATCAAGGGAATTAATGAAAAGAAATGCTAGGGAAGGTGGCCTAGCTATACCAGATTTAAATCTGTATTATAAAGCAGCAGTCATCAAAACTACTTGGTACTGGCTGAGGAATAGAGCAATGGATCAATGAAATAGATTGGGTACACAAGACTCAGCAGTCAATGACTATAATAATCTACTCTTTGATAAACCCAAAGATCCCAGTTTTGGGGATAAGAACTCACTATTTGACAAAAACTGCTGGGAAAACTGGAATACAGTATGGCAGAAATTGGGAATAGACCATTATCTAACACCATATACGAAAATTAAGTCTAAATTGGTGCATGATCTAGGTATAAAGGATGATACTGTAAGCAATCTGGGAAAGCAAGGAATAGTTTACCTGTCAGATTTATGGAGAGGGGAAGATTTCATGACCAAACAAGAATTAGAGAGCATTATAAAATTCAAAATGGATAACTTTGATTACATGAAATTGAAAGGCTTCTGTACAAACAAAGCTAATGTAACCAAGATTAAGAGGGAAGTGGGAAATTGGTAAAGAATTTTTACAACCAATGCCTCTGATAAAGGCCTCATTTCTAAAATATACAGAGAATTGAGTCAAATCTATAAGAATACAAGTCAGTCCCCAATTGATAAATGGTCAAAGGATATGAACAGGCAGTTCTCAGAGGAAGAAAGTAAAGATATCTATAAGCATATAAAAAAATGCTCTAAATCACTATTGATTAGAGAAATGCAAATCAAAACAACTCTGAGGTACCACATCTCACCAGTCAGATTGGCTAAGATGACAAAACAGGAAAATGATAAATGCTGGAGAGGATGTGGAAAAATTGGAACACTAATACATTGCTGGTGGAGTTGTGAACTGATCCAACCATTCTGGAGAGTAATCTGGAACTATGCCCAAAGGGCTATAAATAATTCCATATCCTTTGACCCAGCAATACCACTTCTAGGGTTGTATCCCAAAGAGATCATAGAAGCGGGAGGAAGACCCATATGTACAAAAATATTTATAGCAGCTCTTTTTGTGGTGGCAAAGAATTGGAAATTAAGGGGATGCCCATCAATTGGGGAATGGCTAAACACGTTATGGTATATGAATGTAAAGGAATACTATTGTGCTACAAGAAATGAGGAGCAGACGGACTTCATATTTACCTGGAGAGGCTTATACAAACTGATGCTGAGTGAGAAGAGCAGAACCAGGAGAAATCTGTACTCAATCACAGACACAACGTATGTGTGATGCCCAACTTTGATAGACTGGACTCTTCACACAATGCAGGGTTATAAGACAACTCCAGGAGACTCATGATGGAGAGAGATGTCTACATTCAGAGAAAGAACTAGAAAGAACAGAGTTTGAATGCAGATTGAAGCAAATCACCTGCTTTCTTTTTCCTGTTTGGTTGTGTTTCCTCTTTCCCATTGTTCATTACATCCGATACAATCCTTTATAACTTGACTAATGTCTAATGTGAAACTATTTGCAGTTCCTATACTTGATTGTATGCCGCCATGGTGGGAGGGGGGGGTGGGGGGGGGGGGTTTGTGTGGGGTGTTTGTTGTTTTTGGTGTTTGTTGGTGGTTGGTTGTGTTTTTTTTTTTGTTGTTGTGGGTTGGGTTGGGGGGTACTTAGTCCAGATGAATTTACAAAGAGCAAATACATGCTACAAATATTTTTCTCACTAATTGAGAAAGATGAAAATTTCACTGAATCTCTTTTATAAGACAAATAGGGTCCCCAAAGCCCAAACAATGGAGGGTTAAAGAACAGAAAGAAAATGACAGATCAATCTCATCCATGAATATTGATGCAAAAAAATAGAAACACAGGCGGCTAGGTGGCGCAGTGAGTAGAGCGCCAGCCCTGGAGTCAGGAGGACCTGAGTTCCGATCTGACCTCAGACACTACACACACACACACACACACACACACACACACACACACACACACACACCCCTAGCTGTGTGACCTTGGGCAAGTTACTTAACCCCAATTGCCTTCCAAAAAGAAAAAAAAATAGAAACATCTTGGTGAAGAAAGACTACAACAATATATTGTTGTTCGGTCACATCCAACTCTTTGTGATCCCACTTGGAGTTTTCTTGGCAGAGATACTAGAGTGGTTTGCCATTTACTTCAGCAGCTTATTTTATAGACAAGGAACTGAGGCAGACAAGGTACAGCAAGGAAGTGTCTGAGGCCAAATCTGAACTCACAAAGAGTCTTCCTGATTCCAGACCCAGTGTTCTATCCACCTAGTTGCCCCCTAAACTCTCTTTAACCAAACTGGATTTATGCCAGTGATAAAAGGAATATTTCAAGGACTTTTAAGATAAACCTGAAAAAGAAATGTGGCAACCAACAGTTGTGATGGCTGTCAAAAATAAGCAAAAGAGTTAGACCACTATTAGGTAGGTAATAGGTAGTCATTGGAGATGATTGAGCAGAAAACTGCCATTATCAGATCCACACAGAAGATTAGTTTGGCAGTGGTTTGAGGAGTGAGCTAAAGGTGGGGAGAGAATGGAAATTGTAAGCTCCTTAAGAGTAAGAGTAAGTTTTTCCCTTCATATTCCTAGCACAATGTCTAGCTCCTGGTGAACAAAAATGGTTATTGAATTAAGGCAGGAAAATTATTGCCATAGGCCAGATAGGTAGGAATGAGGATGGTAGCAATGGGAAGACAGAGGAAGAGATTGTGTTGTGAGGAAGATTTCTGAAGTTGATTAGAAAGGATTTGCAATTGGCTGGACAAGAAAGAAAGAAAAAATGGGGCATGAGAGAAAGCTTTTGCATTTGGAACCCTAGCATCCAAGTTTTCATTCCAACTCTGATACTTGCTACCTATGGAAGTCTGGGCAAATTACTTCACTTTTCTGAACTAGTGTCCTCCTCTTGACAATAAGAATGGACAGGATGAGGCCTAAGGACACTTCCAACTCTATATTTCATGTATCCATGTATTGGAAGAGTTCAATACAAGACTGAAACTTCAGATAATAGGATGGTAAATTAATTACACTGGGAAAACAGGGAAGACAGAAGGAAGAAAAGATAATGAGCTTGATTTCAGACATGTTGATTTTGAAGTGCCAGTGGATGTCCAAGTGGAAGTGTTCCATAGATGGCTGCAGACATGGATGCTGGAGTCCTGGGGAGGATCAGGATTAGAGATATCGAAGAAGTCATCTGAATATAAACATGAGAGTTGCTGGAGGTGTGGAACTCAGCCCACAGACAGGGCAGCCAACAAAACTCCCAAGTGGCCTGAACCAGATTAAAACTTAATTGGGAAATGTTTAACAAAATACATAAAAATGCAAGATAGAACATGTTAATTTGTGGTTTTCTAAGTCAATACACTTATGCTACCTACAGGAAATTTCTATTTGAGTCTGACACCACAGGCTGAGCCTAAGAAAGTGGCGGTTTGTAAAAGTCTACTTGAAGACATTGACAGGGAAGAACATGTGGAGGAAAAAAAAGAGGCTCTAGATTGTCCTTGGCTGACACCCATTCAAAGGGGCTAGAAGGATAAGGAGACAGTGAAGGAGAGAGGAGCATCAGAGAATTAAAAGAATTGTGCAAATACGGTTATCTCAGAAGCCAACGGAGGAAAGAGCATCTAAAAGGTGAACAAGTGTCAAGTGATCCAGATGTCACGGTGTAAGGGAAGAAAGGGAGGGAGGAAATAAGCATTTATTGAGCACCTACTAAGTGCTAGGCACTCTAAATGGACTTCAGAGACCATTTAATACAACCTTCTCATTTTCAGATAAGGAAACTGAGGTTCAGGAAGGTTGGAGGTTAAATGACTTCCTCAGCTAACAAGCGTCTGAAGTGGGACTTGGACCCTGGGCATTCTGACTCCAAATCCAACATTACTCTGCCATACTGCTGAAACAAAGCCAATAGGAATGCCTCCATTACCTGTGACAGAACAATTCTAGAGGAGTGATGGGGATAGGAGGAAGATTGAATGAAATTGAGGAGATAATGGATGGTGAGGAAGTGGATGTATTGGGTATAGAAAAAATTCTTTTAAAAGTCTAGCTATTGAAGCAGGGAAAAATGGGATAGGATAGCATCTGGATAATGCTCAATGTTTTTAATTTGGGCACATTTGTAGACAGAACAAGTTGGATGGTGAGAAGAGGGGCAGAGAGAGCAAAAGATAGGAGAGGGGCAACTAGGTGGTGCAGTGAATAGAGCACCGGCCCTGGAGTCAGAAGGACCTGAATTCAAATCCGGCCTCAGACACAACACAAAAACTAGCTGTGTGACCTTGAGCAAGTCACTTAACCCCAATTGCCCTCCAAAAAGCCAAAAAAAAAAAAAAAGATAGAAGGAGAGGATGGAGGATGGAGGTGAGGGAGAGGAAAAAAAGAGAAGGAAGGAGGGAAAGGGAGAAGGAAAGACTCATGGAACAATTTCCTGGAGGAGTGAGAAGACGACAGGGTCCAGGGCATAGTAAAGGGATTCATTTTAGAGAGAAATAGAGGTACCTAGACCTCTGGAATTAGAGAGGACTGAGCAGATGATGTTGCTGAAGGATTGTAGGGATGAGGAACCTGCAGCCTCAAGGCCACATGTGACCTTCTACGTCCTTGGGTGTGGCCTTTTGACTGAGTCCAAGTTCTACAGAACAGATCCTTTCATTAAGGGGATTTGTTCTATGGATTCTGTCAAAGGGTTGCACTTGAGGACCTAGAGGGCCACAAATGGCCTTGAGGCCACAGGTTCCCCCACCCTGGTAAGGAGTAGCTGAAGTAAGAAGACAGGGAACTCACCACAGGGCTCAATCTTGGCAATGAATTAGGCTGCCATCTGCCCTAAGTATAGGTTAGGAGTACAGTTAGGAACTCTAAGGCAAAGGGACACACTTAGAAGAATCAATTGCTATGAACAATGAAATAGGGAACTGATAAGCTTAGTGGAAAGAGATGGTGGGTCCAGCAGAAGGGTGGACACTACAATCAGCTCCATTTCACAGCTTTCTTCAAGAATATTCAGCAGCTCTAAAACACAAAGGGAGAAATAGAATATGGCATAGAGTAAGGATGGAATGAGGATAGTTTGGAAATGGAGAAAAGTAGTGTAATGGAAATGCAAATTTAAAGATCTTCCCTGCCCCTAGCTTAAGTGCACCTGGAGCCTGTGGTGGGAGGCTTGTTTTTCAGGGAAGCCCAACCTTGATACTTTTGTGATTGGGCAGTGGGTCAAGGAGGTTGTTACAATCTTTGAGCTAGGAGAAGGCTATATAAACTCTGATGAGAGGCTTTTCTTTGGGGCTCACTTTGAGAAGTGTTGTGTGATTTGACCAGATGAGACTCTGGGAAGCCGTTGTTGAGAGCCCCCCGGCTTTGAAAACCCAGATGTTGATGCTTCCCTCTCTGGTAACTGTGATTTGGTATTGATATGATGTTTGGACAGTTTGGAAGCCTGTCTGTTTGATCTGTAAGTTCTGTAACTCTGAAGTTTGGGGTGCTGACCTTTTTCCCCTGAACTAGGTAATGTGTGTTTGTTTGATTAAAGTAAGCTTGTTAACCCATTTTGAGTTGCTTTCCTTTTGAAAAGCAGATCTAAGAACCTGTGTTGGCAGCTACCCTGGGGATATTGGGGTGCTTGCTGCTACAAATGGCGACGAGGATGGGATCTGCTGAGTAAAAGGAAAGTATGGGGGCTGGGATAATTGTTTGTTTCCCAGTTGTGGTAGCTGTGATTCTGTGGAGCCATGGAGCAGGAGAGAAGAACGGCCTGCATGCTGACTTCACTGAGCTGAGAGCAGGAATGGTGAACTGCCTGCATGGAGACCTGTGGAGAAGCCTGGAGCTGCTGTCTTCTGCTGGAGGAGAAGGAACCCAGGAGTTTGGAGTTCAGCCACAGGACAAGATAAGGACTGTGTGGCAAAGCTGGGGCACTGAATGTGTTTCCTTGTTGCATCCCACAGTTTGGGACCCAGGGGGAGGATGGACTTGTGACTGGTGGGTGGGGTGAAGTGCCATGGACCCCAAGGACCCCACTTTGGTTTTGTTGCCCAGCTCCCTCTCTGGACTTGGAAGCAGGGGCTGGAGCAGTGTTGTGGGAAGGACACCCCCCCTCCTCCCAAGAGAACTTTATGTGATAATGCTTTGTATTTTGTGAATTGATGTGAAAATGCAATGTACTTTGTTTAAGACCCAGTGGCCACTTTGGTAACTTTAGATGTACCTTGAAAATATGATTTAAGGGATGGTTAGTGATAATTGAAATGTAAACTGTCTATGCTATGGGCATACTTAGTAAGACTTTACTGAATAAGTAACCAATTGTACTTTGAGATATTGTTACAGATAAGAGACTAATTGAGCTAATCAAGACTTGCCCCATGAGTGGAAGGCTTGTACTTTGAAAACTTATGTAACTGATTGAGTTAACTTAAGAGTAACTATTTTTTGATTTTACGGATAAGTGACTGAGTTAACATTTGCCCCATGAGTGGAAGACTTGAACTATTGTATTTTGAGATTATATTGTGATTTTCTTATGTACCTGGAAAATGTGACCTAAGAGATGTTTAGTGCTAATTCAAATGTAAATTGTGTATGCTATGGGCATGAAAGATCTTGGGGCCGAATGTAATGGAAATGCAAATTTAAAGATCTTCCCTGCCCCTAGCTAAGTGCACCTGGAGCCTGTGGTGGGAGGCTTGTTTTTCAGGGAAGCCCAACCTTGATACTTTGTGATTGGGCAGTGGGTCAAGGAGGTTGTTAGAATCTTTGAGCTAGGAGAAGGCTATATAAACTCTGATGAGAGACTTTTCTTTGGGGCTCACTTTGAGAAGTGTTGTGTGATTTGACCAGATGAGACTCTGGGAAGCCGTTGTTGAGAGCCCCCCGGCTTTGAAAACCCAGATGTTGATGCTTCCCTCTCTGGTAACTGTGATTTGGTATTGATATGATGGTTGGACAGTTTGGAAGCCTGTCTGTTTGATCTGTAAGTTCTGTAACTCTGAAGTTTGGGGTGCTGACCTTTTTCCCCTGAACTAGGTAATGTGTGTTTGTTTGATTAAAGTAAGCTTGTTAACCCATTTTGAGTTGCTTTCCTTTTGACAAGCAGATCTAAGAACCTGTGTTGGCAGCTACCCTGGGGATATTGGGGTGCTTGCTGCTACAAGTAGGAATGGGAGATTCTGGGCTGCCGGCTAGTGAATCCTTAAAAGGATTGACCAGGAGGCCAAGGCTGGGGATAAAGGCAAGAAAAACTAGAATATTACCTGGGAAAATAAGGAGGGGTCGTGATACAGTGAGTGACGGTAATGACATTTGTTGTAAGAAAGTATAAGCTGGAAGAATTAATGAGTGAATAAATAAATGAAAAAGTACTTTTTATATGTTTCCTATGTACCAAGGACTGGGGATACAAATGGAGAAGTCATTGATCTTTGCTTACATTCTGGTGAGGAAAACAAGAGGGCTCGCTCTTCAGCTCCAAGTCACATGGAAGGGTCCAATGGCCCTCATAGCACAGCAAGACAGAGTGAAACGTATCTTCTTTATTATCACTTCCACTGATAAAAACTACGTGTGTTTCCAAAATTGAACTATTTGAAGATGTTAAAGTGGAGGCAGAAACCAATGAGAAGACTGCAGCAATAATCTAGGGAAGAGGTGATGAGGCCCAGAACTGAGATGGTCACTGTGTGAGTGGAAGAATGGCAAAAGGGAGCAGCAGACTGAATATATGAGAGAGGAGCAGAGGATGATGTGAAGAATTATATACCGATTACTGTCTCAGGAAAGGGGGAGGGGAGAAAGGAAGGAATCGAATTTGGAATTTAAAACTTTTTAAAATGTTAAAAATTGTTTTTACATGTAATTGGGGGAAAATATTATTTTAAAAAATTATATGCCTAAAATATTGGAAGGATGGTGGTGCGTTTGACAGAGATAAAAATATTTAAGAGATGGGAGGATTTAAAGGAAAAGATAGCAAGCTCAGTTTTGGACATATGGAGTGTCTCGGGGAAAAATTAACATTTATTAAGCACATGCCAGGTGCTGTACTGAGTTTTACAAATAACATTCCGCTTGATCATCACAACTCTGTGAGGCATATGCTATTATTATTCCCATTTTTACAGGTAAAGAAACAAACTGAGACAGACAGAGGCTAAATGACTTGCCCAGGGTCACATGGCTTTGTGTCTAAGACCAGATCCAAACTCAGATCTTCCAACTCCAGGCCCAGAGCTCTATCCACTGTACCACCTACCTGCCTCTAGGTTTAACTCTCCAGCATGTTTCAAGGACTAAAGCTTGGGGGAAGAGACGGGCTGGATAGAAAGGATTGTCAGCACGAACATCAAAATTCCCAAAGATGGTAGAGGAGAGGTAAGGTCTAACATCACCGAGTCCAACAGATAGCAGCCCTGAGGACAGGAAGAGGGTGGTGTAATCCAACTGCACAGACTTCAGAAGAGGAAGGATTATTGACACGTGGAGTTAGAGGAAACTGTCTGAAAGGGGCCGAAGTGGACCCAGATCATGTCACTCCTTTTTCTGTGGTCAAGGGTGGGGGAGTAACTTCCAACGGGGAGAGAAGTCAAGGTTCCTATTGAACCAGGAGATAAAAAGGATGTTGCTTACAAAGTTTGAGGACATAGGGGAATTTGTTGTGTGTGTTCTAAAGGGTAAAGGGAGTCTAGGAAATGGGTGAACCAGTTTGGAGTGGGCCTGAAGACATGTAAGGCCACCTGATCACAATAAGGATGTAAGTTCAGGAGGGAGCAGTAAATCCTCGGGCTAGAGCAGTAAGACTAGATGGCTGAGACTGGGGATCTAGAAAAATGAGAAGGGAGAGTACATTGGCTCAGAAAGAACGCATCATAAGTACTTAATAAATACTTATTGGCTGGTTGTTTAAAAAATAGAGGTCTTAAGGAACTACCTTGCCCCCAAGTTCTGCCATTCTATGTATGCCCAATCTTGTCTGGTTTCTGCACTTAATTTAGGACTGGTTTCAAGTCAACAAGCCAAAACAATAAGCATTTCTGAGCTTTACTAAGCACTATATTCAACACAAGGGATATAAAGAGAAGAAAAAAAAGACAGTTTCTGTCCTCATTCTAATGGGGAGAGACAATCTATAAAGGGACTTGAAAAGCAAGAAGAGGAAGATAGACAGGGGCAGAGCTGGGAGATGGATGTTTGCATTTTGATAGATGTCCTCCCAATACAAGAAGCTGTCCTCTCTCCCCTCCCCTGCGTCCTCGCCCCAGTATAGACCAGCTGCATAACATCCCCTAATTCCAAATCTAAAGAAACTTCCATTTCTTCCTTTCTACCCTCCTGGTTAGAAAGAAATCAATTAGATGAACTAAATGAGAAGTTCATCTTGCTTCTCCTTTGTGGTGTTCAAGTAAGCTCCGAGAAGTGAAAACATCTCAGATACTTCATGATGAACAACATCTCTGCTGGGGGGCACTCTGCCCACCTTCCTATCACAGGACAGGGAGAAAGCCTTGATATGGTCGACTCTCTTTTGCTGTTTCCATATAACTTTTATTCAGAAGTCCATCTTGTGTTGGTCGCCACGTAGCAGAAGGTCTGCCAAATAGAAATAATCTTATTGGCAAGCAATCAGAGTTTAACTTTTTTTTGGTGGGGGGGTCCAAGACTGATTTCATGAATGTGGGGAACTCCTGGAAGGGAAACTCCCTCTTCCAAAGGCTGTCAGCACTTTTCCTGCAATTTATAGTCTACAGGATTACCCAGAACACTGTGAGGTGAAAGGATTTGCCTGGAGTCCCATTGCTAGTAGGTGTTGCAAGCAGAACTCGAACCCAGATCACCCTATTTCTGAGACCCACCCAGTACACATCACACTGCCTCTCTAGCAAAATATTAGCATTATAAAGTATTAGAAAATATCTCTTCATTCCCTAGAGGTTTTGTTTTCCATAGACAGTAGAGTAAGTCACAGTAATGAAGTGTTAATGAGAGTGACCTTAAAATAAGATGTGAGACTTTATCAGTTTTGTCCAACAGCATGAAAGGTGAGATTTTCCTAGCAATGAATATTTATGAAGCTCTTTCTATACATCACTCCCACAGAGCACTTAGCAGTCTATGGAGCCATCTGAAGTTGCTCACATCATATTTTGTCCTTGTAGCAAAAGGATTCCTGTTTAGATGATTAGCATGCAAGTTCCTTGTGGGTAGGGTCCGTATCCCCGGTTAGCACATAAGCGTTTGTTGAACTGAAGTATCCAAGGAGGATGACCAGAGTAATAGTATAATGCTTTGTTTACAGGAATGACACTAACAAAATTAAACTTTTTCCCCCTTTCTAGAGCAGAACTGGGCCATCAAGTAAAAAAGGGAGTTATGTGCCAGTCGAAGTGAATGTTCTTATCCAAATGAATGTGGCAAAAGGTAATAATCAATACACACTTATTAAATACTACATGCCAGGCATCACGCTAAGCTGGGGACCAGTCTTCCAGAAGAACGAAGGATTTACAATGTAATGGAAGAATGCCTCTAATGCCTCTCGGGCATGGCTAGAGAAAGTGTGGGAAAGCCTGGGGATAAATAAAGGGAGAATAGAGAGCTGGCCTTGCCAGGAAGAGCTGGTTTCAAGGCCTGACATGCTCTTACACACTCTGTGTACCCACATTGCTTAACTCTTAAGACTGCAAGTTGAAGAAATGCTGCCCTGCACCGGCAGAGTAGTTCCCACCCCTGGGAGTTGCCTAGACTAAGGCAATCACAGGTTCAGTCTCTATTACTATCCTCATCCTTTATGGGGGACCCAGAGCTGGGCACTGGAATTTGAGGACAACCTCCCTTCAAGTTTGGCCAGGAATGTCAGTCCTGATATTCCAACCATAAACACCAAAGGGACTTTTCAATTCACTTGCCCTTAAGGAACTCACATTCTAATTGGAGAGACAACATGCCAATATCAAAATTCATAGAACGCGTATATAAACCAAATGGAAGTTAATCTTGGAAGTAAGGCACTGATAGTGATGAGAAGGGAGGAGGAAAGGTCTCTCAACAGGTGGGATTTGAGTTGAAATACTGAAGGTAACCAAGAGGATGAGTTGAGGAAGGAAAATTATTGCAGTTGGGCAAGGGAGATGGCCAGTAAGACGGTCTGGGGTGAGGAACATGAAGGCCAGTATGGAAGGATCACAGAGCAAGCAGAGGGGTGTATCAGAGAATTCTTTGGATAGTTGGCAGGTACAAATACCTACCTCATTCCTTATGTGAAAAGGTTTACATACACACACAGTGACTCAATTTTTCTTACTAATAAGCCTTCCTTTATATAATGGCTTACATTTTCTAGTGTGTTAAACCTACAAAAAGCATTTCCCCATGTATTCTCTTATTGGACCTTCCCGACAGCCTTGTGATGTAGACAATGTAAGTGTGACCTTCCCCCTTTGAAGATGACCAGACCTTCATCCAGACAGGTTAAGGGATATGCCAGAAGCCAGTGGAGAGAGAGGCTGCTGACTTCTTGGCACTAGGACAGGCTCTGGGGCTTTGCCAGCTGCAGCAATATTTCCGTCACATGTAAGACTTGTCACGTAGCAAGAGGAGGTCACAGAGGCACCCTGATGACAACCCTGGTGTCCCTGAAAAGAGCTACAGGGAAGGGTCCCTCACCTCGAGTAGATCCATTCTGGAGAACTGATGGGAGTGTGGTGTGGTGGGTAGAGCGCTGAACCATAAGTGGGGGGACTGGGTCTAAATGCCATCACATTCACTACTAGCTGTGACCCTAGGAAAGTCACTTCATGTCTCTAGGGACCTGTTTCCTCATCTACAACAGAAGGAAGTTCCTCTATGAGATCTTCCAGCCCTACATACATGCTATGGGCATGGATGGTTTGCAGTCTACATCCAAGGATATTCCTGCACCAACACAGTCTCCAAAGGAGCAAACTAATAAGTGTGAACTGAACCATTTTCCCCCTTGGGGCTAAGAAATGCCTGCCACCAGCCTACTGCAGGCTGGTGCCTGCTCTCTAACTTGTCTTAAAGAGCTTCACAAGACAAGCTAATATTCTTTTCCCCGGTTTCCCTAGGAATGAGCAGCCTGGAGTTTTCCACTCACCATCCACTGACTCTTACCCAATACTATCTGAGAACACATCTCTACAACAGGTATAGAACCGAGACCAAAACCACAGACACAACGATGGATGATACAACTGCAAGAGTGTGACAAGACTGTTTCAGCCAAGCAAGTGAGACCTGTTTCTTCATAGCTTGTCAATATGAGCAGGAGGCCATGGCCTAGGTCACACCAGTCAGGAGGCAGGAAGTACTGACGCCCAGGCTCTGCCTGTTGTCCAACCCAAGCAGGGCCAAGACAGACGCAGGAACAAACATCCTACTAACCTAGCTCCTCAGGTCTTTGTGCATTAACATCCTGGTTAGCCTATCATCACTGCTACAATCAATAAGGCCTAAGATTGTGCAAGATACATTTTGTATCCTCAATTTCACCTAGCTTTCCCAGCAATTTGGTTTGTCCTGTGAAACCTGCTAAGCTCTGTGTAAAAGTACCAAGCAGCTATTTAAAAACAAGACCAGTTCTCCCTGTGCCCCATCCCAGGTGTCTTGTAGAATGCTATAAATAAAAAATGCTCACTACTTAGTAAATCAAGCAATATTTTAAACATGCTAGAGAAGCTTACTACAGTAACCCTATGGTAAATCATTTTACCAAATGAATCTTCATACCCTCATTTATCATTTGTGAAAATTCACATGGTTTTAAATCAAGACTTCCTAAAGTGAAGTACGTCATGTTTCCTCTCTTCCTGAGTGTCTTATGACAATCTCTGCTAACTTCTTAAAAATCATTTTCAAAGTTGATTGAATCAAGTATTCCAGTGCTAGGCGTGCTTTTGACACATTCCGACCACATTTTATAAGAGACTATTTAAACTAAAAATACATTTAGGGAATTATATTCTATCTCTTAGATCAGAAAGTGATAACAAGTTCCTCTAGGATGGTCAAATGATGACCTTACAAAAACTCCCTGACACAATAAAATTTGGTCTTTTTAAACATCATATGAATTTCTGGAGTACCTCAATAGTCAGATAATAGGGATCATGGCTTAAGCCACACAGCCTTAATATGGGCCACAAACTTCAGTGCAGAGAGGTTTCTGCCATCACCTTATACTGACTATGACTCTTCTACAAAAAGAGATCACTCTAAGGAAACCATTTACGTGACAGCCATATATGATGATAGCTGCCATGTGGCCTAGAAAGTCAGATACATAAATAAAGGTACTGCCTATGACCATCCTTTGATTTGTACTTTAGTTATTTTTGTAAAATAACTAATTTATAAAATTAACTTACTCCTATAATTTAATTGTTTTTGGGTACAAAAGTGACTGAGATAAGTAACCACCTGTAGCAGTAGATTCATTTTGAAAGAGCAAAAGACTGTGATGTTTGTAGTTTTTTTGGTTGGTTTTCTGGATTTTTTTAAGTCAGAACAGGAAATACTGGAGATTTTTACATCTTTATTTACACAGTTATTAGTTTTAAAAACACATCAAAAAAGGGCCATTTAATATCCTCAAAAGCAGCACTCTGGTTACATATACAACATACAACTGTATGTAGTCAATTAACTTCTTACAACAAAAAGCTGAGAATTACTAAATGGCATCAATGTGTTTAGACTAGTCCCTAAACAGATAAGGCAGACAAATACCCCTAAGAAAAAAAACGTGATTATTTCCAAATATTCACTATGACAAAAAAACAAGACTATGTTCTGTTAAAATTAGACAATTTGGAATGGAGCTTTTTTTTACAGTAAATAAATGAATTTAATTTTACAATTGATTCAGAACCACAATCCAAGTTTCACAATGAAATGCCCAAATATATACATGCATTTTAAAAGCAGATAAACAATGCCAACTTTCAAAATAATTTTGATTAAATGCTATATAGTATCAGCATATTTTTCATAGTCTTGTACTTCAAAGTGAATTTTTGCAAACTATAAAACTAAATTTTAAAAGTATCTCAGTTGCTAACATATAATAAAATATTTGGACTCTGAACTACCATGTACCTACTGACCTATTATTTCTGTGCAAAACATACAATATTTTCAAAACTAGGTCACTATAATCTATAAAAAGATTTTGATCCTTTCTGTTACACATTTTCATATGGGAGCATATCATCATTTTTTTCTTCATGTGCCAGATTTGGAAACACACAATAATAAGCTATCAACAGGGAAATTACTGTACTTGAAGCTCCATGAAACAAACATGTCTGCTGAGTCAGCTGCCAGGGAAGTCATTCATTCAGTGAGAATCTTGACAAGGTTACTTGATATCTCTGCACTGAACATAGCATTTAAATACAAAGATGTATTTCATAAGATCATCAATAAGGACTATACAAAATAGTTTACATCAGAATCTTTGCATCCAACAATAAAATCATTTATTGTATTGAAGGATCAAAATTACTGACGTTAGAAATAACTTAAGACATTGGTATGGAAAGAGGAGCTTAAACAAATAAATTACATCTAAACCAATATCAAATTCTTCACTTAAGTTTATATTTATAATTGAGCAACTAATTCCTTTAAAAAATTCAAATGGTTAATTTAGTGTTACCTAACTTCCTCCCAGGTTTCATCAAGTGCTAATGACAGTACTATTTAAGTCAGTTTCTTGTCTGAAGAATAAGCTGCTTGTCAGTCACTGGATTAAGACATCATATAATAGGAAAAACTTCATATCAAATGGGTTGTAGATCGGCTTAAAGTGTGACTCCTCTTCTCAAAGAAGGCTGGAAGGCTAACAAGGGAAGGAGATGGAATACCCTGTAAAGCCAAAAGAAGAAGGTTGAAAATATATTCATAGATTTTCTGAGAGGTGCTCAACTCTCCCACCTCATCAGCAGTATTACTAGATTATTTAAGAGAGAGCCTTATCCATAAAGGCTTAGAAACTCTTCACCACAGCATAGACAATTCAAAATGAAGAAAAAGAATGACAAACTCTGAGGGAAACTGATTTAAATTACCTTATTAAGAAAATTAGATCAGGTCAAGAAATATGTGCTTGCAGTTTATCTGAAAGGAGCCCTCTTTTGAGCAGACACTGGATTATATGACATACTAGCATTAGTCTACAAGTTTTTTAATAGTTGAAATTAATGCAGCATTCTCTGTAGACAATTAGTTACACTTTGGAAATGAGTTTTTACAGTAGAAAGACAATAGATTCACTAAGATTCACTACAGTGGTAGATTCACTGGTATTTTTGAAATAAGTTAAAGAATGTAAGGCATTTCTGTAAAGTAACTGATGTGTGTATATTCAGTCTCTTCACAAGTTCCTAAACAATCCATTTAAAAAATAAGAGATTTGGATAGGCAGTGGGGTTAGGAGGGTAGGCAGAAAGAGGGAAATAGAGGAAGGAGAGTGGATTGGAGAATGGAGCTTAAATAACAAATTCCCCCAGTAACAGGTTTTGTCAAATAGGTAAGCCGCCAAACTTCCTGCTTCAAAGATCACAATTAGGCTATGGTCAAGTCTGACAGCTATACCAGCATAACCATGAAAGAGGTTCAAAAGTAGGTATTAAGTAGGGCAGCTAGGTGGCACAGTGAATTGAGCACTGCCCTGGAGTCAGAAGGACCTGAGTTCAAATCTCGACCTCAGACACTTGACACTTACTAGCTGTATCACCTTGGGCAAGTGACTTAACCCAATTGCCTTGCCTTCCCCCTCCAAAAAAATGTAAGTGATAATCTTAAAAATGTATAAAGCTACCACTTAACACAATAAAAAAGAAAGTTAAATGGCTCAGTAATGTTCATAATTAAGCTTTAATTCAATACTCTTGTATTGAACTGAAAAAAAGAATTAAAATGAAATGATTAGTTTGAGTACTAATCAATAATAAAGTTAAAATTCAAATATCTAACCAGTAGAGCTTAAGTTTTCTTTAGGTAAACCTTCTTAAATGTACTATATTATATATTGAGCCAATGTTTAATGTCACAGATATGGCTGTGAAACAGATTTTACATGAAAATCTAGTCTTCACAATCCTTAATAGTCTTTTTTTAAACTTCCAGTTTTCCTTAATATCATAAAATCTCAAAACATACTGAAACTTCCCTCTGCTTAAATTCTTTGTGAGTCACTAATGACCAGTGGTCTTCACAGAACTATGTGAATAATGACCAAAGGCACAAGAAACTTAGTCAAAGAAAATATGAACCAAGAAATCATAAAAAAAACCTCACTTCCCAGTAACTGGTAATTCAAGAGAAGAAAAATATGCAAATATCCAAACTGAGCACTCCCCAATATAGCTAGCTTGAAGGATTTTAGAATTCACTTCTATCAGTTTTGCCCCGAGTTTTTACAAATGTTATGAGTGACTTAGAGAGGCTTTTTTCAGTTTGAAGAGAACATTTCCCTCTGCTATGAGTGATACGTTACTACAGGAATTAGAATGAAGCAAAGTTGAAATGAAAAGCTTTAAGAGCACCCATCAGTAGAGACTAAGGCATGAACATGGATAGGTTTAACAGATTCCATTACAATGTGTTTGGGAATGGAGAGGGTCACCTATAAAACAGATAAGGAGGAGAGTTGTTAGTAAAAAGCAAGTAATGAAGAAAAGGACAGCAATATTTTTTAATTCTCCTTTCATTTAATTCTCCTTTTAATTCCTTTCATAGGAAATTTTTTTAAAAATTAATGCTTTACATAGTTAAAACAATACCTGTAAGCATTATTTTTTAAAATATAATTTTCTGGTAAAATTCAATTTCCCTACAATTCAAAGCATATGCTACTATAGTTGCTGTGCATGTACATAAGATAACAAAACTGTAATCTAGTTACTATACTGCATTATCTTGTTAACAAAGCAAAGCAACAGTCCATTTTAGAGATCATAGATATAGATATGTTTTACACATACCTCAGATTAGTAAACTAACTACAACTTCTATGGTTTCTTTCTAGGTCTCAGTTGTTTGTTTCAAAATTCAATCAACTCACATGTGTCACAAGGATGACTTAAATACAACATAAACCAAAGAGCTGGCTGATACAAAGGCTCACCAAGAACTCAGCCAGCCCTCACACACTTCAAGTGTTAATAAGTGTTGGTCTTTAACTGTTCTATATTAATAATAAATGTCACATAATTTTATATTAATTAGCCAGATGTGTTTGGGAATATACATCCCATCTGGAACTTCAATCCTATTTTGGAATTCAGTTTCCAATAATCATAGGATTTACAAGAGAAAATAAACTAACACCTTCAGCACTTTCCTTGGCTTAGGAAGAGAAAAGGCATCTAGTCATCTATGAGCCTGTGCGCTCTGTCCTGAAGTACACTTGTCTGTGACAGAGCTGGAATCACACCTGAACCCCTCCCTACCCCCAAAAGACAATAAGCCAGTAGTGGTGCCCCCATGCTCCCTTCCAGTTGATCAACGGAGGATTTGCCCACAGCTCTGGCGGCTGCACCAACAGAATGCTGCTGAGATTTGTAAGAGCTGGAAGAAAACAGTAACTGGCAAATTCATCACAAAGATAAAACACATAAATTCTGTGCCCCCACCAACTGAGTCAGGTCCTGTGTCAAGACTTACTGCTAATGAGGATGTGCTGGTCAGGCGGCTGCCTATGTAAGTATCACTGCTGGAGCAAGGGCTCCTCCCCTCCACACTGCTCTGCGTAGCTATCAAAGTCCTTCGAAAAGCTCTCTTCGGAGTTTTGGTGAAGGAAAACGCCCTGGTAACCTAGTTATAAATAAAACAGCTATCACTTGACAAATCTAAAGCAGCTGATAAACAGTCAATATTAGGCAAAGAGAAAGGAGCAGAATGAATGTTTTAAGTATCCTCACAGAGGGGCTGGTAGCCCCAGGTCAGTATTATGAGATTCTTCTCTAAGCACTTTCACATGAAGCAGCTCTTTGGGCCTCATGTCTAGAGGGGGCGCACGAGGCAATCTTGAGTTCTAAAAGAGAGGAACTCAAGAAAAGAGAGGCTAGCTAAATGTGTAGGCCTAGTCCTCACCATGAATAGGAGAAAAGCATAATCAGGAGACAGGCTCTTTATTTTAATATACCTGATGGGATGTTAGGGAGTGGGGAAAACAAAGCGAGGAAGGGAAAGGGGACTGGGATGGAATGGTGATTTTTACAGACGAGCAGACCCAAATCATTTTAAAGAGCTCTATGGGGGTGGGTAGGTGGTGCAGTGAGTAAGAGCACCGGCCTTGGAGTTGGGATGACCCGAGATCGGATACGGCCTCAGAAAATGAGCACCCACACATAAATAAATAATGACTGGCCATGTAACCTTGAGCAAGTTAACCAATTGCTTTAAAAAAAATTTTTTTTTTAATTTAAAAAGCTCTATGGCAGCTTAGAACTTCATTTCCAGACCTAAAAAAACAAAATTAGTATTTTCATTGAAGAGAATGACCAACAAGGAGGGCAAGGGCCCAGAAAATAATGTGATGTAAAATTACTGTTATACTGCATTTACTATAACTGACTCAATCAAAACACTCTTTCTACAGGCCATTTCTCAGGCTATGGTAAAATAGCTTGGTTACATAAAATCCATGTCAGAAAAAGTAGTGATATTCTAGTATTGTATTCTGGGGAAAAGATTGTGGAAGGCACATTTTAGAAGTGTAAGGTTAGTTTTACTGAATTCTTACCCTTTTAGAAGTCTTTTTAATTGCTCTGGATGCCCTACTCAATGTACTATCCATGTCTTTTGTATTTACTTCAAAAGATTCTGGATCTGCAGTATAAATAAGGTTTTCCTGTTGAAAAACAGTACTTGTTAATAATTTTTCAAGACCACAAAAATTTTTTTAAATTACACTTACACCCAAAATAATAAGCAGCTGAAAAATAAATTCAACAAGCTTAACAATTTCTATTCTAAAATGTATTTAACTAGATTGGGAAAAAAGATTTAACACATTGATAGGATTGTAAATTAGTCCATCCACTCTGAAAATCAATTTGGAATTCTTTAGAAAATGACCAAACTATCCTTGATCTTCAAGATACCAATGGAATTAGAAATCAAATGGATTAATACAAAAAATGACAAATGAAATGCAGATTTGGGAGGACCTGTATGAACTGATAGAGTGAATGAAATCAAGGGTACAACATACACAATGACCAGAATAATGTTACAGAAAACACCACTAAAAGATATTAATGCAATGACCAATTGTGACTACAAGTCTTAATTAAATCTGAACAAGGAAGGGTTCTCTATTGGAGGGTGTACTGGTAAATGACAAGGGATTTTTTTTCCTTTTAAAAAACATCAATGGAACATTTTTGGAAAGCAGAGAAGTTCACAATAAATGGATAAATAGTTGCAAGGCCTATTTAAAGAGAGCAAATAGAATGCTAGACTTAATTCCATTAAAAAGTATTTATCAAATGCCTATAATGGGAAAGATATTGAACTGGATGCTGAAGATACAAAAATGTTCTATAGGAATTTCAAATCTAGAAGGGAGAAATAAAATGTGTCACAATAATAATGTAAATTAAGCTATGAAATCCACTGGGGTGGGGAAGAGTGGCAGATTTGAGAAGGGACCACTTCTAGAAAAATCAGCGAAGGCTTCAGAAAGCTGGACTGAAGGATTCCAACAGACAAAAATGTTCAAGTCAGTCCTAGGCAGTGGGCATGTGATATGTGCAAATGCAGGGATGTGGAAATCAGGCAGAACAAAATCATTTTCATGACTTCGTGTTTCCAACATTGCCCAGTTTGGCTGGAGCACAGTGTGTGTGTGAAGCAAAGTAGTGGGGGAAAAAATCTGGAAAGGCAGATTATAGAAAGGAGTGGGAAGGCAAGACTTCCAAAAGTTTTTATTACATTTGTTACAAAATAAAGAACCAGTGAAGACTCTTGGGCTGCCACGAGGTCATGGGTGGACGGTTACACTGGCAGTGGTACAATGGATGGATCAGTTTCACTCTCTCCACTGTAAGATACTAAATGCATACCTTATAAAAGCTAAACAAATAAATAAACCAGCGTTTTGTGGACCTAGTTGTTTGATACCTGTTTCCCGTGCAAAGCTAGTACAGGATTTTGGCAAACACCAAGTAATAATATATTCTCCACTAATATGCAGAGTGCCAAGCTCACAATGGCGGCTTCTCTATCATCTGTAGAATTCTGCATGTATAAAGCACCCAGCAGGGGTCACCAAATCTAAATTTACAAACACAAAATTTCTGAAGGGATAGAATAGAAAAAGTAACTCAGGACACAAAGTTAAATGTTTGGTGCCATCCTGTGGCTAACAGGCAAACTATAAAATGCTTTGCACAATTTTCCTACCAATTATTTTATATGTAAAAGTCAGACTCGGCCAAGCTTAGCCCAAGAGGCTGGAAATATCAGAGGTGAACGTGGCCGGCTCTGGCCTGGCCCCGGAGGCTGTCAGCCAGGCAGGTGAATGACAGCTGTCTCCAGAGGCCCTGGAGTCAGGAGGACCTAAGTTCGGATTCAGCCTCAGACACTTAACAAAAACTAGCCGTGTGACCATGGGCAAGTTACTTAACCCCAAATGCAAAAAACAAAACAAACAAACAAAAACAAACAAAAAAAAAAACACTGATGTGGTTTTCCATTTCCTTCTCCAGTGGGTTACAGCAAGCAGACGTTCAGTGACTTGCCCCAGATCACAGATCGAGGATGTGTCTGAGGTGGCATTTGAACTCAGGGCTCCCTGACTGAAATAAAGCAGAGTCTAGGTAAAGTGCTAGGAGAAGTCAGAACAGGAGGTTCAGGAAAAGCCAGAGCAGAGGCGGCCCCTGCTTCAGGACTTCTGGAGATGGAGACAGGATCTCCAATGCGCACAGACACAGCAAGAGGGGCCAGAAAGTTGTCTACCATAGCCAAGCACAGGCTACTAGACGGGGAGCTGATCAGGACAGGCTGCAGCAAGGCCTTTCATGCCAAGGTCAGAAATTCATATTTTATTCAAGGGGCATCAGGAGCCCTGGCAGGACCCAAGGGGCACCAACTGGAGCTGCTGCACTGAGGCCACTGGAGGAAGGATGACCTAAAGAGAACAGAAATGCCAGGCAAGAAGCCATTTCAATGTAGTCAAGCAGGAAAAAAAAAAGATGCTTAAGGTGGGTACTGGGAGTAGGAAAGAAGGGGCAGAGAGCAGGAACACTTCAGGGCAGGGCTGCTAAGCTCCAGCAGTACCAAAGGGGATGTGAACATTCTGGGCCACAGACAACACCAGAGCTCTAACAGGTGCAGGTTACGAGTCCAAGCAGCACCGAGGTGGCCGCCCGGCACAGGAGAGCAGACAGACAAAGCACAAGAGCCCTATCCACTTCCCTCGATTAATATGGGCAAAAATGATTCTGCCATAAGCAACCTAGAAACACTGCTAAAGATTATGAAGTCTGGAGGCAAAGAACCTGAAGACTCTAGCGAGACAAGTGGCTCTTCATTACTTAGGACCAGGGAAAGCATAAGTCTCAGAACAGAAAGGCAAACTGGGGAAGGGAAGAGCTGGGTAAGAAGGTGATGTCTCAGGAGAGGACAGACCATGGCTCCTCTCCAGGAATGGGAAGCTCCTAGCACGGAGTAGAAAGAATTCTCTCTTGCAAATTTAATCAAAACAGCTTTAAACTGAAAAGGAAAAGAGTGGAGAAAACTACATGTGAGCACTGTGCTAAAAAAAACCTACAGGGAAGACCTACAGTGTAAAATGAAGAATGGGACAGACACTCAGAAGTTCAGAGGAAACAAATCCAAAAGGATATATAGTAACTTTTTTAAAAACCACCTATGGCCTCCTATATCCCTATAGACATACATATAGAATATGAGTAATGATGATAGTCTGGAAATCCTAATCCAGGAGCAAGTTAGACTGCACAGGCATCTCAGAGATGTAGTAGGAGAGCCATGAGCAGAGCAAGGCTTTCTTATTTAAAAACACCACCACCACCACCACAAGAAGAAAAGAGGGAGGAGGAACTAGCGGGGCACGTTAGGAAAATATATTCATGTGTGGAAATCAAAGAACCAGATGGAAGAGAATATGTGAAGCTCAATGGAGGCCCAAAGAGAAATGTTGACAGAACACGGAGGAAGGGAAGAAACAAGCATTTAAGCCCCTGTCATGTGCTAAGCACTTTACAACTATGATCTCAGGTGATCCTGACAACTGCCCTGGGAGGTAGATGCTATTATTATCCCCAGCTGAGGAAACTGAGGCAGAAAAAGGCTACATGCTTGTCCAGGGTCACAGAGCTAGTAAATATCTGAGGCCAAATTTGAACTTGGGTCTTCCTGACCCCAGATCCAGTGCTCCATTCACCGAGCAACACAGCTGCCTTCATTTCTAACCTAGACAGAAAAGGCAAATAGATACCTGTGGGGAACAACTCCTAAGACTGGCACAAAGGCATGATCTAACCTTGTCTTAATGACACCTTCTCTTACGAGAGATGGGCAAACCAAATACAAGAAATTCCATTCCTAATCTAACTCTCACTAACAGAAGGAGAGACTGATCCATCTTAGAATGTGACAGAAAAGAAAAAGAAAAAAAACTGGGCACAGGCTGACCTGCCTCCCAGACTGATAGAACAGATTTCAAAGGATTCAGAGAAGGCCCAAGTAGTATCCCACAGACGCAAATTCCAAGAAGGAAAGACAATTCTGAAGTATGAAATCCCAAGAATACAAAGGAAAAAGAGGGAATTTATCTAAAAAGACCAATATAGATGAAAAGGAAGTTCACCCACCAAGGTGTTTTAAAAGCCACCTACAGAAGATGGAAGCAAGTTCAGGTAGCACACCAAGGTTCTCCAAGTGTCAAGGGCACTAAAGCACCAAGCAATCCAAGAGGGAGAAGTTTCCCAACTTGATATTTTGGAAAAGAAACTCATTAGTTGGAGAGCACATTTATTTATTTATTTATTTTGCTTTTTGGAGGGCAATTGGGGTTAAGTGACTTGCCCAAGGTCACATGGCTAGTTTTTGTTTTAAGTGTCTGAGGCCAGGTCCTAACTCAGGTCCTCCTGACTCCAGGGCCAGTGCTCTATTCACTATGCCACCTAGCTGCCCGCTGGAGAGCAAATTTAGAGCAAAAAAACCAAGATGGTAGAGAAGGGCATCTAGTTCATGTAATATGGGGATCAGATGAAAAAAACAAGGGTCCCTTAACAGAAGACAAGGCCATAAAAGTATTTTCAAGTATTTCAAATTACAATGTTTGACTTGGCCCTAAAGGGCAGAACAAAATGCAATGGTGGCTCTCAAAGAGAACTTTGTGAACATTTATTTAGCCCAACAGAGAAGTGCCCCCACTCCTTCCTTCAGAATGACTATCTGAACCTGATAAAATACATTTATAAAACAAAACTTGTGCTTGATTAAGCCATGCTAAAGGTCCCCAAGGAAAGACTTCTAAAAGACAGATCGGCCAGTGTACTTAAAATGCATCAGCAAATATCAACCCAGATACCTGTGCTCCCATCTACATAAAAATCTATGCATGCATACACATGACCTGTTTACCAAACTGGGGTTTATCTGCATCTTTTAAATTACAAAACAGACTGAAAAATATAAATTTCAGGGGTTCAGTATTAGTATTCATAAATTTAAAGAAGTATTTGATTCAAGAGAACAAAATGGACCTTTGAAGGCTTTACTCTAAAAAGGTGTCCTCCATACAAACGTTAGAAATTTTACAAAACGGATAAACATGACAAAGAGAACTTCATTAGATAATGCACTAAAAGTAGTGACCATCAGAAGAAACAAAAACACAGCTATACCTGAAGATTTACTTTTTCACATGAACTGAGAAATTCAAGCTTAAAGTGTTGCCCAACAATCAAAGACACTCCAAAAAGCAGCAAAAAAAAAAAAAAAAGTTTTGGGGTGGCTAGGTGGCGCAGTGAATAGAGCACCAGCCCTGGGGTTAGTAGGACCTGAGTTCAAATCCAGCCTCAGACACTTAATGCTAGCCAGGTAACCTTGGCCAATTCACTTAAACCCAACTGCTCTGCCATCCCCCTCGGGGGGAAAAAAAAGAAAAAAAAAAGAATCAAAGACAAACGTACTCATTAGGTGAAATCTGCCAAATGTATTTATCTGTATCAACTGCATCAAGTTCATGAATATTATACAAAGACTCCTCAGGGAAACCTATAGCTATTTAAAAAAAAGAAAAAAGAAAGATTGGTTTAATTATCAACCTTGGAAAAATCCACACTGCTCAGCTAATGACACAGAAGTGAAGGGGAAAAGTGCTAAGTCTGTACAGCACTGCTTATTTCTTGGACAGATGAGTCCAAACCTGAATAGGAAGAGGTAAAGCTGAATGACAACTTGGATATTTTTTTAGTGTTTTCAATGATCCCAGACTGCACCAGTATTCTTTAATACTGATGGCAATATGAATGAATCACAGATGGCCCAAAAGAGCAATGGGAAATTTTACGGAGGGTATAAGTAAGTAGGCTGCAGCGTATCACCAGTGATGATGAACACAAGAAGTCATATAAGATGAAATGCGACCAGAAAAGTGGGTGGACAATAATGGTTTAACAACAAAATAGAATTTTGTTGTTATGAAATCATGCAAAAAAAGTCACTGTCTGTGACTTTTGACCTAGGCATTTACCACTGGGAATATACCCCCAAGAAAGCCAATGATGAAAAAAAAGACACATATTCACCAAAGTACCAACTGTACTTCATGAATAAAGATTACTATGCCACAACAGATAACAAATTATGAAGAATCCAGAGAAATATAGAAACTCATGCAAAAGAAAGTAGAACACCCCAAAAAACTAACACAAATGGAAGCATGAGAATGCTGACTTCAAGTGAATGATGATGATCAACCTTGCTTCCAGAGAAAAAAGGAGAAAATACAGTTCCTTGAGTCTCTTGGTAAAAGGAAGTAAGTCTTTCCATGAAATGTTGCCTATACTGTCAAGACCTGATCTGTTCACATAATCACTTGGATTTTACTGAAATTTTTACTTTTTACAACAGACTTAGAGGTGGGAAAAGAGATTTTTATTTTTAAAGAGAGGAATAAAAGTTTAAGAGTCAAAAGAAAATATGACAGATACCTGATAAGACTACACAAATCATGCCCTGTTATCCCTAATCTCTTAAAAAGACACCAGGGGGGACTCAAATCCATCAGAGAAAATAACGAGATTTTGAAGATAAGTCAAAAGAGAAATGCACAGTATGAGCAGATGTGGAAGGGCCGCTATTCACATCAGCAGAAGTCACCCACACACAGAGGTTCAAAGAATGACAGTTCTGGTCTCAGATCAAGAAAGTAAGTCATCTGTTACATCAGTCTGACATCAAGGATGGGATGTACATATAGTTCTGCAGGGAGGTCTAAGAAACAATACGTAGTGCAGAAATGGTCATCCTCCATCTTGGCACACTGTGCTACTAAATATCTAATTAGCTATTCCATTTGTCATCAGCTGTATGAATAACAACCCTGATTACAAAATGCTTCCATCGAGGTCATGCAGGACTATATCCCTATACATATACATTCATATGTTATATAGGATCACGTTATAATCCCAGGCTCAAGACCTAGAATTAGAAGAGACCCTAGAGACTACTGAGTTTAGTCCCCTAATTTTAGAGATGAGAAGAATGAAGTCCACGGAGAAAGTGAGGCATGGTCAAGGTCACTGAGGCACTAAGGAGCAGAAAGGGCTTAAACATTACCAAGCGTACCAGTGCTCTGCCAAACTGCTTACATATTCAACGCTTTAACTTATACAACTTTTGCCAAGTTTCAATATTTGCACCTAATTCTCCATCAGTTTTTCTCTCTCCACCAATAGTCTCAGAGAAGTTCTGTGTAAGTACTCTGAATTCCCTGGGAGAAAGACACTTAAAGATCCAATGTGGTGGCTGTGGTAGTCTTCATCTATGTGAGGAAAACAGTGAGGGGGAAACCCACGGAGGATACTTCAAGGCAGAAAGGGCCCTGGAGATGACTTTAGTACTACTCTCTCATCTCACAAATAAGGAAAATGAGCTCCAGAGTGTTTTTTGCAATTTCACCAAGGCCTCACGGGCAGGGAAGAGAGAGCTGGAGTTCAAACCCTTTCTACTACAAGTCCCTATTGACTCAGAAATTAGAAGCAGGAAAACAGTTTCCATCCCAAAAGATTCTACAGATTCAGCCACTCTCCCAGTAAGAAAAAATACCCTATACCAGTTTCCATCACAACATAAAAACACATCCCCCACATGGCTGTGTAAAAATGTACTGGACGACATCGTTTTTACTGACATACAAATGTAAGAACTCACAGCATCTGCTTTACAAATGGTGTTGGCCACATGTCGGCACAGCATCTTCAGCCAGGTGTCTTTGGGAAGGTCCTCTGATGTCATCTGGAAACTGAGCAGTACATTTGCCTGCTCTGTTGGTGGCCTCACAAGTAGGGCAAAAGCATTATGGCAATCTAGAGTCCCCAAAGAAACCATCAATGTGATTCAGTGTTACTCTTCAAAGGGCATAAAGAGTATGCAAGCTCAGTACCAGGATGCATATTAATTTAGAAATTCCAAAAGCCATTCTCTTAATCTCTCCCCCTCTTGCCATTAACAAGAGTCTTGACATACTAAGGGGAAACAGAAGAACCAAATGGACTTAAAAGTTTCTTAATATTTTACATGATACATTGTCCAAAATGCAAAATTAATACTTTTATTTAAATTTCATCCATCTCAAAAGTTTTGCATAAGCCAACTTTTCTATTACAACAAAACTATATTAGGGCTACTACAAACTATCTGTATCAAATCCAAGGAAATAAAAAAGCCGAGAAATGAATATTTCTGTTCCAAAACTTTCTGTTGAGATGTGAAAAGCAGTCTACATTTCAACATCAATGTCTTTACAGTCATTATGAACCCATAAAAGATTGAGGTCATTAATTCGGAACACCTATCATTTAGGAAAACATTAATGTAATTTTAATTGTTGTTCACAGCCTTTTCCTTGGGAACTAATTTGTAATGAGTTTCATCTAGTATTATGTTTCTATCAGTTAGGGAACAAGTTCTATGATGCCAAATGTTGTGGCAATGAAGGGATGCCCTCCAAACATGTAATAAATGCATACCTATGCCTTAATGGAAGGGGTGTGAAAGCACCCTGCTAGGTAGAACTGTGATGGGGTCTTCTGTACCTCTTCTTGTAGCTTTAGTGCCTGGGCTAGCTGTAGACACTTACCCAAGGAGGTTGAAATCTCCCCCAAAGTTCCCTGAATATTCATAGTTAACAGTCAGTTTGAATACACAAAATGTCTACCACAGATACAAAGAATTCAATACAAATGTCTCATCTCTCAGATGTCAAAATGGGTACAAGAGGTACTTATGGGGCTACTATATACATATAGGGAGTAGAGCACATCAAATCACCAGGAAATTCTGGGTCTTGATGGAACGGGAAGAACGTTGTTAGTGTCTTGTAGAGGCACTGGTTTGACAAAAAAGATTTCCTACATATTCCCATATTACTGAGTGCTGTGATTACTCAACTCATGTAAACAGCAGTTTCATAAGCAAATTCTGTAACCTCAACTGCCAAGTGATTATAAATAGGTTTTATTAGTTGCTAATATTTAAATAACTGTAAGATTATAATCTACAACTCTATATTAAACTATTTGTATGAATTAACCACTGCAGATTGCCAAATATACAGACCTTCAGTCTCTTTTATATCTAGCACCTTCTTAATCTGAGAAAGAGGCATTAGATGAATGTGTTTAAGGGCTGCTGGGGGTCTGGTTTGGCCATGAGGACTCTTGAATGTGCCAATAACCTTGTGCCGTTTCCTTGCTATCTGTTTAAGAAAAAAAAAAAAGGAACTGAGATGAATAAGCAAAATCTTAAGATTTCTTTTCCACCAATAAGCTTAAAAAAATAAAACCCAGAAGCGGCTAGGTGGCACAATGAATAGAGCACCAGCCCTGGAGTCAGGAGGTCCTGAGTTCAAATCCGACCTCAGACACTTAATACTTACTAACCATGTGACCTTGGGCAAGTCACTTAATCCCAACTACCCTACCCTCCCCCCACTCCAAAAAGGAAAAAAAGAAAGAAAAAATTGAAAACCCAAAACAATTCCACTTAATCAAATAAGTACTGTATTCTGTTAAAACACAATGATTCTCATGTCACAGATATGGGTAAAACATATTCTACAAAAGTCATGTGAACTGAGAATGTGTCACTGGAATAATCACAGTGTAATCATGCTATAAATATATTGATGTTTATATGACTAAGAAAAAAAAAGAGGATGGACATCTAAACTGGTATAATTGGAAAGGAATTTGTGCTTTACATTTTTATTCTTGCATTATGAGCGCAGAAAGGCTTTCCCTTAGCCTATACCAGGCACTGTGAACCAACCAAGGAGAGGAACCAAGTTTAATTAGGTCTAGCATAAAAAGCAGAAGCACAGAAGGAGAAGATAAATAATCCGAAAGCCAGGCCTAGAAGACCTCAAGGTAAAAGAGACAAGTGAAGTCAAGTCCAGCTGAGTAAAGAGAGGCCTATAACCAAGGGATCGAGAGACTGCAGAGAGCATACAACAATGGAACTTTGCCGCCAATACAATTCCATGTCTTCTTTCTCAACAAAATACAAACACAGAGAATTATACATATTCTTCCTAGAGTCAATTCGTTAATTGGTCATAATCCCTAAGATATGGCAATTTAACTTGACTTGGGATAAAAAAGTCACCTTAACTTCACAATTGAAAGCATGACCTCAAGCATTCACTGCAGTCCCAGCCACTAACATTACTATGATGCTGTCACATACCTCCAAGCAATCATTGAAGAGAAAAAGTGTTACTTGTTCTCCTCGGTCACAGGGATGTTCACCCAAAGATATGGTTTCAACTCTCTGCACCAAACTTCGGTGAGAGGACAAAAGATTAGCCTATGTGAAATTAAGATATAAATACAAGATCACTTGGTGTTTGCTCATACAAAAAGAATTATTTAAAATAAGAAACGACAGGCTTCAATTACAACTGAAAAGTAAAACATGTCAAGAGACAGGTAGTTACTAAATAAGAACACTTACTGGGCATCCATCTACTTCGTAGACAACATCAAAAATTTGCTTTTGGGCTTCTGTTTTCCTCTTATCCTCATTAATATGTCTGCAAACATAAAAGAAAGTTGTAGATAAAAAAATAATTCTGATTCCCATAGGAATAGTCTATTAAAAAAAAAAAGAGGTAAAAACTTATCTCACTTTACAACAGAAAAGGCCACCTGCAAAGCTATCCAAACTGGACAATTTACAACGATCCACAGGTTAACAAGGTAACTTACCTTGCAAAGCATCTTTCATTTTTCAAGGAAGTCAACTGTCACCCACTTCACAAACAAATCCATTCAGGGACACTACAGGTTAAGTTTTGCAAGCTACAGACCCATGCATAACACTTCTAAAGGGCAACATATTCCAAAGCCTATGAGACTACAGCCTCTTTATAACTTTATGGCACCCTACAGTTAGTCTGCTCAAGGAAGCAGGCCATCTAAATAAATTTCAGGGGACACTGAGTAGTATTAGGGTTTCCTTTAGGCAACCTCCCAATACATACTAAAGCTCATTTTTTAAAAAAGTTGTTATTAAAACTTCCAATTTCTGAATGTCCCTCAAAACTTAAGTTTCCTTAAAAACTAGTTAGAAAACAACAAGAAAAATTAGTCAAGAAGGAAAAAACGTTTGTACCATTTACGCTTTTTCCTTTTGTTTCAGGATGGATAACTTAAGTCACTGGTGCATCTGAGCTCAAAAGCAAACTCAAAATGGGAGTATATAGATATATAGATATATAGATGTAGATATAGATATATATGGGGGGGGGGAGATAAATAGATAGATGAAGAAGTCTACAACATTTTCAAATTTCTAAAACACTATTAATTTAATTGCATGGAACCAAAATGTTTTTAGGACTGAGCTGACAAATCTGTCTAGTAAATGTATTCTGGAATCATTTATCATTTTCACCATATTAACTCTATTAGAAAATGGGTGAAATTGTGCCATGCCAAAAATACAATAGTTGTTAATATACTTAAGTGAATTAATACACTTAAATTTTCTATCAATGCCATTTTAAACCTTAAGCAAAACCCCAAAATTAAAAAGAACTTACGTCATTACTTCCTTTAGTGATCCAATAGCTCTCTCTAGTGTGTTCTTGTCAGGGTCATCGTCTGAAGTATGTTTCTTAAGATCTTTAATAAAAGAGTTGTATTACTACAGTGAAGTATCTTCATGACCAGAGAGCCAAGAAAACAATACACCTAATGACTGACTACAACAATGTAAATGGAAAGAATCCTCAAAACCCCACAAAAGGGAATGCTGAGAAATTACAAACAAGCATTACCCCAAAGAAACTACAATTCAACACCCCCCCCCATCCTCCGCAGAGGCCAAGTGGACCAAGACGCGTTTTCAGCTTCTTCAATGTACTGATCTCTTACAGTATCTCCCCCTTTTCCTTTCTTTTACTAAAATGAAGATGCAAATATGCTTATAATACAGAAAATTATGTAAGATAGTATGATATCACAAAAAAATCTAGGTTAAGGTAGGGAAAGGAAAAGAGGAGGAAAAAAGAAAAGGCTCCTTCCTGCAAATAAGACCAACATGACTCATATCAGAACTAGAAATTTAGCATTTATCAAATAATTATGCAAATGTGACCCAAGAATTTTTATTTAATAAAACACAGTATACTTATATACCAGATATAAAAATATATTTCTTTTTTGATGCCTCTAAATTTAGCATGCATATTTTAAATGAATTCAATTCTCAGCGTGCCAATTTCCTGATTGCTTAGGTTCTTATACTTGTCACACTCCCTCTTCCAAAATACTGAAAGACACTTATGTTGGGTTTCTACTTGGGGCGTGTGTGTCTCACACACACACACACACACACACACACACACACACACACACACACACACACACACACACACACACACCCTGTGACTTCTGTGGCTCCACCCTCAAAAGTCCTGAAAGATTCAAAAGCAAATGTCATGACCTATAAGGTCTCTGCATTATGGATATTTCTCTCCCCTAAACATACATACATACATTCATTCATTCATTCATTCATTCTCTCTCTCTCTCAACTAAAGAGGATTATAAATAACCTTACCAATTCTAAGTAAGGATACTTAGAAGGCAGAACTAAATCTAAGAATATATTGGCAATTTTTCTTTTGCTTGAAAATTCCCTTCCCTAAAATATAATGAAAGGATATCCAAAGAAGTACCGTTCAGAAGTAGTGCAACACTAGGTAACCGCTGTACAGGTCGGATGAGAAGCTCAGCAAGGCTCTGACGCCCACACTCTGGCTTAGCTTGGTTTATCTAGAAATAAGTTACATTTTTACATAATTATTATAAAACAGAAAAGATATTTCAGTCAGTTAATGGGCATGGATCAGACCTATTATGTGCCAGTATGGAGGACACAAAGAAAGGCAAAAGACTGTCTGCCTTTGAGGAGCTCACACTCTGACAGAGAAGACAACAAACTATACAGAGGATAAAATAGAAATAATTAACAAAAGGCACTAGAATTAAGAAAGAGTAGGCAAGGCTTCCTGCAGAAGGTGGGGTTTCAGCTGGACTTAAAGGAAGCCAGGCAAATAGGGAGAGCATTCCAAGCATGAAGGAATCCAGAGAACACACCTAGATCCCTTGTCCATGGAAACACAAGGAAGCCTGCATCAGAAGAAAAACAGCAGAAAAGGCAATATTCAAGAGATGTCACAATGATGAAATCAACAGGCCCTGGCAACAGACTGAACATGGGGAACGAGGGGCAGTGAGGAGCTGAGGGGGAAATAACAGGGAAGTCTAGGAGGAAGGCATTTGGGGGAAAGTTATTAAGTTCTGTTTTGGATAGTCAGTGCAAGTTAAATACAGCAACCCAAGATTTTCCTAAGTAGGCTTGATGATACCAAGGGCAAGGAAGAAAACCATTTGCCCTTTTTGTAGGTCTACCAAGTCCTAAACTTACATCCTCTACTGTCTGAAATGGCATTCCAATAGGCTAGGAGTTATTTCAAAGAAGAAATCAGTTTAACAATTTCCTATCGACCCAAGGTCTTAACTCCATTCAATGTCATAGTATAAGTTTTCAGAATTTTTAAGATTACTGTAAAAAAATCTTTAAGTCTTCATATGACGTCAAAGAATCAGCTGGGTAGGTATTTCTGACTGAAGGAATTTCAATTTGAAAATCGTAGCTGGGAGAAAGCATGGAAATTACCCACCCAATATCTCACTGACTACAGACATCCCTGACAGATGTTCAGCTCTCCCTTTGGCACAATTTTTACTTTTCTCCTTTTATTGGCATTTTACAGGCGAGCCACAGATAAACCAACCCTACCCAGCTCCTGGAAACAGGTATTTTCACTATCCTTTAAATGACTGACTTCACATTGCCACAGCTTCTAGGTCTTTGATTTCCTTGGTAGAGTGAGCTTCCAGTGAGGACAATTCCTGGGCCACCCGTCTTTAGCCAGGTCATACAACTGGAATGTGTCCAAAGCTGCTTTTGAGCCAGTACGCTGTCCACTACACTAGGGTTGCCTATCCCCCAGCTCCTTCCTCTTTCCCCCAAATCCTCCCCACTGCAGATTGTTAAAAACACATGCATAACTAGGTAATTCTTAATAGAGTTATGCATGACTCTTGTTAGCAATATGTTTTTCATGAAAGTCTTTCAAAATGATATATGGTACATTGGCGAGGTGCTTTTTTAAATACCACTCTACCTTTAGGAAAGCATGAAATCTCGGCTTCTGTTTTTCACACTTAACAATTGTTTCTTTACTCATTTCAAAGAAGTTTACAAAAGGAGGGTAAATTTTCACCAAATCTTTTGACTGTGAAGAGAAAAAAGCCAACATAATGAATATTTTAATTATTTTTCTACACATTATACACTATAAAATTACTCATCAATTTCAAGGAATCAAAATTTAAATTTCAACTTGATAAATAGGATTCCTAAATTAACTGGTACCAATATTTTCATATTAGCTAACTTTTAATATTTGCGGTTCATTTTTCAAGAGAAGGGCTGCAATGTGACTCAGTTTGAATTGCAATCAAAACACAAGAAAATGCATCTGACATTTCACTCATCTATACACTAAGTAACTGAATGTTTGAATAAAGGCAAAGGTTTGCATGTGACAGTAACACAGAACTTAAGGTGGAAAAAATTGCAGGAATAACCAAAATTGAATAAAAGCTTTACTATACATAACAAAGATCTCTTCCAAAAATTGTTAATATGAAACTTCAAGTTATTTTGATTCACATTTCTCTTATTATTACTGATTTAGAATGGATAGTATGAAAGAAAAGCAGGTAATAAACTAAAAATAAGTATTTGGAAAGTGTTCAGATTAATGATAGCTTATACACTTCAACAGTACCCAATCACTGTAAAGTACAACCACTAAGGTTCATAATGATGACCTTCGACAAGAAAAAGAATTATGCCCAGTGTTCTTTCTACAGGGCATCCCCAAGTCTTAGTGCAACCATAAGCTATTAAAGATTAGGAGCTTTAATAGATTACAACCACACTAAGACTTTTTAGGACAACCAGCATAAGAAAGCCTAAGAGTGTATAATCTTACAAGGAATTTTAAGGAAAGATTTTCCTCAATTAGCATTAAAGTAATGTTTAATACTTTGGTAAGCTTCTATGATATGGAAAATCAAGTGGAACACAGTGTCAGACAATGCATTACTCTAAGTGGGGAAAGCATTCTTTTAGTAAGCACTCACATATTTCAGAAAGATGTCACCAATACTTTTGCTTTCATCCCAATTGATAATGAGGTCTTCAAGATCCTCCTGAAATACGAAATGGAGCATAAGACAAGAGCTAACATCTTTCATGTTTACCTCTACATACACATTTGATAGAATCACTGATCTAGACATGGAAGGACCTGAGAGATCTCTTGTCCAGAGGTTCTTTGCCTTTTTTATGTCACAGAACCCTTGGGCAATGTCTGATGACCTTTGGGCCTCTTCTCAGAATAATTTTTTTAAATTCATAAAATGAAATACATGGAATTACAAAGGAAACCAATTATATTGTGATACAGTTGTCAATAATTTAAAAGACAAAATTACAAACACCAGGTTAAGAATTTTTGTGAACTAGACCAGCCCCCTCAATTCTGTAGATGAAGAAACTGAAGCCCAGGTGGTTTCAGTGGACTGCCCAAGCTCACATAAGCAGTGAGTGCCAGGCAGGATCTGAACTTAGGTCTTCTGACTTTAAACAATGCTCTTTCCACTATACCACACTGCCTCCCTTTGAAAATTACTATAGATTAGGTCAGAACCTGTGTCTTTTTTTTAAAGGGGGAAGAGTAGATTAAGGGAAACTCTTGCCATAGAAGGTCCTTCCCCTGGTTTAATTCTATAAGTGACTTGGAAGTCCCTAGCCACCACCCCATAATAACACTTAAAATTATACATTAAATTTAACCTTTTCAGAGTTAGTAATATTCTTCTGTTTCTTTTCAAAATGAAATTAACTCTATGAACTGGACAATTATGTCTTGTTAAATAACAAGGAAACAATGGGTTTTCAAATAAAGTCTGAAAGTATCTCCCCCTAAACACAACTTGATACGTAAATATCAGGGAGGTATAGCCAAGACAGTGGAATAAAGGCAGGTACTCACCTGAGCTCCCCCAAACCCCTCCAAATATATTTAAATAATGATTCTAAACAAATTCTAGAGTGGCAGAATCCACAAAAAGACAGAATAAAACAGTTTTTCCATTCCAAGACATCATCAAAGGTTATCAGGAAAGGTCTGTTGCACCAGGGTGACAAAGGAACACAGCGCAGAACCGGCTGGGCCAGTGCAAACAGGGCCACAGCAAACCAGGAATAGGCCTCAGGGCAACTAAATTAGTGGCAGTTTCCAGAGCTCTCACCCACAAATAGTAAGGGGATCATCAATGTGTCCACCAAAGGCAGGACTCTTGCATTGTCTATACTTGGATCTGGGTCCCAGTCCTGTAGTCCCAGTGTGAGAAGGAATACTAGTACAGCAAAGCTTGGCGTCACAGGCAATCAGGGACCCTGGGCAGTTACAGGGTTGAAAAGAGTGTTTGTGGTTGCTCACCTCCTAGTGTACAGTACAGGAGAGTAGTAAGCACACCTCTCCCTAGATCATACCACCTTGGAAGAGCCAAAAACTTACAGGTCCCCAGAATTACCTCTGAAAACAGCTACACAAAAAACCCTGAAGCTTGGGATAGTGCTCCCTCCACTTGGGAAGCAGAGCCCCACTTCAGCATAGTGTTAAAAGTCAAGATGTAGGCTGGAAAATGAGCAAACAGAAAAAAAAATTCTGACCACATAAAGTTATTATGATGACAAGGAAAATCAAAACACACACTCAAAAAGAGACAATCAAGTCAAATTTCCTGTACCCAAAGTCTCAATGAAAAATATGAATTGGTCTCAGGCTATGGAAGGGCTCAAAAAGGATTTTTAAAATGAAGTGAGAAGTAGAGGAAAAATTGGGAAGAGAAATGAGAGTGATGCAAGAAAATCTCAAGAGTCAACAGGTTGATAAAAGAGGCACAACAAATACTTAATGAAGAGTAAATGCATTGAAATGCAGAATTGCTTAGCCCCAATTGCCCTACCTTCCTGCCCTCTGAAAAGAAAAAAAAATGCAGAATTGGCCAAATGGAAAAGTACAAAAACTCCCTGAAGAAAATAATTCCTTAAAAGTCAGTATTGGGGGCAAGTGGAAGCTAATGACTTTATGAGACATCATGAAACAATCAAAAGAATGAAAAAATAGACAACAGACCTGGAAAATAGATCCAAGAGAAATAATTTAAGAATTATTGGACTATCTGAAAGTGATGATCAAAAAAGGAGGCTAGGGGCGGCTAGGTGGCGCAGTGAATAGAGCGCTGGCCCTGGAATCAGAAGGACCTGAGTTCGGAGCCGGCTTCCAACACTTAATCCACACAAACAAAAACCTAGCCGTGTAACCTTGAGCAAGTTACTTAACCCCAATTGCTTTAAAAAAAAAAAAAAAGGAGGCTAGACATCATCTTGCAAGAAATCATCAAGGAAAACTGTCCTGATTTTCTAGAACTAGAGGACAAAATAGAAATGAAAAGAATCCATTGATCCTGAAAGAAATTCCAAAATGAAAATTCCAGGGAACATTATAGTCAAATTATAGCCAAATTCCAGACCTCCCAGATCAAGGAGAAAATACTGCAAGCAACCAAGAAGAAACAATTTAAATATTGTGGAGCCACAGTCAGGGTAACATGCGATTTAGCAGCTTCTAAATTAAAGGATCAGAGGGCTTGGAATATGATATTCTGGAGGACAAAAGAGCTGGGATTACAACCAAGAATTCCTTACCCAGTAAAAATGAGTATAATCCGGGGGGAGGGGGAGTGGAAGGAGGAGGATACACATTCACAGAAAGAGAGGACTTTCAAGTATGAAAAAACCAGAGCTAAATAGAAAATTTGACTTTCAAATACAAGATGCAAAAGAAGCAAACAAAAAAGAGACATTATAAGGGATTCAGTAAGGTTAAACTGTTTATATTCCTACATGGAAATTTGTTATTTATAACTTCTAAAAATTTTTTTCATTATTAGGGCAGTTGGAAGGAGTACACATAGACGGAAAGCAGAAGTGTGACTTCAGTGTGATGGTATGATTATCTAAAACAATAAAATGAAAGGATGAGAAAGAATGCACTGGGAGAAGGAGAAATGGAGAGATAGAATGGGATAAATTATCTGACATATAAGAGGCCTGTTACAGTGAACGGGAAAATAGGAGAAATGGAGAAGGGAGCACATGAATGTTAGTCTCATTGGAATTGTCTCAAAGGGGGAATAATAAATATACAGAGTTAGGCACAGAACTCTTTCCTACCATATAGGAAAGTAAGAAAGGAAGGAGGATAAGAGAAAGGGAAAAACTGATAGAAAGGAGGGCAGTTTTGCGGAAATAAAAGTCAGAAGCAAAACACATTTGAGAATGGACAGGATAGAAGAAGAGAGAGAGTAGGATAAACAGGAAAAACAGGATGGAGGGAAATACATAGTTGGTAATCATTACTGTGAAAAAATGTTTTACATTGAATTTTGCTGTTAAAGACTTCATTTCTCAAACATAGAAAACTGAGTCAAATTTATAGGAGAGCCATTCCTCAACTGATAGTCAAAGGATACAAACAGGGAGTTTTCAGACAAAGTAATCAAAGTTATCTATAGTCATATGAAAAAATGCTCTAAATCACTATCAATGAGAGAAACGCAAATTAAAACAATTCTGAGTTACCACCTCACCTCTGTCAGATTGGTTAATATGACAGAAAAGGAAAATGACAAATGTTGGAGGAGATATGGGAAAATTAAAACACTAATGTACTATTGGTGAAGTTGTGGCTGATCAACCATTCTGGAGAGTAATTTGGAACTATGCCCAAAGGGCTTTAAAACCACATACCCTATTATCAAGCAATACCACTACTGGGCCTGTATCCCAAGGAGATAAAAAAAAAGAAGAGGACCTATGTGTACAAAAATATTTATAGCAGCTCTTTTAATGGTGGCAAAGACATGGAAATTGCAGGGATATCCATCAAGTGAGGAATGGCTGAACAAGTTGTTGTGTGTGATAGTGATGGAATACTACTGTGCTTTAAGATGTGATGAGCAGGATGCTCTCAGAAAAACATGGTAAGATTTACATGAACTGGTGCAAAACGAAATGAGCAGAATCAGGAGAACATTGTACACGGCAAGAGCCATATTGTCCGATGATCTACTATAACTTGGCTATTCTCAGCAACACAGTGACATTAAACAGTTCTATAGGACTTAGGATGAAAGGTGCTGTCCACCTCCAGAGAGAGAACTGGTAGAACCTGTAAGCAGATCAAAGACACTTTCTTTATTTTTCTTCAGGACTTTTTGTCTGTGTTTTCTTTCACAGAATAACTTACATGGAAATGTGCTTTGCAAAACTACACATGTATAACCTATGTCAAACTGCTTGCCTTCTCAATGAGGGGGAGAATGGAGGGAGGGAGGAAATTTGGAACTCAAAATTTGAAGAAAAAAAAAAGATTAAAATTGTTCTTACATGTGATTGGGGAAAAAATATTAAATAAAATTAAGAATACATACTGCTGATATTTTGTAATGAGGAAATTTTATTTCTTAGAAAATATTTTATACTGGCCTCAGACACTTAACACACACAAACAAAAACCTAGCCGTGTGACCTTGGGCAAGTTACTTAACCCCAATTGCCCTCAAAAAAAAAAAAATTATGCTTCAGACTGTTTTCTCAATTGTTTCACATTATAAAGTCTTGTGATTTTAACCACTGCTTTGGAGAAAAATGCTGGCACTTTTAAATCTTTACCAAAGGAAAAATGAAAAAGAAATAAGTCTAATAGCATCAAGAGTCCTGGTCTAACATCCAAAGCTGTTAAGCTGTAGAAGAAACTAATAATGGTCTCTGGAGAAGTTATAGATACTTGATTAGAGATAATATCATGAAAGAAAAATAATTCTTTTTTCTTGGACTGTGTACATATTTGTCTATTTAGAGAGAAACTAGAAAGGAGAAAGGCAGCTCAGTGACTCCATGGATAGGATACATACATCCCATACAGGATCAAAAAGAATGACACATAACTAGATAACTGAACAATAACAAACAGTAAGCCCTTCTAGTGTAAAACAAAGCAAAATAAATATGCCCAAAAAGCCCCACAATAGAAGAAAAAACAAGCAAAACAGCAGCAGGAGCTACTAACACTTTCAAGCATCATTATTTAGGTTATTAACATAAAAAAGTAACAAGTCCACGTGACAGATGTGCAGCTCTAGGAATACTGAAGTTCAATCAAAGAAGCAGAGGAATTTTAGGGAAAAAATGTCACTCGCTCCCCACTAAAGCACCAAAAGGAAATATGTATAGGTGTGCACATCTAGAATCCTTTTAAAGGCCTTTCTCTAAAAAAGTTTACCTTTATTTTAGTGTGTACATCAAAGATATCAGGAATGCTACCAAAGATGGCCTTAATCTCCTCCGGTGCCAGGATGGGCCCTCCGCGCTGTCCTTCCTCTTCCAAAGGAACCTGAAATAACTAAAAAGAGAACGCAAAGGGAAATCTATCATTTTAAGCACTAAGAAAAATAGTCATTTATATGTAAGACAAGTAGGAGTAAAAAGACAAAAGATAATGCTCTATCCCAACTTCCCCAAAATTAAAGTCAAGAATTTTTTTCTTTTTCCTTCATGACATTTTCAAATACATCTATCCTCTTTATCAGATAGCCCAATAGTATATGCAGTTTTACTGAGTTAATCATATAGTTCCAGCATTAAAAAGGTATCACATTATCATACAATAATTTTACATTCCAGTTGTTACTTGAGTGTTATTCTAAAGGAAAGGGTTCACCCTCAAAAAGAAAAAGGGGATCAAAGTTCAGACAATTAGAAACACCTCACAAATGTGTTTAATGCGTTGGTTGGTTTTGTTGAACTGTTTCCCTTTTCTCTTTTTTTACTTCTCTAAGAGATGGCTTTCTGGTAGGGAGGGATATATTAAGAAATAAAGGTTATGCAAGGCAAAAGATTATCAATGAAAATATAAATAACTTTCAGAAATCCACTTCTAAAATATTTAGTATTCATAACTGTCCGATTTCTAAAAATATTCTTGCCCTTCTAACGGCTTTTTTACTTCCTGAAAACTTATTCAAAGCATTACAGGAAAGTTTCAATTCAAAGTTAATTAATGATTCAGTGTACTTCTCTGGGAAGCAAAAATTTTATGTTAAAACTCCTCTCAAAGTAGGTAATCCACATCATCTGGATATACAATTCTACCCAGATATATCTATCTAATAGATATATCTATAGATGTATCTATAAGATATATTCTAGATACAACTAGAACATGCCATTCCTGAACCACACTGAACAAAAATTTACTCCATATATATAGATTAGGTAGTTAGATTAGACAGATTAGATACATAGAATAGATAGATAGACAGACAGACAGACAGACAGACAGACAGCAACAGAATTAGGTTCTTCAATGAAGACCTAAAACTAAAATTAATGGTTATACCAGTTGAAAAACAGAAAATTTCTCATGCAATGAAAATAGAAAGGAAGAAGAATGTTGCCATAGTTTAGGCTTTGATAAAACTCGTGCTTAGCATTCTAGCATATGAATGCTGTGTCAGCTTTCTTGGTATGTTTCCTGGGCTTCTAAAATAATGATAATGAAGACAATGACAATGATGATGATGACAGCATTTCTACAGAGCTTTAAGGTCTGGTTTGTAAGTAGCTTTACATATGTTCTTTTATTTGATCCTCATATTTAATCTTTCAAGTAAATGATGATGGAAGGAGGAATCTGATGAGGTTAGGTGATGGCCCCGTCACACATCGAGGTAAGTGACTGAGGTCCAGATTTGAATTCAGTCTTCCTGAGTGAGTGATTGGTCTAGAGTCAGGAAGACTCATCCCAAAGTTCAAATCTGGGTCCTGCACACTTATTAGTCATGTGACCCTGGGCAAGTCACTTAACCCTGCTTGCCTCAGTTCCTCATCTGTAAAATGAGCTGGAGAAGAACTCGGGAAACCACTCGTGTCATAAACCCCCAGGTGAAAGGACTCCAGGACTTCCTGATTGTTCCCCCACACAGCTGAGAGTAGCCATGTTTATGTTCCCAGGGAGCTGCCTACCAAACCATGGCACTGCAGAAAGCGAAGTTCTAAATCATCCCTGAGACTCCAAACATGTTTCTTTAAAAACCCGGTGGAGCTTCTGAAGGGCCTCTCAGACCAGTGATGAGGGGCACACTAAATCCATCCCCCGTGAACAGAAGCCCTATTCCTCCAAGAACGTTATCTTCTGTGCTGACTGCTTTTAGAGGAACAGCTCTAGTCCCTGCTTCCAATTCTGGCCACACACGTTAGCATCCTAATTGTAGATTCCGTCTTCACATCTTTTTTTCTAATATAGATATTGTGACTCTTACATGAGGACCATCAAAACAAACAAAACACCCCCAATTTGGACTTACCTGAATGATTGTTTCCAGTATATTTACATAATTACTTTCAGTCTGATAAAGTTCTTTCGCTACCTGCCACCTTGCTGACTGCTTTGGAGGAATAGGAGTGGAATTTTTGGAAGGTTTAGTACAAGATTTTGGTGTTTCTAAAAAATAAAAAAAATTATTTCTAAATGCAAAATGTTTCAAAAAAACAAATGTACACACTAGGTTTAAAAAAAGTTAGTCTTACAAATGTAACCAAATCAGTACTTTACGAATAGTATTTTATACTCTTAAATCATCATTTCAGCTGATTCTCACAGCTTCGTGAAGTAATAAGAATTCCGCCCCCCCTTTTTTTTTGCTTTTTGGAGGGCAATTGGGGTTAAGTGACTTACCCAAGGTCACACGGCTAGGTTTAAGAATCCCCATTTTAGTAGAAAAATGAAAGAAAAAGTTTAAATGACATTTAAAAAAGAAACCATGGGGTGGGTAGGTGGCACAGTGAATAAGAGCACCGGCCCCGGAGTCAGGAGGCCCCAGGATCAGTTCCAGCCTCAGTTACTTAGCACCCACACATAAATAACTAGCCGTGTGACCTTGAGCAAGTTACTTAGCCCCAGAAATCAGATTTCCTCACTGTTAATCTAGTGTTATTTTTCCCACCAGAGAGTACTAACATAAACTGGTTTCCAGGTCAAAACTGTCTTTTTGAAACTTGGAAATTCTATATTCCACAAGTTTATTAACGGTATAATATTTGAATATCTAAGTATCAGCACAGTTAGTCATTTTTTCCTGCATTCACTATTATAAGACTGATATGTTAGGTAGCAAGTTTTTCAAAGATAAATTCCATATTTGTGTTTAAAACTATACTCCAAAAGATCAAACTGATAATCCTAACTTTAAAAATTTTATCTCTTAATAGTCACTTCAAATTTTTTCAAAAGCAAAGGTTTCCTTTTTAAGTAAAACTTGCTAATTAAAAACTTTTCTTCTTACACAAAAGGTTTTACAAAAATTAATTTCCTATACCAGGAAAGAAAACCTATTTACCTTTTGTAAATAGCTCTTGCTTGAAACTCAAGCAAAATGTCTTTGCAAAGAGCAAGCCTTCAATAGCTACTTGTTGGGGGCAGGAAAAGAAAATAACTAATGCAAAAAAAAAAGATCCTTCATTCCAGAGATAGTTACCCAGAAGCCCCTGGTTTAAGATACTGTGCAGGATACATGTTGTAAGTTGTATAAGCGTGGTCCCCCATGGACACAACTTAAAAATACAGCATTAAGAGGTAAGGTGCCCGTGCCTGGGCCACAGACCCCAAATGCCTCCTTTTACAGATGAGAAAACTAAGTCCTTGGGCAGCCTTAATCCCAGGACAGCCCAAAGTAGAATGACCAAGTTCTCCGAATCTGACATTCAGTTCAAGATCAAGTGATTTGCCCAATAGTGATTTGTCCCTAGTTAAAAAGGATCCATATCTTCACTGTCCAAACACAAGTGTTCCTACTGCACCCTCGTTACTTCCTAAATACTGTTCGGGAGCCCAGAAGAAAGAAGGGGTGCTTTATTCTAGACATGACAGGACACACACAACAGAATCTAGACTGTGGGAGGACACACAGACAGGAGGGTGAATCTGGAATTAGGAGAAGGGTTTGAATCCTGGCTCAATACAAGCTGCGTGACCACAACTCAAGTCACTTCACCTCTGAGAGAGGGTTTTCTCACACTAGCATTTCTCGTCCTCACCAAAGGAAACGTGCTTGCAAATCATAAAGCACCATGTGTGAAGGGCTACGATGGTTGGTGTGAAGCATTTTATTGAACAGTAATAGCAGTTAAGGTCAGGCAGGAGGCCAAGTTGAGACTACAGAAAGCTTTTAACAAAACACTGAGTGTGTGCTTGCATGTTTGTGTTTTTAAGAAGACATGGACATATTAGTAGTGTAGTGACAATAGACATTTCTATGGCATTTTAAAATTACAAAGCACTTTGTTCCATTTGATCACCGTAACTAGCCCAGGCATTATTGGCCTCCTTTTAGAGATCAGGAAAACGAGGCTCCAAAGTGCAGTGGTTTGTCCCAACATCACCTCTGACTCTAAGTGCAGAAGTCTTATTATCTCATGCTACCTCTCAAGATAGATAGGAAGGTGCTAATTGAAAGGAAGAAATGAAGGCACAACCAGAACAAAGTCCAATATGGTGTTTCCCAAATGCTGAGGATGAAGACCTGTTTTTAATATCAAATAATTTCACAAATCCCCATGATAGTAATTATGTGCTTATTGACTTTTTAAAAAATGACCAAAAAGTTATGAATTCAGCAATGATTTTAAATGATGATTTTATTAAAGCACAAAAGAATTACTAGAGTTCTCCTATGCTATGCTTCTCTTATAGGATTTGCTTAAGGTCACGAATTCTGAGCAATAGTTCAGAATATTTGCAATATTCTCTTGACTATTTCTGCCAAAATATCTATTAGAAAGAGCTAAATTCATCTGATTAGAAGTTAAATCTCTAAGCATGAAAAATGATATCACAAAAATTCATAAGTGACAATTCTCAAAGATATGACAATATATCCTATTTCTCAGTATCCAAAGTATGTTAAATGCATGAAGTTTATCAGTCAAAACCAAAGTAATTCTATCACTCAGAAAGAAATTTGACACTTCATGAAATCTGAAAATAAACAGCTCAGAAAAAAAAAGTCAAGAATATTTCCTTCAAAGGGGGCCAGAAAATTTGTTTTCCTTTCAGAAACAAATGGAGCATCAATAACATAAAACCATAATCACCAAATATACTATTCATATTACTGTATTTTGGGTAAACTAAAGATAAAATGACAATGCTTTGTACACAGAAGGACATGTATATCTTGGTAATGACTCCAAAGCCCACCCCAGGAAAAACACTGAAGTACAAAGAAAAAAGAATTACCATCAAGGGAGCCCAGTAAGAGGATCAGGATGGATGTGAGGGTCCCTCTTCCATCAAAAGAGAAGGACAAGATGAAGACCAAGGTGTTTGGTGGCAGCAGGGAGATACACTGGCTCTAGTCTGACACTTCTGGAACTAACTCCAGGTTATCTAAGGATATTCCAGGGAAGCACAACCTTAGCCAGTCCTATAAATCTGGCCACACTGGGTATGAGTCTGGTGATAGTCTAGGTGACTGGGGATTGGCCTCGTTAAATTTGGAGAAGCTTATCACGAGTATACAACCTGATGGACTTCTCTGACACAATTCTCAAAGCTATAGAGGTGTTACATCAACATGGGTGAAGAGAACCAACAGAATTACAGGCTCTTCAAGTCTTTATGAAACTGAAGACATAACAGTAGATGCAGGTGGTGGCACTGAATAGTAAAAGGGGTGGGAAAAGTCATCCAGTATCTTCAACAATGTACATTTATTGTGCTTTGATGTTGATAAAGAGCTTTATGTATGTTATATTATCTAATAAGAAGAAAGGAATTAGAAGCGAAATTGGTAACAGATACCATGAGAGAAATCAAGAGGAAGCCAACAAGACACAAATAAACTCTCCCAAAATGGTGAGGTCCCATGTGTCCTAATGAACTTAGAATACCAAAAAAACGGTTTAAGAACTTCTTAAAGAACCAAAGCCCAGATGAGGGAATACAAAAAAAAGGGGGGGGGGGGGCAAGGAGGACTATTAGACATCTGAAGATTAAGAAACTTCCTAAAATAAAAGCAAAAGCAAGACTGGGGATTGTTAACTAGTCTTTTCTGGACCCTCTTAGATTCAGGTACTTTACTTCTTACTTTTATTATACCTCAATCTTTAATAAACCTTATTAGTTGACACTACATAGGTTTCTCAATCTCCCAGAGTTTTCTGGAACATATCTAAAAAGTATGCCACTGTTAAATAAGAAAAACATTCTTTTATTTTTAAAATTGAAACACTTAATTTTCCTTGATTTTTGAGGGGCAAAGTGGGTAAGACATGGTTTTCAGGTAAAAATTATAGCTGCCTCATTGATTTAGTATATATGGGTTTTTTTCAATGATCTGATATGAGGTAGCCTGGCTAACCTGTCTAAATTTTTCACTGACAATCCCTGCTAACTAATCACATATTTTGCAACATCTTATAGTGGTACAGAATGCTGTTACACACTTTGTATACCCCTATCTTTTCTCCACAATTATTCTATAGGTGGTGTGAAGACAGGAACTGTCTTACGCTTTTTATATTCCCCAAATTCCTTAAGACTCTGCTTTTCACATTTAAGAACATAGCTTACCTCCATAGTTACTACTGGATTCCGGTGTGTTGGAGATATCCAACAGTGACCCTATAGAAAGGGAATGTTCAGCTGATGGGCGTTTACGAGGGGGGAATGGTGATATATCAGTCTCTCTAGCCAGCTGAGCAAGTGTCTCTTTTAAACGGCGTCTCTTACGGTTGCTGTTTGGGGTACTCAAAGAAAGGAGAGACACTGATTTCTTGAGTTCAGGAGTATTAGCCTAAAGTCAAACACAAATGCTTTGTATTAATTATTAAGACATGAAAAATATATATATATATATACACGCAAAAATGTGAGTGTGCATTTATATAAATATCTCTATGTATACGTTAACCATACTGTAGCCCAATTTGTACAAAATTCAGATCTTGCACATTTATTTCAGACAAGTCTGAAGCGTTATGAAATTCAATAGTAAATAAAGAACTATAATTGCCTAATACTAAAATTTTGATTAACTTTTTTTTTTTTTTTTTTTTTTTTTGCTTTTTGGAGAGCAATTGGGGTTAAGTGACTTGCCCAAGGTCAGTTTTTGTGTTAAGTAAGTCTGACTCAGGTCCTCCTGACTCCAGGGCCGGTGCTCTATTCACTGCACCACCCAGCTGCCCCTTGATTAACTTTCTAAAGCATGTTTTATAATTTTATATTAAGAACATGAGAACTTAAAAAAAATCATAGAAAGGGTCTCCATTTGGGTTTTATTATTCTGAATTTATTGATATGATTGTTTTCATTTATGCCTGAAGGGAAAATAACATTTTGTATCTAATTTAAAATTATTTTCTGTGAATGCTAAGGATTTTGCATATCGGTTCACATATCTCAGAGGTCTGGTCCTTGAGATAAGAATTATGAAGTACTCGAAGGATTAAAAGGGGCTATATTTACACCATTTAGTACATGTTCTCTCTGAATGAAAGAAGAAATAATTTTTATACCTTTTCATATAAATACATAGATTCTCCAGCTCTGGCATCCATCTGAATACTGCCCCAGAACCACTGAAAAGGACCAAAGGAAAAAAATTCAACATAGAATACTTGAAATCTTTATTACAGAACAGAATAATTTGAGTATGTAAAAATAAAAGTATCTTATACAAGAAAAAATAATGCATCTAGAAATAAACTAATGGGTAAAAATCATTATTATCAAACACTCTAAAAAAAAAGGTCTGGCATATAAGTAAAAAGTATAAAAATAGATAAAAGTTATCATGTTATTTATATATATTTATATATTATTATAAATTTTCCATGTTATTAGTCAAAGGATAAGAGATTAAAGGATATGAAAAATATAAATTAACTGCTATGTAAAAATGTGTGTCAAATGTCTAACAATTACAAAGATAGATATTTTAAAATGTAAACTTGAAATTAAAGGAATCGTGATACCTGACACCCAAATGGACAACAATAATAAAATACAAACAAAATCAAAGAAAAAAGAATACAGCATTACTTTGTTGATAAAATTATCAAGCTGTACCCAACTTATCTGTGGAGAAATCTACAATTTTTTATTAGGGAATATACAATTTTTCGTTTAATAATTAACAGCTAGGATTAAGTTCTGAAAAATTTCTACAAATTTCTACAAATCATTTCACTTGATCATCACGACAGCCATGTGAGGTAGATACTATTACCCCCATCTTACAGATAAAGAAACACGTAGCACAGAGGCTACGTGATTTGCTCTGAGTCTGACAGTTTCTGAGATAAGATCTGATCCCAAACTTTCCGGATTTCATGTGTTCTGTACTCAACCCACTCTACCATCTAGCAATTATCCCATTGCTGGGCTATGCCCCAGAGTGAACAAGAGGGAAAAGAAAATCTGTACAGAAATACCCTTAGAAAAACTGCTGGTTCAAACAAGGAATGAAAAGGAATTTATCAAGCCCTTACAGTGTAACAAGGCCTGTCTTGCTGCAGATGCTACAGTACAGTGAGCTCTCAGGACATGCCTCCTGAAGAAAGGGCCTGCGCACTTTAGGAGCTCACATTCTACAGGGCAGACAACATACATGGAAGGCATCTGCCTCAGCTCAGAGGAAGATGCCCAGAGATTCTTAAGCAGCAAAGCAGATGGGAATGCATCTTTAGCATTTAGCATCTTTAGCCTATTTCCATTGATAAAATGATTCACTTGACCAGGATACAGAGTATCTTCAGTGGTGAGAGATTTCATCCCTGGGTCTTCAGTAGCTGTGAGTGCTAAGCTGGCCAGGCTTTAGCACATGTGCTTTCTGGACAAAGGCTGTGGGAAGCAGATGGTCTAGGGGAGGGATCATGTTGCTATTCCAAGGGCTGCTGGTCTTACCTGCCATGGTTGGCAGCTGGTTAGCAGTTGGTGAAGGTGGGCCCTGTTCTCCACAAAGGTTGCTCCCCCCACCCCACCTTACCATCAATGATGGTGGTGGGGGTAAAGCTGTAAGTAGGATCAGCAATCTGCTGGATGCTTTTATATATTATGTAATATATATATAATATAAAAAATATTATATATAATAATATATATAATATTGTATAATTCCCAGGGCAAATGCTGCAATTCCAAGAAGGCTTGGTTTTACCTTGCTCATTAGTGGCAGCTGATGAGCAGGAACTCCTGATTACAGCAACGATAACAGGCCCCTCACCAAAAAGGTTACCCTACTGTTCCCTTGACAATAGCTCCAGAGGTTGGTCTGGCAGCAGAGCCAACATAACAGCAAAAATGGGAAACAAGCTGGATGTCCAATAAGGGGAAAGACTAAACAAGTCATGGCATGAAAATAATGAAATGTTGCTGTACCATATAAAATAAGAGGCAATAATGCATGTGTAGAGAAAAGGACCAAACTCAAGTTCAGGAAAATCTGGATTCAAGTGTTTCCTGGGCCCCCTAATGGTTGTGTGACCCAAGGCAAGTCACTTAACATAGCACTGCAGGAGCCTACTCTTTAAAAGTCTGTGGAGTATAATAGACCTTCCTTTTATCACTGAACTCATTTGGGTACATGCCTAATGTTATAATCTGAGTCAAAGGGTATGGACATTCTACTCACTTAGCATAATTTCAAATGGCTGTCCAGAATGATCAGAACCCTATCCAGCTCCACCAACAGCTCTAGCAGTGTGCCTCATATCCGCACAGCCTTTTCAATACCTACTATTCCCATCTTTCACCACCTTTGTCCATTTGCTGATTATGAAATAAAACCTCAGAGTTGTTCCCATTTGCATTTCATTATTAATGATTTAGAGCATCCTTCAAATAACAATTGTTTATATGCTTTGCTTGAAACAGTTTACTGGAGAAAGGTTTTTGGCCTTTCATTATTTATATTTGGTACAAAAATTCTTTCCCAGTTGATCCATTCCTTTCTCATCCTAGCTGCAGTATTTTTTGTAGAAGCAAAGAACCAGAAACAAGGCATCAACTAGGAAAAGAATTATATCATTGTTGTAAAAGTGAAACAAAATGATAATAAAAATGTAGACAATGACTACAACAATGCCAACACAAAGTACAACAATACAACCTGAATGAAGGTAAATTGTGGTGACCAGGCTTAGTCCCAAAAGAAAGATCTGAGAAGGCATGTACTCCATCTTTTTGTGGGAGTGTAAGAGATACAGATGTGGAACACTGCATATTAGACTCTCCTCAGTATCTTGGTTAGTTTGCTTTCCCTTATTTTTATTGTTCTAAGGAAATGGTTGAGGGGAAGGAACAATGAGGGAAAGGGAAACGTAACAGTTGCTAATCTATCTCAGTTGGAATTTCATACACCAATGCAATCACATCTGGATGGAAAAAAATCAAAATAATGAATATGGAAAAATTCAAAAATGGAAAAACATGAAATTAAGAAAAAAAGGATCAAAACCACTACAGAAGTAAAGATAATAAATCCATGTTATAAATATAGAAAGAAAAACGATAAAAACTAGTACAATGTGGGTTCATACCACACCTTTTGAGTAAGGGACTTTCAAATGGTCATTAACAACTTTCAAAGATGTGTACAATCACTTACAATTTTGTTTTTAATTTCATTTTTATTTTCTCTTACCGTTTTCTATATCTGAATAATGATTTACCAATGGAAGTTGAAATATTTTTATATACTTCAGTGAATCCTCCATCAATGCAAAGAACAAGCCAATCAATCCCACTTGCTTGCCCCCTGCATCCTTAACTGCTCCCCTATGGATCCTCTAGAGATCAGTTGGGCAGTAAGCTGGGTGTTCTCCTGTAGGGCAACGGTTCTTAACCTGCAGAACATGAACCTTTTTCATTTAATAACATTTTCCCTCTAACTGGTCTCTGTTGTTATAGACGTGGTTTCATGTATTTAAAAACAATGTTCTAAGACTGAAGAACTCCTGCTTCAGGGTCTGGTTTGGTCTCATGGATAGAGATTTCTTGGGAGCCAGCAAAGCACGGAAGCTGTCTAGCTGTTGTTCCTCATTCTTGGCACAATACAAACTTTATCTTACTCAGAACATACCTAGACAATATTTTTTAAATGGTTTAACAAGTAAAAGAATTACTTGCCTCTTGTTTTACAACATAAAGTTTCTTTGAAGGTTCAAATGGAAGCTGTTTTATTGCATTTTCTTCAACTATGAGGTGTGTGCACCGTTCATCTCCAACTGGCAAATAGTGACCTCCTAAAGTGAAAGGAAAAAGCCAACAGTAACTAAAAGGTTTCTTTCCCAATCCAAACATTTTAAAATTTATAGAATAAAACAACACTAGATAAGAGGAGAAAATTAATTTCTTTGATTCAACCCTTCAAATGTATCAAATTAGATCACCTTGCATTTCAGTCATTTCTTCCATATTAGCCTTCTCCTCATCTGAGAATCCCAAAAAACTGAGCATGCAATCTTGAAATGGAGGAACTTTAAATTCATTTCTAAATTCATCAGCTGCAGCACAGAAATCCCTAAACACAAAGACAATCAACAATCATTCCTTAAACATGTGCCCAGTGCCAGGCACCAAGCTGGGGAGACAAAAACAAGAGTCAGTTCCTGCTCCAGAGGTGCTTACATTTAAGGTTGGGGAAGGGAAAGAAACAGAACAAGTATAAGACAGAGGAGTTCCAGAGAAGCTTCGTGCATAAGGTGGTGCTTTGCTGAGCCTTGTCAGAAGTAAGACAGCAAGCAGAAGGCAAAGGTCAAGAACAGGTGACGATATGGAGAAACATGACGAACAAGGAGGGTAATAGAACATGGGGTAGGGAAGAGACACTGGGGCCATGTGGGGAAGGGTTTTGAAAGCCAACCAGCTTGAGGATTTCACACTCAATCTGAGGCAACAGAAAGAAGCTGGAGTTATTGGTGTGGGGAGTGCCTTTGACAGACTAGTACTTAGAGAATATTCCTTTGGCAGCAGTATGGAAAATAGACTAGGATGGGGAAGAGTCCTGAGGTAGAGATCAATCTGGAAGTGACTGACAGTCCAGGCAAAAAAGTGATGGTCCTGATCTTGGGCAGTGACGTAAGTGAGCAAGGCTGTGGAGATAAAAATGTGGACCTAAATGGCCATGTGAAATGAATGGGAATGGGGAGCCAAGGATGATTTGACCTAGCTGGTAAACCCAGGACACTGGAAAGATGGTGGTGTCCCTAAAGGGGGAAAAAAATCTAGGAGAGGAATGAGTTTGGGGGGAAAGAAGAGTTAAGCCCCAATTCAAAAATGTTAACTAGACCAAATTTATAAAACTCTTCTAATTGCTCAGAGGCTTTAAAATGTGAATAAACAGTCATTGAAAATAGTGTATCTCTCATCCTGAAGTAGAAATTGAATGTAGTGATTTATTTTGCCATGAATGACCTCTTAAAAAAAATTCCAAATTGCTACTCTGAAGTCTTTTTTATATGAATTCCAAAGAATGTTAAAATCTGTAAACACTTTAAAAAACGGTGACACAAAAGGATTAAAACCTACAGAACCAAGAGCCTCCTCCTTCCTCCTGTTTTCTTCCCACTCCCACCATCCTCCTGGCAGTTACCAATTGTCTAATAGTTCTGGCTAACCTCCATTCTTCCTTCTTCAACCCACCTTGCACACTGCTGCCAAAAGCATTTTTTTTTTTTAGATACAGATCTGGTCCTATCTCCTCATTCCTCAAAATGTCTTCTGACACATCTCCCTACTGCTCACAGCAAAACGCCTCTGCCCAGCATTCAAGGAGCATCATGATCTGCTGCCACTTCCTACCTCTTCCTAAAGCAGTCCACATAACGAGGGTATGAACCGAGGTGGCAGCAGCAGAAGTAAAGGACAAGGAGGAGACATGAGAAAGATGACCAGGATACAAATGACAGCACTTGGCAAATGATTCAATGTGGAGACCAACAAGAGCCTGTAATTCATCGTACTAAAAATTCCCAAGAACATTCTGAGGAGATAGCAATCACATATAATGGACCCTCAATTGTGGGGACTTTTCTATCATGTCCTTCTTGGACTGTATTCTCTTAAATTTCCCATGAAACCTTAAATTTCTTCACTTAGGGAATAAGACCGGCATTTAACTTCATGTGCTGAATTCTAGTGAGATCTATAGAAGAAATTTAAATACTTAAATAAAACACCTACTGTTCATTTCTCCTTTCCCAGGCCTTAAAAATCCATTCTGGCTTCATAATAGGAGTGCCTAGACTAACAGCAGCCTAAAATAAACAAAATCATTATTAATAATAATGAGTCAGTAATTAAAGGATAGTCATCTCATAGCTCCAACTTTAATTGCTATAAAGAAATTATAAATTAGCTTATACAAATTCATAATACAACTTGTATAAATTTTAGACAAATATGGAAAATATTATCACAAAAGAAAAATTTTCATATAGTAAAAAAAAGTATATAGAAAAGTTTCATATAGTAAAGGTAAAGAACCCATTATCCAAAAAACTCCAAATAATTGGATTATTTTCTTGCAGTGAAATTTATTTTCATAAGTAGAAGCATCCCCAGCCAAAACAAGAGCATTGGCAAGATTCATCATCACAACTTCCTTTATCTCTAGTTTCTTTCCTGAAGAAGCCCAGCAAAGATGACCTCTTAGAGCCTGCCATAACCATAACCCCTTGGTGTGAGTGACTTTTTCCATTATTCTGTCCAGGGCTCAAGACTATGGAAAAATTCACCTGCTATATATCAAAACTTCCCTGCAAGGACTTTGCAGAAATTTAAGAAAAAGCAAGATTCCCAGCACTCATATACTCTATAAAATCAAGATTTTACCTGATAAGGAGGCAATACTAAGTTAGGGTCAAATGATTATTTCTTTCTCCTGGTAAAGAGCAGAAAACATAAACAAGAACCATTTCACCTAAGTAGATATAACCTGTACATACACTATTTATACAACCTAATTTTCCACTTGTTACCTAAAACCAAAGTGTATTTCCATCAGACAAGACTGCACCTCAAGCAGAAACAAAGATCCTTTGTACAAAACTTATGCTTCTTTCTGATTTCACTATTTCTGTCTGTGGACCCATTATAAGCAAATGAGATCTCTTCAAATCACTTTAAAAACTTTCAAAACAGTATAGAAATGTCAGCTTATTATCACTGGCCCAAGTCTTTCCCCTGCCCTCACTTGTGATATTCTGTTACCAATTTGCATTGATTCAATTATACTATAATCTCTCTCCAATAAGCTACACTGTTTTAAAGTTTGCATAGGACTTTTGATCCTCCGATCTAAGCCTTTCTAGTCTGATTATGCCCTTCTACCAAATGAGAATATTAGTAGTTTAGAGAGGTCTCACCCTAACTTGTGCCACCTTCCTTCTCAGCTCTTCTAAGCCCTCATTCACAGCACCGCCAGCTTGATTATCCATGTCCCCCTTCTCTTCATATAGTCTTTCCAGGATTCTCTTCCCTCAGCAGCACAGGCAAAACTGATTATCTTAGACTTCTTTATGGCCCCCGTTATAATATGGTGATGGATGCATGGAAGCTATTTTGACTTGTCCAGATATAAGACATCAAGTCTTTTTTCTTACTGTCAAAAGCAGCCCATCAGTATATAAAGCCCCCCTCAAATTTTTAATTCTCCTAATGACTTCTGGGTACCTATAAGCAATCTATGGTCTACCCACCTTAGCAACATAGTCGGCTAACACTCTGAATATCAATGTGCAATGAATAACTGCTCTTTATAAATATCACAGTTCTATTCAATCCATGAAATATTTATTAAGTACCTATTTTGAACAACACATCAGGGCTCAGCAATGGGGATACAAAGATGAAAAATGGCACGTTCCCTCCCCTGGAGGAGCTTATAATCTAATGAAGGAGATGGAGATGTACAATACAAGGTGGGCTATGATGAGGACAGGAGAAATCTAGACAAGTGCTCAAAGAAAATCTGAGAGGAAAAGGTCGGGAGAAGGAAAAGAAGCAAAATCGACAAAACATGAGGAAGCAGGCAGAAACTGTGTATACGGTACACTTCCATACTTCATGGAGCTGAGATTTAATTGGCATGTGTTTCCACCATCAGAAATCACAATCCCTGAAATACTTTTTACTGAACTGTCTTTGGGAGTGGTTGTGGCTGAAAAATTCACTGGCACGGTCAACATAGCAATGAGCTTCAAACTCAACTAGGATCCTCTTAAAATGACAGAAAGTCCATCATTGAATCAATACTTGAGGTTTGTTAAAAACTGTAAAGGGGTCCCCTGAGCTCGTCTTTTTGAGTTGCCATATTTTCCAGAGACACTGGACCCAGAGCATGCAGAAGGCCCTGAATGTGTGGAAGATGGAAGGGTCTCGCCCGCCCTCCCCCTAAACCCTGCCCCAGCTGACATAATTTGTTATTTGCATCCCAAACTAGATACCTTGTGAGTCCATGGGAGTCAAGCTGGGAATTTGCTTATGCAGCTGGGACCCTGTAGATATGAAAACCTTCCTATCTTCATAGTCTAGCTGTTACCAAGAGAAAAGAATGGGCCTTTTCCCAAGTCTTGCTCCTCCCCTTCAGAAGGGGTTGTCCTTTTCCCTGCACCTTTCTCCCTTTGATGTCATGCCCCTTCCTAGTATCCCTCCTTTGTCCTGCTGTCATAACATGCAAACTTCTATAAAGACTGGTAACCCTTTGGGTTCCACATGCATGTTCATTTCTCTTGTAATAAACCTGGTTTTCACATGAGTCTCGTGACACTGTGATTGCCTGTTTTGACAGGTTGATGTATCATGGCAGGACCCATCATGATAGCCTGGGCTCCACTGGTATTGTACACAAGAAATCAGTCCTCACCAAATCATAATAAGCTCAAAGAGGGCTTTGGAGAAGTCACTATGTATGGTTAATGACCATAAATTAAGCATGAGAAATCAATAATACTACCCTATATTTCTCTACTTGGTAAAAAAAAAAAAAAAACAAACCACAAAACGTTCAGTTAGGACTCTGCCTTCTTCATTGGGGAAAAATTTCCCAAATAATTTATGTTCAAGAGACCCACAATGAGGTGGCTTAAAAATCTTAGTTAAGTAGAATAAAACTCCTTTTGTCCTATAAATAATTAAAAGAATACTGCTGGATCACACAACTTACAAGGTAATATGTTATGTGAAAGTTAAAGATACAACAAATCATACATACCCTGAATTTTTCTCCTTGTGTACAATTTGCCACCAAATGTGTAACTTTAGAATTAAAGTCCTTTCGGATGGTTCCGCCCATATAATGGGCCAAAGTCACCAATTTGACCTCAAGAAAAAACAAAAACACAAATTATACATTATCACAGTAAACTTGTTTTAGATTAAATTGTTTCTACAAGATTTTTCATGAGTAGATTCATTTTTATCATACAGATAATAATAGCTTAATAACCTCAGTCTTAGGAAAAAAAAGGTTTCATTTGAACTTAAGTAATGTAAACAATGGTTTTAATTGTTCTTATTTACATTCAGTACTTTTTCCACAATGAACACCACATGCTGCATCAAATTTGAGTTTTTCCCCCTTCAGTAGTCTCTATTTTATCAAACTGATTTCCTCTTTCATTTCCCTCAGAAAAAAATAAAATCAGATATTAAATTCTTATTACTTGCAATATTCTATGAACCAAAGAAGTAAGTCTCTGAAGACTGAAATAGTACATTATTTCAAGACTGTATATTCAACACTAGTTACAAAGGTATATAAATCAGATATTAAATTCTTTCAAAATTCTTTCAAGTTTCATCCATACAGATTTTAAAATAGTCTTTTCAGAACTGCTCTAAGTTTTTTTTTTTTAAACTAATCGATCTGTGCTATTTCTTCCTTTAATTATCTCTTTAAAATGACAACAGTACAACTAAGGCTCTCAATACAATTTACAAATTTATCAGAGGCATGCTTTGTGGTGGTTTGTTTGTATAAAGAGACTTACCAGTTCTTCTTTCTTCCTAAATCCTGTAAAGCACAGCACCAGATTCACCATGCTTACACAGTATAGAGGGCGGCAAGAATACGGCAAAGGCTGAAAGAGAATTACAGATTTAGAGCTGGAAGAGTCTTTTCAGGCTATCAAGTCTAATTCCTCTCACTTTACAAATGAGGAAACTGAAACTGAGTGATTAAGTGACTTGACAAACATCAGATAGATTAGAGTCTAAGGCAGGATTTGAACTCAAGTCTTCCTGAGTCCCAGCCTACTGCCTCTGTTCACACACTGCATATAGGTTCATGATCACTTTAAGGCTTCATTAAATATTTTTCCTTAGGTAAGAGTGTTTTCTACTTTATTTAATCCTACCTGATCCCTTTAGTAAAAATAAATATAATTGGGGTGGCTTGGTGGCGCAGTAAGAGCGCCGGCCTTGGAGTTGGGATGATCCGAGATCGAATCCAGCCTCAGAAAATGAGCACCCACACATAAATAACGACTAGCCATGTAACCTTGAGCAAGTTACTTAACCCCAGTTGCTTAAATAAATAAATAAATCAGTCAAGTAGATAAAAGAAAAAAGCAACTATTTTTAAAAGATTCCCAAATCAAAACTCTTTATCTTCAAATATTAGTCTCTTGAAACAGTTTTCTCTTTGGGAATAAAACCACTCACCTAGAATATAAATTCCTAAATTAATTTAGGATTAGTTTACACAGAACATAACATTACTCTTATAGAAAATTTCAAAGAGAGATTTTTGCATGTTCACTTCAATCCAAATTGTATACTATACAGATAAAAGAGTGTTTGCAAATAAATCTGTAGTAAACACTTCCACAGCTTGAGTTCTCATTAGTTATTAAAAATGAGTCAAAGAAATTTAATAACATCAAAGATCATAATATTTTTTGCAATTAAAGGGGGGGAAAGCACTTTATTAAAATATATCCATTTTAAAGATGGAAAAATTAAGCAATTATCCAATGCTCAGGTGGTCAGAGGTAAAAAAAGAACGCATTAGGAAGATTTTCTCCACAGAATCTATCAAAATTCATTAGTATTACTGACTTCATTACTTAAGAGTATTAAATTATCCACTAAAAAATTTACTTTGAGATGACATCAAGAAATTTTAATTAGAAGACAACTGTTACACAGTAAGCATAGCACTAAATAAGATAATTCTAAAGAAACAGAGAAATATAAAAACAAAATAATATAAGAAAATCAAAAAATAAAATATATAACAAAAGAACTCTATTTTGAACCCTTTTAGTTAGACTGTATTTAAAAGACACAGTATGGCATTAATGAATAAAGGGGCCAGTGTAAGAACCAGGAAAACAAGGTTCCAAGTGTCACCGTTGACACACACAGGTGATCTAAAGAACTCTTTAAGACAATAAGAGGAATGTAGAAAAGAGGCAGCTCGACGGTAGGATGCTGAGTTGCATTGGCAGGAGTTTCCTATAGTAGTGAAATCACCAGTCCCTTCATCATCCCTATAAATTTAGTTTCATAGGTATTAGACTAACCAGCAGTGAGATTTATTGGCCACAAGGTTTTCATTATGTAATAGGAAAACATTGCTAACAACATTGCAGTTGCTATTATTTCTATACTAAGAATCTGATGCCCAATTAAACAGGTTTCATCATAAGGTACTCCTATGGCACAGTCACCACTCTTCTAATTCATACTACAATTACACAATGCCAAAAAATAAGAAAAACTAACACCTGCTGGTGAGTACCAAATCACAGCCTGGAGAGCCAGAATATCCTTTAAGTGTCCCCTCACCTAGATCAATCTCCTTATTTTACAGGTGATAGAGAAAAGGTGGCCCAAAGATGTCAAGGGATAGGTCCCAGATCTCAGTTATTAATAGAATAGGAACTAGAACCCAAGCTAGACAGATTCTCAAGCAAGCATTCTTTCTTTCTTTAGATCAGACCCATGATTTCATTGGTATAGGAAATTCCAAAAATGAAAACTCCCTCTACTGATTCAAATAAGCAACTTCAATGTAATGTAGTTTTACAGAGTGAGTAGTATGGCCAGGGTCCCACAGACACCTATTAGTGGCAGAGCCCAGGTCTTTCTCTCTTGGAAGGATGGCCCTCTATGGGTCGTGTCATAACGCCTCCTTTGACAACACTAGTATGGTATATCAGAATACGGTAGATTTAATGCAAAGGCACAAAATTTAATTTGCAACATACATGTACAAACAGTTCCAATTCTGAAAAGTTAAAACTAGCTAATACTCTTACCTCCTCTTTTTTTGCACAATTAAGCACAACTGGGGGTCCAAGAATTCTATAATCAGCCTTATATAAGTCATTGAAGACAGCATCCTGAAAGTCCATGACCACAAATATGTTTTCAAATTCTGGAGAATCTGAATCTTCAAATTCCTCTACTGATTCCATCTTTAGGTAGGGCACATTTATTTCCTTGATTTTTATAAATGGAATATTATAAGTATGAAGCATTTATACATGTACAATTAGTTAATAAAGTAACTCTAAATAGACATTAAACACTGAATACCATTTATCCATCTAAAAAGTAAATATTTTAAGATTAGCTATTCAATATTAGTGTTACACTTAAGCTTAAAATCAAAAATGTTGCCTTAGTCTATACGCTACTATTACCTTACAAACTTTCAATTGGTTCTATACTGAAATACCTGCATGGATGACAATTAAACATCAAATCAACTGGTTTAGATATTGATAGAAAATATCAATGGAAGGGAATAATAACAAATTTAAAAGAGGTATATTATTTCCATGAAAAAGGCCAAATATTCTTCAGCACTGATTGCTTCTATTCTATTCTTTTGTGCTCACCTATAAAAAGTAGTCTATAAGCAGACTTTTGTGAAGCAAAGTTTTTTTTAAATTATTCTAGATGTTAATGTTATAAGGATCTATAATTTTGTCAGTAGGGATGTTTCTTCTACCAACATGAATCACCACTATTCTTTAACTCAATAGAGATTTTTGAGAGTTATCACAGAAGAAAAATTCAACACCCTGTAGTCCAACTGGTGATGAGCTTAACTAGACTTGTCTTGGGAAAATAGGGACTTAATAATAAAAAATAACCAAAATTCACATTTAGTGCTTTCAAGTTTGAAAAGCATCTCACATGCATCATATCATTTGAGTCTCACAATACCCTGTTGGGTACATTTATTAGTATTACATATATATGTGATAACTGAGACTAATAATCTGCCCAGATCACTTAACTAAGAAGTATCAGTGGTGAGGTTTGAACTCCAAGTTCACTAGTTTATCCGATGCACGGGGCCTCTATTCTAATACTTTCTCGCTTGGTAGAACTGCTAGAGTGCACTCTCCATTAGCCAACACTTTGGAGACCCTACACTGCTATCCAACAATGAGACAGCAGGGGACGTACAGAATAATGAAAAACTAAGACACAGAATAAAATGTAACTAAAAACCAATAAACATTCTAATCAACATCACATACTGGAAAGAAAGGAAATGTAAGATGAAACAGTAACAGCTGCCCTTTATCTAATAAGAAACCAGTATGAACTACCGTGACTATAGCAGTAGGAAAGGGAAAGGGTCTAAAGAAATGAACAGACGGGGCGGCTAGGTGGCGCAGTGAGTAAGAGCGCCGGCCTCGGAGTTGGGATGACCCGGGATCAGATCCGGCCTCAGAAAATGAGCACCCATGCATAAATAATGACTAGCCGTGTAACCTTGAGCAAGTTACTTAACCCCAATTGCTTTAAAAAAAAAAAAAAAAAGAAAGGAACAGACAATCCAAGGGGATACAGAGGGAGTAATTAATGAGCTGTTATGAGCGTTTAATATGTGGATTTTTTCTCAAATGTAAATAGTTATAAATGTAGGTTTAATTGCTTTGTTAATGTTTAAACCTAAGCATGATAAAGTATTTTAAATGAACATATAATGGGATAGATATATAAAAAAACAAGTCATCTAACAAATAATCACTTGCCACTACATACAGTATTGAGCAAATTTTTCAGAGACAAGTGAAAAAGGAATGAAGTCTTCATTTTACTACCCACATATTCTAAAATAAAGCTTTTTCTTTTTTTTTTTAACATCTTTGGGCTCATAAATTTAGTGGTTTGGAAGCTATTACTGTGTAAATGGACTGGAAAGGTATTTGAATGTCTGGTCTAGAAAATTAGACATACTTTCATATGCTCATATAGCATACTCCCAGTATTTTGGCAAAGTTCTTTAATTCTACTTTTCGCCAAGATTTCAAAACTTTAGAGTGAATACAAAATTAGTGGAAGAAGCTAGTTCAAAGAAAAATATGAGACCTCTGCTGAAATGTACTGCTATATCCAAATTTTGCAATGGCAAATTAGTTTATAAATTTCATCAAATATACCATATGTTATAGTGAGGCTTTACTAACTGTCAGTTTCAAAATGAAGTATGAAATCAGCCTCCATATTTTCTATTCAACTAGCTTCACAGTGCACCAAATCACCTCCGTGCCAAATTTAGGTCTGATTATCATAGATTATAGAATAATAATCAAGTCAAAGGAAGGACAGCATGCCACATGCAACCAAGACACCTGACGTACCATGTTAATAATACTTTTTATTAACTTTTCTTCCGCTTTTCCGGGGCAACTTTCTTTTATCTTTATAACTGGGACTTCCATTATTTTAATGGTCTGTGGAAAAGAGACTTGGGCATGAGATTAAAGAACTACCAAACTGTGGGCACACATGAAAACTTAAGGAAAAAAGCCATGTGGCTACAGCTAAGGCCACAGTGGCAACTCGTACCTCTAAAGCCTTTCTAAGTTCTTCTTGTCTTCCAGCTTCCTGAACCAGTATTACTCGAGTTTCAATCTGAGGCATTTCTTCTGTTGAGGGGTAAAAAATAAGTCATTATGCACATCAGAAATGAATAGATACTAATGGTTCCCTTCCCTGTTGGGGTGTCCTTCTATAAGTCTTCAGTTCACCCAAGGAGCAGACCAACACTTTCTAAAATGTCTTGAAGCTCCAAAAAACCTCATGAGAGAAAAGGCTATCCACATCCTGAGAAAGAGTTATTGAGTCTGAATGCAGACTGAAGCAAACTACTTGCTCTTTTTTTTTTTGTTCCTTCTCTCTCATGGTTCATTTCACTGGTTATAATTCTTTACAATTTGACCACTGTAAAAATATGTTTATATGAAAGTATCCATAGACCCTATATGGGATTGCATCAATATCCTTCCTAAAAATATGGTGCCCAGAACCAAATAAAACACTCCAAAGGTGGTCTGATCATAGCAATACTATCAACTTCTTAGGGTTACACATCACAAGCCTCTTAAAGTAGCCCCAGATGAAATTAGTTTTTTTGTACAATTTCACTTACCACCATTTGGAGAATTCATTTGGAAAAAAAGTTATAGGTAAAAGTGTAACAGCAAATTCTTCTGAACAGAACACTAGGTAGACCCACTTCATGCTCTAATGAATTCTGGAGTACAACAAAGGTTTACTGTACCTAAAGATAAACATAAATTCTAAGTGCCTTCTGTGCCATTTATTTTCCTAAAGCATGGTCAGGGTTAATAAACATTTACTGATAAGATACCCATATTTGGTGGCTCTTTTAAAGAGCAGAAATAGTTTCCACAGACAGTTTGCTTGTTAAAGCAGAAACACAAAATATTTCAGTTGGAAGGAACCTCAGAAACCATCTAGTCCAACACACATGGGAAAGAGAACCCTCAAGTACTTATCCACCAAAAGGAGCAGCTACCACCTTCAGAGGGAGGTTTCATTCCAATTTTTTATTTTTTAAATGATTATTCAATTTTAAAAACATTTAAAAACATGAAATTTTTTTTAATAATTACCATCAGCATCTGAAGCAGATCCAATAAGTTCATTTTCTTTGGAAATTTCAGGAACTTTAGAATCAAAAATAGATGAATCTGCCAAGAGACTCTTCCCAGCAATAGATACTAATATACTACTGTCAGCCATTATCGATTCTTCTCAACTCTTTTACCTAAAAGTTCATAAGAGATTTAAATTCAGAACAGCAAGATTATTTTTAAATGACTTCTATCCAGTTAAGTTTAAGCATTGTTTTAGGATTAATTTGCATCTGCCTACCATTTCTTAAAAAGAAATAATTTAATTACTTCTTTAAAATCTTCAATGTCTAACAGTATAAAATGTGATCCAATGTATTAAGTTACAAGATTAATATTGAGATTATTCCTGTATTCCTTACTAATGTTCAATACAAAAATACGTAACTAAGTTCAACAAAAAGTCAAGACTCTTAAAGGTGCTTCCTTCATAACTAACATAATACTGAAGAAAGAAAATGCATAAACACCAAGACACTCATCATTGCATTCTCCCATTCTCAATGATATATAATTCCCAATAAATGGGCTGACAGAAAATACTCTGGCCACTGTTCTTCCTGGTGTTAATACAGGAATAGAGAACTGGTCTTAGAGCCAGGAAGTTCTAGGTTCAAGTCCTTCCTGAAACATAGTAGCTGGGAGACCCTGGGCAAGTCATTTAACCTCAGTACTTTGATAAACTGAGTCTATGAATTGCAGAGAAGATGCATTGGTTGCAGGTGTTCCCTCAGCCAGTGAAATCCTAAGTTCAGTTATCTTCCACTTCCTCAGTTTCAGGTATTATATGGAAGATGTAAAGATAAATTACGTGATTTCTATGATCACAGATTCAGACCTGGAAACCACCTCAAAGGTCCTATAGTCCAGGTTCCTTACTTTACAGAGAACGCAGTGAAGGAGTATAAAGGAATGACTACTCCCTTAGCAGTAACTAGAAAAGGCAAGACTGAGACCAGTCTTCTGACTCCAAACCCAGTGCTCTCTCCATTAGCTCACACTGTCATCCTTCTCCGTCTGGAGAGCGGGCATACTGTCCCTGGAACCTAATTATCAGAAAAGAAACAAACCAAGAGGATCCAGTAGTCCACCAATGTGGAACCTGGAAGAGTTTGTCAAAACGAGCTATGCTACTCCTGACCACCCTCCCCAATCTGGTCACTACTCAAGGAAGAAGCAGGACAGTAGCACATCATGAAAAGTTAGGGTTAGGGACATCATGAACCAATCAAATCAAATCATCTTGAACCCTCCATACCTCTTCTCCCCTCCCCCCAGGTCTGCCCATTTAATATGCTGTTCTAAATTGTAGTAAAGAGAAAAAAAAATTTTTGCTTGCTTTTTTGTTTGTTTTAGATATACTCTCCACTTGTTGGAGTTTCTTTAAAACTAATAAAGAAAAATGTAAACTTAAAAGGATATGAAAAAGAATTATCTTAAAACTAATGTTTCCCCAATTGTACCCTACCTCAATCATCTTTCAAGCTATTTCACAGACAATTTATGACTCATGAACTTCCACGGAATGTCAAGCAGAGAAGTCATAGAACTATGTATGACTGATACTAAGATCCAAAGGTTTTTGGGGGGAGTTGAGGATTCAAATAAACAAAGGTATCATTTCCACTCATTCATTTAAGAAATAATTTGTTAACTGTCTACTGTGCTGGCACAGAGCTAGGTATTCGGGATACAAAGAAATAATATAGACCTATCCTCAAGAAATTTGCATTCTACATTTTGCTACTCCTCAAAATATATTTTGTAATTTACTCACATAAAGCTCACATATCACTAGGCAAACCTCCTCTAGCAAGCCTGATTAAAGCTAAATGGCTGCAAATTACTTCCTGGGTCAAATATAATCTGTTGTAAATGAAAAAGCCCTCTCCTTTAGATTTCTTGAAATCGCTTTGCCGGCGGAAGGCCTCAGATAGAAGGCTGGCTAGTCCGTGACAGTATCTAGAGTAACTACGGTCTGCGGTTTCTGGCCGGACTGGCTCCTATCGGACTGGCTCCAGCAACAACTGACATCTCTACGGGGCTCTAAGGGCTCGGAGATCGGTTACATTCTTTGGGGCCTGGACTGGAGCTCCGAGGCTGCACTGGGACAGGCGCCCGCCCTCACTCCGGGCCATCCCAGGGACCCTGGGGGGAGCCCTTCGAAGGGCCCGGGACCACGCAGCAGGTGAGCCAACTAGGAGGAGGGGGCAGAAGGGGCGGGGCTCCGCAGCCAGCCAGCCCGCATCTCTCTCCCATCCTGGGTTTATTTAAGCGCATACTCTGTGTGCAGTAGGCGCATAACAAGTGTAGCTTGGCTTTGCTGGGGAGGAGGAAAATATTGTCCTCCTTTTTTTCCCCAAGCAAATGTGCTGAGTTCCAAGGGGAGGCGCCCACACCTCCCCAGAGGGCCCAGGCTCCAGCCCCGCCTCGGGCACTGGGGCTCACGGGGGCGTGGACCTGGAGGGAGATCTCCCAGCTCCGGTCAGCGCGCACACCGTTTGCCGGCAGAGGAAGACAGGCCCAGAAAGGTGAAGGGGCTTAGACGCCCAAGGCCAGGGGAGTCGCTCCGCCTCCCTGAGCCTCAGTTTCCCGGCCGTGGAAAAGGGGGTGGGGGTGGCGGACATCGAGTCTGCCCCACCCCCAGCGCCTCACAGGGGCCTCGAGCGGCGGAAGAGGGTACCAAGCCCCTTTTACAAAAGGGGAGACTGAGGCTTAGTGGGGTTAAGGATCAAGGATGGGCGGCCGGCCGGGCGGGAGAGGAGGGCAGCGCCCCAGCCCCGGATTCTCCCGCGCCCCGCGCCCGCATCGGCCGAGGCGGAACCGGGGACTCAGAGCAGGACCCCCCGCGCCTACCCGCACCACCAGCCCGGACCCGGGGCACCTCGACCTCCGCAGCTACCGCCTCCTCACCCGCTGTCGCTGTCACTGAGAATCTGGCCTCCACCGCCTCCAGCCGCATCCGCCATTCCCCGCCAGCTGCGGCCGCCGCCAATTCAAAAGTGAGCGGCTCTTTCTAAGGGCCTCGCCCATTGGCCCGGGTGAGGCGCACGTGTTGTCAATTCCTTTCCCATTGGTCCGAGAGACCGGGGTGGGCGGGCGGTCTGTGATTGGGTGCCGTCGCTCCACCTGTTCCCTCCCTCCCTCCTTCACTCCACCGCCCTGGGTGCAGGCTGATTGGCTGTGCGTGCTTTTTCAAATTGGCCAACGGCTCCGGACGTCAGAGGCTGGGGCGGAGAAATGCCCGGATGTGATCGCCCCCTGCCCCCAAGCAGCAGGTGCGCCTGCCGCCCGGAGGCTGCGGCCTCCCACATCCCACTTCCGGGAGACCGCGGCCATTCCGGGGACATCTGCGCAGGCGCTGAGTGCCGGACTGCAGTACCGGCTCTTCTCTTGGGGCTCTTGGGCGCAGGCTGTACCCCTGGACTCTTGTCCAACCCGTGGTGGAGTGGGCCTGCCCGGAGCTGCCCCACCGTGGCCCACATGCTTCCCCTGACATAGGTTCTAGAGCCAGAGAAGACGTTTAGAACCAAGATGGGGGGAGGGATGCCCAGAACGTCAGAGCAGCCGAATGTGGGGACCCTCGAACGTCGGAGCAATAGGACCTTGAGGGCCTAGAACATCGGATCAGAGAGAAAGAATGTGGGGCGTAGAGCATCAGATCAAAGAGTGCGGCCTGGAACATCTAAGCAGTGAGAACATAAGGCTGGAAATCAGACAGAACCCGGAGCCCAGAAAGTTACAGCAGAGAGCACATGGGGCCCAGAGGGTTCTGCATATCAGGAATACCAATCTGATCGTCTGTAGGGTGGGATGAATGCTAGAGGCAGGGAACCAGGTGGGAAGTGCCAGGGGAGAGGCAGGGATGGACCGACCCCACATACATGCCCGTGTGAATGGAAGGGGACATTGACAGGCACCCAGAGTGATGGGAAGAGGGGGTGAGACCGAGGCTTCACATCCCAGTAATTTGTAGTGGTGATGCCGGGGTCAGAAATAGGGAAGTCAGGAGGAAAAGCAGGTTTGGTGGGAAAGATGAACCCAGTTTTAGATATGTTGATATGGGGGGAGGGGGAGGTCAAACAGCCAGTTGGAAATGAAGTTCAGGTTTCCTTTCTCAGATGTTTACAAGGACTTATTGCACCTGATGGGATGAAAACAACTATAACGTCCACCCTGTCTTCCTCAAGACCCACACATCTCTGTCTGTAATTCACTGAATCTGAGGAAATGTCAGGTTTTAGATTCAAACCTTGATGTAGATACTGAGTCACTCTAAATACTAGTTGACATTGCTGATGCTTCATCAGTGTCTTTTATAATGCCATGAAATCATTGCCAGCTGGTAGATGGTGCTTACTATATGCCAGGTACTGTGCTAAATGCTCCACAATTATCTCACATGATCTTCCAAACACTCTGGGGAGGCGTTATTAATTATGCCCATTTAACAACTGAAGAAAGTGAGGCAAACAAGTTGTGACTTGCTAAGGGTCACAGAGCTCCTAAATGTCTGAGCAGGATCTGAACTCGGGTTTGCTGAGTTTCCCAGATACTGCAGTGCCTGCTCATCCATAGGCATCTCCCTAATTCTAAAAGCATTAGGTTTGGTGGGGGTTTTCTGTTTCTTAATAAGGCAAAATATGCAATTTAAAGACCCTGGAACCTTTAAGAACTGTGTTTTTCATTTTGTCTGTGTCCCCAGTACTTTGCATATGTTAGGCACTTAATAAATCCTTATCTGACTGGACACTACTAGAACTCTAGTTCAATTCAGTTCAACAAACACATAAGATCCATGCACGCCAATGGATACCCAGTGAGGAAGAATTAAATACCTTAATATGACTTCTCACAGCCTTAGGACAAGCTCAGTCACCAACCATAAACCTTTCAGTGAAATGAAAGACCACACTGGGGTAGCTAGGTGGTGTAGTGAGTAGAGCACCAGCCCTGGAGTCAGGAGGACCTGAGTTCAAATCCAGCCTCAGACACAACACAAAAACTAGCTGTGTAACCCTTGGGAAAGTCACTTAACCCCAATTGTCCCCCAAAAAGCAGAAAAAAAAGAAAGACCACCAGAACTTACAGTAAATGTGCCCCACCACTGCCTCCTTAAGTAATCTGATCTCTGCCAAGCTTCCTGCCCAATATCCTCCATATCCCAGGCACTGTCCACTAACCTCCTGATGTCCCTACCCCTTCAGGACCTTGAGCCATGCAGCTGACCTCTTTTAGATATGCTCTCTCCCACTTGGAGTGAGACATCAGGGACTGTCTTGCTTTTTTTTTTTCCTGTTAGTATTCCTGTGCCTTGCATTGGTGTTTGTCACATAGTAAGTGTTTAGTAAAAGATCATTCATTCATTGATAGAAAGGCATAGCTTTCCTCTCATAATCTACCCAAAAGAGGAGCTGGGGGAAAGGAGTTACCCTCTAGAAGACATGGAGGTGCCTCAAGTCAGAAGAGCAGCCCCACCCCTGGATTCGCACACCCTTGCTAGGATACTGTTTGCCATCTACTTAGCTGCTTCCCCCAGTGGACTGGAAGTTCCTTGAGGATAGACTGTTTTGTTTTTGTTTTGGTCTCTCTGTGTCTTCTACATATAGTACATGCTAAATAAATGCAAGTTTGAATTGAATGAATATAATTTTTCATTATACGCTTAGAAATAAAATTACTGGGGCAGCTAGGTGGCGCAGTGAGTAGAGTGCCGGCCCTAGAGTCAGAAGGACCTGAGTTCGGATCCGGCCTCAGACACTTAACCCACACAAACAAAAACCTAGCCATGTGACCTTGGGCAAGTTACTTAACCCCAATTGCCCTAAAAGGGGAGGCTAGGTGGCGCAGTAAGAGCACCGGCCTCGGAGTTGGGATGACCCGGGATCAAATCCGGCCTCAGAAAATGAGCACCCACACATAAATAATGACTAGCCGTGTAACCTTGAGCAAGTTACTTAACCCCAATTGCTTTAAAAAAAAAAAAGAAATAAAATTACTGGATTTTAAAAAAAATGTATACAAAATAAACTTCAAGTCATTTCTTTATCTCCTCTAATCACCAACATAATCACTACTATATACTATTTATTAAGGGCCTAGTCTCAGTGTCCTGTAAAGATTTAACAAGATCCAGTCCTACCGCCTAGTTAAGGGACTCAACCAGAGCCACGCAGCTAATAAGTGACTATGGAGAAATTTGAAGGCAGGCCTTAATGATTCCAAGTGCTATGACCTATCCACTATACCAGGGATTGGGAACCTGTGGCCTCAAGGCCACATGTGGCCCTCTAGGTCCTCAAGTACAGCCCTTTGACTGAATCCAAACTTCCCAGAACAAATCCCCTTAATAAAAGGATTTGCTCTGCAAAACTTGGACTCAGTCAAAAGATCACACCCAAAGCCCTAGAGGTCCTCAAGGCTCCAGGTTCCCCCCTAGCCCCCACCCCGGTACCATACCATGCCATCCTTCTGGTCATCAATACCTTTAGCAAGTGTTCCTATTTAAATGTTCATAGCTTTAGAGTTTGAAGGGACCTCAGAAATCATTTTGTCCAAACTCCTCAGTTTACAGAGGAGTTTGCCTAGGAGCTTAAAAACCTAAGCTTCTTTGCCTAAAAAAAATGTAATGAATAAAAAAAAGGGAATTGCTTTGCCATGCCCAGAATTTGCTGATTAAATTCTCCTTTCAAGCTAGTTGTAATAAGGTGGCTTTTTTAAAACCTATCTGCTATGTACAATTATCTTAAAACAGTGGAGCCTATTTTATACACATCAACAGTCAATAATTAGGTTATGAATCATTGCTTCATTCAGGGAAATCATTAGGATATAAATCAATTTGTACAGCCTGATTAGATTACACAAATCCAGCACTTAAAGTTGTATTTGGGCAAATGGGATTAGTTTTCCTTGAAGTAGAAGGGAGGCTCTGCCTTTGTTGAATTATTGAGTTTGACAGTGAATTCAGAGGACATTATTCTGATTTATTTAATTCACAAAATTTTCAAAGCAAAAAGGATGTTGGGGATCATGCAGACCAACCCCATTCATTTCCAGATGAGGAAAGTCAAGTCTAGATTGAGGAAGGGACTTGCCCATGTCACAGCTAGTTGGGGGTTTGATTTCAAATGGAATACCATCAACTCTTGTTAATTGGATAGTTTATCAGCTAAATACAGCAATTTAACTGGTGCTATTTATAAAAGGCACCAAGACTTTTACCCTCAATAAAAATGCATTCAATTTTGTGTTCAGGAAATAACCTTCCTGAAGTAACCTTAATTATGAAATGACAGGTATAACACCATAAGCATCTTTTATCCAAAGATAGGGACACATTGCTAACTTTCTTGTATTCAGCCCATGTGATTATATATCATTTCTGTAACTGGCTCACCCTAGATTTAAAGGATTAAAGTTTTCCCATTTCTGAAAAGAGAATAAGATGTAGCTAGAAGGTAATAGATAGCCCAAAGACTCACTTAATCTCAGTACCTGGCAGAGCAGGTGTTGATCTGCATTGGGAATGGGAGTTTCTTCATGAGGAAATGAGGCATGAGGAAATCATAGAATTTTTTTTATTGATTTATATCTAGGCCGAACATTGGGCATTCCAAGATGTTTCCACAGTATTAAATGATTTCAAAACCGAGATTAGCACATGCACAAATCTAAATGTCGTAGGATCAAATATCATAGAATTTGTAGCCTTAGAGCTAAAAAGTAGCTTATAGATCAAGTCCAAGTATTTCATTTTATAGATTAGGAAACTGAGGCATAGGTTAAGTGACTCAACCAGGTCACACATCTAGTAAGTGCCTGTGGTAGAATTTTAATACAGGTCTTCTTGTTTCCAAGTCTAGTGACCTTTCCACTAGATTGTGCCAGCCTTCTGATAATAAACACCTTCACCAGGTATTACGGTTTAGATTCTCATAGCTTTAGAACTTGAAGAGACCTCAGAAGTCATTTTGTCAAAGTCCTTCATTTTACAGAGGAGAAAAATTGAGGTCCAGAGAGAGTAAGGGACCTGGCAATGTTGTAGAGGTAAGAAGTGGAAGAACGAGGTGGCGTAGTGGCTCGAGAACCAGCCCTGGAGTCAGGAGGACTTGAGTTCAAATTTGACTTCAGAAACTTATTAGCTGTGTGTCCCTGGGCAAGTCATTTTAACCCTGATTGCCCACACACAAAAAGAGTGGCAGAACAAGGATGAGCCCAGGTCCTCAGACTCCAAATCCTCTACTCTTCCATTGAACCATGCTGATATTGGCTTTCACTATGACAGTTTTGTTCTCTAGAAGACTGTGTGAGGGTCTACACAGCTGCAACTGAATCTGATTGGATCAAGTTGTTTGCTGTCTCCTTCCCTGTGATGTATCCATATGGTTATGCCATAGGAACCTAGACGTACTGCCGCCCAGACTCATTTGTGAGTTTCTCAAGCTCTTAAGAATCAGACTGTCATATCATGGCTGTCTGCTGACTTGTAAGTAATGATTCAAGTTCATCACATCCTCTAAACTGCAGGAGAAACCTAATGTTAAAACTCTCTGATATCATTTTTCCCCCTCCAAGGCCACTAGCTTGCACATCAATACATTCAAGCTCACTATTTCTATTTCTCTAGGATGTATATCTTCTCACTAACATTTATCCTTAGAGGTAAGTCAGGGAAGGAAATAGGATCTATGCATTGAGGATGGTGGCAAATTACTTCAGTTTTAGGAACCAAAATTTTAGGTAGACTGCCACTAATTGCCCACCAGTGTCTCTGGACAGATTTAGTCATTTATAGCAAATGGCTTAGCCTAAAGCCAAAACTGTCGCTTTTTCCTCAAAAGATAAAATATCTATTTATCCATCTATATATCATCTTTCTAATCTAGCTACCTTTCTGCCTAATTTATGATCTGTTTATTAATCAATATACAATATAATGAACATTTGTTTCAATAGGCCGTAAATTAGCCCACTATTGTATAAATGTATAAAAGTACAAATACACATGCAGAATTTCTGTGAAATCTAATACCAGGAGCCAGATTTATTCAACTGTAAGAGCAAGCACCCCAATATCCCCAGAGTGACTGCCAACACAGGTTCTTAGATCTGCTTTTCAAAAGGAAAGCAACTCAAAATGGGTTAACAAGTTCACTTTAATCAAACAAACATACATTACTTAGTTCAGGGGGAAAAGATCAGCACCCCAAACTTCAGAGTATACATACAGATCAAACAGACAGGCTTCCAAACTGTCCAACCATCATCAATATCAAAATCACAGTTACCAGAGAGGGAAGCATCAACATCTGGGTTTTCAAAGCTGGGGGGCTCTCAACGGCTTCCCAGAGTCTCATCTGGTCAAATCACACAACACTACTCAGAGTGAGCCCCAAAGCAAAGCCTCAAATCAGGGATTATATAGTCTTCTCCTGGCTCAGAGAATGTAATCACCCTCTTGACCCACTGCCCAATCACACAGCATCAAGGTGTGGTCATTCCTGAAAACCAAGCCTCCTACCACAGGTTCCATGTGCCCACATTCACCCTATTAGGGGGCAGAGTATACTTTCAAATTAAAGAAGGTTCTCAAAGTCACTTAAGTCAATCAAAGTCTCTTAAGCCAATCAAAGGGCCTAGGGGCAGGGAAGATCTTCAAATCTGCATTTCCATTACATCAACTCAGCTTTAAAAAAATTCAACTAAATGAAAATTTATATTAAATTGGCTATTTGGTGTCCTATAATTAACTGAGGATGTTTTTTTCACTTTTCAACTGATTTAAGTGGAGCATACTATCTGTGGATTTTTCCTGGCAAAAAGATACTGGAGTGGTTTGCTATTTCCTTCTCCAGTGGATTAAGGCAAACAGAGGTTAAGTGACTTGCCCAGGGTCACACATCTAGTGGGTATCTGATTTGAACTCAGGTCTTCCTGACTCCAGGTCCAGTGCTCTGGCCCCTAAGCATAGCAAGACAGAAATAACTTCATATGGAATATGAATTCTAAGTTGTCAAACAGTTTTTGTAGCTGAGAATGATGAAATCTGTTAAATTCTTTATTTCACACACAAGGAAACCTGTTCAAAGACATTGGATGACTTGTCCCTGAGCAATTATTGTCAGAGCTTGGACTGGAACTGAAAGCCCTTCACTCCTAGATTCAGTACATTGACTGGTCTGACAGCTCCCAGGAGGCAAGGCTCACATCCCTGCCCCTCCCCCAACCCCTTACTTCCTCCCTCACCTAATTGTACACAAAGGAAGTCACTAACAAACTTGATTAATTGATTAGTTGCTTGAAAAATAATTTCATTTATACATAGGGTACTGAGGCACCAGGGTAGAAGCTATCATGCTGGAGTTGGAATCAGGAAAGCCTGGATTCAAATCCTGCCTCTTCATATGACCCTTAACTTTTCTGCACCTCAATGTCCTCAGCTGAAAATGGCAGTAATATCCCTAAGTCTCCACCTCACAGAGTTGTTGGAAGTTCTCATGAGATAGTAATTTATATAGAAACCTCATTGCAAACCTCAATGTATACTCCATACAGTTTACATATTATGAAGACAATTGAGTTATACTTTTTTTTTTTTTAAGCAATTGGGGTTAAGTAACTTGCTCAAGGTTACACGGCTAGTCATTATTTATGTGTGGGTGCTCATTTTCTGAGGCCGGATTTGATCTCGGGTCATCCCAACTCCGAGGCCGGCGCTCTTACTCACTGCGCCGCCTAGCCGCCCCTGAGTTATACTTTTTATCAGATTAACCACATGTGGACCTCTTTTCCCCTTCTATTTGATGACCTAAACTGTGCAAGTGTGACCTAGAATCCTAAACGGCAAAGTCATCGAGAGACCCCACTAATGATCATGCTGGCTTTCTGTCCCTTAGATTTCATTGCATTGTCACCAGATTTACAGATAGAAGGAGATTTGGATTATTTACTCCAATGACCTCATTTACAAATTAGGAAACAAGATCAGAGAAGTTAAGTAACCTGCCTCGGGTTACATAGTTAATCTGTAGCAATCAATATTTGAACCTTGGTTCCTGGACTCCAGATTCAATGCTTTTCCACATTTCATTGGATCTTGGGCCCTTCCCCAGTTTCTCCAAGTGTTTCTTTTTTCCTATTGTCATCTATACTGCTTCATTTCATAGGTGTCCCAATTTTCTCCCCTTCTCCCCTCCCATAGAGAAACATTGTTGAGCTCCTGACCTCATGTGAATACAGCCCTATTGAGGGATCCCAGGGAAGAACAATTGGATCAAAAGAAGCCCACAGTGGAGGAGCTAATGGTACAGTGTACATGGAGTATGAATGAGCCCAAGAGGCTTTAAATGGCTCTTCAGGTTTACACACATACTCTCATTTAAGCCTACACCATCTAAAGACCATTCTATTATCTCCATTTTTTATGGTTGAGGAAGGTGAGGCTCAGCGAGGCCTCTGGCCAGTGCTCACACAGCTAAGCAGGATCAGAGGTGGGATAAGAACCTAGGTCTTCCTAACTTAAAGCCTAATTCTCTATCCAGTATACAGAGCTGTTACAAATCTAGAACAAATTTAACACCTGCAAAGCACTTAGAATCCAGAATTCAAAGCAAGAAAAATGGGCCTCCCACTTTGGAAACCCTCTTGCCAATAAATAGCTGGCAACTCTGGAAAATACCTGTCTGGATCCACATCTGAACATCTCCGTACTCACCGTTTCTGACAAATGAGGCCCTGCTGCTGCACACAATGCCAGCGAGTCCCTTCTGGCTTTTCTTGCAGGTTAGCTCCAGGGTGGATTTCAGCAAGTTACTTTTCTACAGGTCACAGTTTCTGTATCTTTAAACTGAAGAAATTGAGCTCTGTGTAGCACAGTGGAAAGACCACTGCCTTTGGAGTCACGGTACCTGGGTTTCCACCATAACTCTGATGCCTACTACCCACGTGACCTTGGTTGGACAAGTCCCTTTCCCTCCCTGGACTTCAGTTTCCTCATCTGCAAAATAAGGAGGTTGGATGTGATGGCCCCTGAAGTCCCATCTATGACCCTATGGTCTCTACAGCTCTAAATTCTATGATATTACTAATACAGTCTTAATTTGTATTTTACTTATAAAACATGCCCTATGTTTCCAAGAAAAAAAAAAGAAGTTAAGGAGAATAATTTTATTTTAAACCATTTCAAAAAAGACAATTTCTTTCCATAATATACTACTATAAATAAAATTAAATTAAATCTGTTAATAAAATGAAGTCTTTTTAAACCTTATTTTCTACTATTACTCTTTCCTTTTACTTTTCATCAATATTATCACATATTGCTCTTTCATAAGCAAATTGGAATAGTAATGCTTGATTTTTTAAAAGTCCCTGGCTTCCTGTCCCGAAGATTTTTATTGGCATTTTCACAGGATTTACAGAGAGAAAAGGACCTTAGATTACTTAATCCAATCCTCTCATTTTCTAAATTAGGAAACAGGATCAGAATAATTTGCCTAGAGTTACATAGTTACTTGGCCAATATTTGAACCCACCTTCACTGACTCTTCATTTTATATTCTTTCCAAATCACACTGCCTCTCAAATTTCTGGGGGACTGTTTTCCTAATTTTAAATTAAGTGACTTGCCCAGGGTCACATGGCTAGTTTTTGTGTTAAGTGTCTGAGGCCAGATTTGAACTCAGGTCCTCCTGACTCCAGGGCTGGTGCTCTATTCACTGTGCCACCTAGCCCCCAAGGGCAATTGGGGTTAAGTGACTTGCCCAAGCTCACATGGCTAGTTTTTGTGTTTTCCTAATTTTAAAATGTGAGATTTTGTTTTATTCATTAAAAAGTCTTTTTCCACTTCCCTCATTCTCTACCCTCCCCACCCTCCCCCCAGGAATGGGAATAGTAAAAGAAAATATATGTCCTCTAAATCACAGCCTTGAAGAAAATCAGTGTGAAATTAAATGTCAATCCTAAATTATACTATGAAAGTAAGAAAATTAGTGAGCATTCTGTGACATAAACTTGGCCCTAGGTTTTTAAAAATTGGTACCTTCCTTTTTGAGGGGCAACATGGTCTCATGCAGAGGTATCAAATATAGGATGCTTGGGCCGTGGCCTAAACCAGATTAAAATGTAGTTCCTATCTGATTTGAATGGATTTAGTAGTTAACAACCACAACAACCAAGTAAATACATTAACATATGTGGTTTTCTAAGCCAATATGTAACCCACAGCGATCCTTATCTATGATTTAGTAACCTCTATTTCTATTTGAGTTTGATATTATTGGTCTAAATGGATAGAGGAGTCAGAAAAACCTGGAATTAAATCCCATTTTTTATTAACGGGCAAGTCAATTAACCTCTTCATTGAACCTGGACCACTCTATTAAATTGTAAATTATAGATAAGTTTCTGATCTGTAATGATAGAGGGAATTTCCATTCTGGGAGTTCCCTACACCAATGAAATCATAGGTCTGGACCCAAACTAACTACTTAAATACTCCCATGTAGAAAAAGACTGGGAATCTTTGAAAGCTAAAGCACCAGTGTAGACATACCATATTAAAGTATAAGCATGATAGTAGGTTCACATAGGAGGTGCTTAATATATGCTTATTAGTTGTTTAATTAGGAGGATAATTATAGTAAATTAATAATCATGATAAAAGTAATAATAGTCCTCCAACTTTCCTGAAAACTAAGAAAAATCTCCTCAGAGTTGCACCCACTTTGGGTCCCTACATTTGACGAAGGACATATAGAAGTGACTGAGAGGATGTCTAATTCACACAAGAAAAGGCAATCAGAACAGCTGTCATTGGCAATAACCCAGTGTAAGAAAACCATGGCTAGAGTTTCTGGAAAGAACAGCTTTGCTAATCTTGCTGATACTTTGATCTGTTTGGAATACAGTAGTGCCTTTTTAGGTGCCAGCAGCTGCAATCTCTATTTAACCGGACAGTTCCACTTGGAGAAATTTTAATTGCTGCCAAGAGCAGCAGGGCAGCTATGAAGGGCATGTATGGTGCCATCCAAGTGGTGGGCACAGTCGACTTGCACCTGGGTACAAGAATAACTTGGTGCTGCCCTTCCAACATATGAAGGAGATGCTATTTTGGGAGGAGGACATTAACCAGTTTCCATCTCCACTCACAGACTATACAACAGAAGGAAATATAACACAATTACACTATTAAACTTAAATTAAGTTAGATATTTGAGAAATTCTTGCCTCTCTCACATTAAAATTGGCTTCTAAGGAAAGTAGGAGGACTCCACTCCAAAGATTTTTAAAGTGAAACAAAAAGGAATTAAGTATGGCTCCAAAGAAGAGAGGAGAAGATAGACCTCTTTCCCTCCTTTGCATAATTGGAGGACTATGGTTGCCAAATATTGCCTAGATTAGACTGTCAGACTTGGGGGATGTGTTGGTGCATGTTACTGATCTGGCTTTTTCCTCTGTCTCTCTTTTATTCTTTGTTACAGGGGAGCTAGTTGCCTGGGTTGGGGTGGGGTAGACAGAGAGATTGGAGGTAGGGGAGGAAAGGTCATATAAAAACAAAATATATCAATGAATTAAAAAAAAAATAATATTCTTAGGGATGTATCAGGTTCTTGAGATGCTCATTGACCTGAGTAATAGCTTTGATACTGCAGATAAAGGAAAAGGACAAATAAACAATAATGGCAAACCTACCAATATGGAAGACACCAAGAATCAGGGTGCCCTAAACAGGGGGAACGATGGAAAATACCTCCTGAGGTCTTTTCCTTGCTGAATATGTGTGAGTGTGTGTTACTGTGAAACCAGTGGCAATACTGCTTCCTCACATCTTGTGCTTATTTCAGTACTTAAAGGATCTCAAGAGACCAACCAGTGCAGCCGGAACCTGAACCAGAGTCAGTCATTCCACAAGGGTGGAGTCATGTGATCAGAGATTCACAGATGGAAAGAACCTTTGAAGGCATCTAGTCCAAACCTTTCATGATCCATTTGAGGAAGCTTGCCCAAGGTTTAAGAAGCCATAAGTGGCAAGGCCAGAATGGGAACCCACATCCTCACACTCAAAAGCTAGGACTTTCCCCATCATATCACGAATTGACTAATGCAGACCTCAATCTGTCCATGCTTTGGTACATAATTTTTTAAATTATATTAAGTATTTTTGACCCATTAAAAAATCTTCCTTCTAACAGTCTCACCCTGTGTGTGTGTGTGTGTGTGTGTGTGTGTGTGTGTGTGTGGTGTGTAGTGTGTGTGTTCATAAATATATGGAGAGAGACAGAGAGACAGAGAGCAGGAGGGCACGATTGAGCAAGCAGGCAGCATCCAGGCCCTGAAGCCATTCTTGTTGTAAAGGTGCAAGGGGCAGGGCCAAGCACATCCCTGAGAGGGGAGGGGAAGGATTATAAAATGGTTCATTTATTTTTTTTTTTGGTTTTTTGGGGGGGTTATTTTTTTCTGGTAAATAGGTAATATGAGAATTTATTTTGTTTGACTATGTGTATTTGTTTTCTCGGGTTAGGGTAAGGTAAAAAGAAAATGTGTGCAGGAGAAAAAATAAATGCTTGATAATTGAAAAATACAAAATTTAGTTGCACATTTTAAAAAATTCTGTTAAGAAACATTGAAATCAAAGTGGTAAAATCAACAACAATGCAGTCAAATCCAATTTTTTGTTTAACTACTTATTTCCCTCATCTTGGCATTCTCATCCTGACTATGGAAAGTGGATACAAATACTACTTTATGTATTAACAAAATTGCTGGTTTGGAAACTCTCAATATTAGCATTAACAAGCATACACAGAGATACTTTTACATATCATTAGTACCTGGAAAGGTCAGGCAATGTTTCAACAGAGAAACCATTCAGAAAATCATGCACAGTTCTTTACTGGATAAAATGCCTAAAACTTAATTGGTGAAACAAAGAACAACCCAAACCAGCTTAACTGGCCTGCACAAGAGTAGCCCAAGCGTAAATGCTCACAAAATTTGAAGTCATTAGATATTCAGCTTTTCATATTTGTATTTTAGAAAAAATACTTAAAAATGCAGAAGTACATATAGAAGTTTTTTTTTTAAATAATTTACAGGTTTAGTGTCACGGGATAATGATTAACAATAATAGCAAGAAGAAGAATACATTTGTGTAATGCTTTAAGAATCACAAAGTATTGTAAATACATTGGCAAAGAGAGCTGGATTTTTCTGGGTTTCAATCCTGCCTCTGTTGCTTCCCACCAGTGTGACCTTGGACAAATCACCTAATCAAGGTGAGCCACCATTCCCTCATCTGCAAATGGATGGGTATTTGGTATGGAAAATTTTGTTTAGTTCTGGATCTTAAGTAAAATACCAATGGCAATCCAATAACAATTTCTTATGTCTATACAGAACTTTATAGTTTATGGAATACTTTGTATCTATTATCTTATTTGATCCTCATAACAAATGTGAGAGGTAAAACAGGTATTATTTATTTCTTTACATTACAAATGAAGAAACGAGGCTCATAGAGACTAAACTATGAATTGGATTGGATGATCTCTGGGAGCCTTTCAACTTTGAGATCTGATGTTTCTGTGACTTTCCTGATGCTCCTAATTATTTATCGAATTTTACCTAATACTACCAATGTTCTCTCTCTCTCTCTTTTTTTTTTTTTGACAGTTGTCCATTTGTATTGCCTACGCCAAACAGAAAGGTATATGTACAGAGGAGATGGGGGAGGATCATTTTTAGTCTCCTCCTCCTTGGACAAAGCCTTGATCATTTCCTCTTTCTTAGCCTGCAGACGCTCTTCCCGATGCTTTCGTGCTTCTTTAGTCTTAGACCATCTAGCTTCAGCCCGATCAGCCAAGAGCTTCTTCCGGGCCTTATCTGCCTTTAGTTTATGAATGTGCTCCATCAGGATTCCCTTATTCTTTTTTTTTTTAATTAATTTATTAGTTTAGTTTCAGTTAACAAGATTCAATTCCATAGTTCCTTGATTTTCAGATTCCTTTACTTCCCTCCCCCCTCCCCACACGACAGCATATAGTCCAGTATATGATCTGCAAATGCATTCATGTTAGACATTATTCCAATTACGTAGGCGTATTGTACTAGGTGGGATGAAAAAATGGTTCATTTACACTAAGCAAGAACTAACTCACTCTCTCTCTCCCTCTCCCCCCCTTCCCTCTTTCTTTCTCTCTCTCTCTCTCTCTCTCTCTCTCTCTCTCTCTGTATGTATCTATGTATGTAGGTAGGTAGGTATGTAAGTAGGTAGGTAGGTAGGTAGGTAGGTGGCAGAGTAGATAGAGTGCTGGGCCTGGAGTCAGGAAGACTCATCTTCATGAGTTCAAATTGGACCGCAGACACTTGCTAGCCGTATGACCTCGGACAAGTCACTTAACCCTGTTTGTCCCAGTTTTCTCATCTCTAAAATGAGCTAGAGAAGGAAATAGCAAACTTTGCATCTTTGCCAACAAAACCCCAAATAAGGTCACAAGTCCGACACAATTGAAAAACAGCGAAACTAAAGATAGATATGTGTATACAGACACATATATGCACACACACACACATATACATATATATTGACTGTATATGTGTGGTATGGTGGATTTTATATACTTACATATATGTATATATACACGTACACATATATTAAATACCTATATAATAGGTCTGTGTCTACATATAATTTTCATAGATGTATGCATGTATGCACACACAGCCTCATTTGGCACTAAGTAGATAATGTAAAGTTTCTGCAACTAAGGGAAAAAGTTCATGCAGTGGCCAACCTTTCCTGTGGGAGCCTCTTCAAACCTAGCAAAGCTGGTCCTCACATGACCAGCACAGTTGGCCATACTTCCTGAACTTGAGTCTTTTCCATTAGAGCTTGTGTTCCACCAACTCAGTCTTCAGAAAAACCAAGGTCACTTTTACACCATAATGAGGCATCCTGAGAGGACTACGTGGAAGACACATCTTGTACTTATGGTTAGATACTATATTTTAAAACAGCATTATATGAAGGTGAAATGCATTTTCTTGCTTTTTCTGTAATCAGCCATTTCTGGTTCTCTTTGATGTAAAACAAAGATAGATTTTATTTGAAGCCCAGACAGTGATCCCAGTATGTTTTAAATGTTCCCTGTCCCGGGAAGTTATCAGATCTTATATATTTAATATGTTTACTCTGTGCCCACACATTTGGCAACAGTTACATACTTAAAGTAGAAGACTATGTTGTAATAGTAACCACAAAGCTGTTAAAATACACACAGAAGCCCTTTGTCTTCAAACTAGAAAGGTAACTAGGCAATTTACTTCTCTGTTTGTTGGTCAGTTGGTTGGTTGAGATCTGTTATTTTAGGGGCAGCTAGTTGGCACAGTGAGTAGAGCCATTATATAGTGCTGCTTCTCTTATATTCTTAGATTCTCCTACTTCAATATGTGTAACTGGGCTTTCTTCTAAGCTTGGAGTGTTGTTGTTTTTTTTTCTGCTACATTTTCAGAGGAAAATTCAACTCTTCCTTGGTAGAAAGATGCTGATGTTGTGCTACGGGCCTGCATTAGGGTCAGATTTGGTGCCACAGGAACTTTGGGGAGAGACACATGTGGCTGATTCCAAACACTCTTCAGAAGAGAAAGAAGACTTTGGAAAGGGTATCAAGGTGGCACAGTAGATAAGCCACCAAGCATCTGGTCTCAGACATTTAACTAGTCAACTGTGTGAGTCTGGACAGACCCTGCTTGTCTTGGTATCCTCATCTGTAAAATAAACTGGAGAAGGAAGTGGCAAGCCACTTTAGTATCTTTGCCAAGAAAATCCCAAGTGGGTTCACAAAGAACTGAAAGACCCTGTGACTCCTTAACATCCCACTAATCTCTAGACTGCCTCCCTAGAGGTTTCAAAGAATTTCCCTTTGGATGAGAATGGGGTCTCTTTCTAGGTCTGATCTTGCTCCCAGTCTAAGTATAGACAGTATATTATGAATTTGCTAATTTCATTTTCCTTGTATCTTGTTAGACAATGTACTTATTCATTGTCAAAGCATAAATGTCTACACAGTGATGGGGGTTTGAACTGATGTATGATGAGTCTGAAAGTGAAAGTGCTTCTTTTGGTTAAATGATGGGGGTTGGAGTAGGAAACATTTCTTGCATTTGGGAATGAGCCCCCACTCAAGTTTATTTTTAGTATTGAAGCTTACTTAGTTTGGGCTATGGAATGATTGCATTGCATGAACTCAGAATTTAGACCTTGGAAATAGCCCAACATAAAGAACGAGATCAGAAAGTCTGAGTCAAGAAACAACAAAATGAGAAGAAAGCAATTTAGAATAATTACCCACCATGCAATGAAGGTACTATACATGAAGAGTCAGATTCCCTGCCTTTCTGGAGTCAGTGGAAGTTTGGTGAACTGAAGAGTTCAGAAATTACAGAAAATCCCTAGTCTCAAGTGTCAGCACATCCAAACACACATTGCTTTTCAGCCTCTGAAATAACTCTCCAAGTTCAATTGCTAAAGTCAAGTGCAAGTTCTTCCATCACTGACTGTGGAGTGGATGTCCCAATCAGCAGGCCTTGCACTGGACACTATTGATAAAACAGTTGGTAATGACCTAGTCATGAATGCTCCAACCCATTTTGGATAGAAGAAAGAAAAATAGCTTCTGACCCGAAATGAAGAACTGGTGGCAAGTCTACCCAAATTAACTCTTTGCAAAAGGCAGTTTCGAGCTAAGAATGCATTTATGTGCCTTGGATATACCTAACACATAAAGTGTTTTTAAAAGTAGAATGACACAGTGGATTTAGAGTCCAAGCACTAGGGTTTGAATTCTGACTTTGCCACTTAGGTGTGTGACCTCATACAAATCACTTAACTTTTCTGGTCTCCAATTTTCTTTTCTTTGCTTTTTTTTTTTTTTTGGAGGGCAATAGGGATTAAGTGACTTGCCCAAAGTCACATGGCTAGTAAGTGTGTTAGGTGTTTGAGGTCACATTTGAACTCAGGTCCTCCTGATTCTAGGACCAGTGTTCTATTCATTGCACCACCTAGCCGCCCCTGGTCTTCAATTTTCTTATCTCCTAAAAGGAGGGATTGGATATGATAAGCTTCAAAGGTCCCTTCTAGCTCCCGGTATTTGATTCTATAATCTTATATCATGTACTTTGCCAACCTTAAATTATAATGTATGTCAGTTATTTATAATTCATCTCCTGGCTTCCCTGGTCAAGGTTGAATATGGGTATCTTTTTTGCTTCTTTGAAAAGCATATGCATGCTCGCACATGCATGGGTGTGCACAAACACATACACACACACACACACACACACACACACACACACACACACACTTTGTGAATGTTTAAAACTGTGTATTTGTAGAGCCATAACTAGCAACTATGTGATCCTGAGCAAACAACAAAATGCTTTTGCATCAAATAGCAGAAATGTACCCTCAAAACAGGTGTTTTTAAAATGATAAAAAGTGACCAACTCAGAAACAACTTCCTTTATCCCACAAAGTAATCCTACTACTGAGTATATTACCCAAAGATATAAAACAAAAAAAAACAACAACCAAACAGGAAAAATGCCAAAAGCAACATTATCCTTAGCAGCAAAAAAAAAAAAAAAAAATATATATATATATATATATATATATATATATATATATACACCTGCAAACAGTGAGTGGCTATCATTTAGGGGATGGTTAAACAAATTGTCATGTATGAACATAATTATTGTATCATCAGAAACAATGCATGAATCATTCAAGAAACATGGGAAGACTTGTATGAACTGATGCAGACTGAAGAAGTCATGGTTTGATCAATAACTCATCCAGAATAACAGTTTTACATATTGTCCTGCAGTCAATGACATTGTTTGAAAGAGGTGGAGACCCTTGGGGTCATATGCATAGAAGCTATCACCTTCTTTCCTTGAAGTGTTTTTTTCCCCTTTTCTTATACTCTTAAGAACAAATCTTCCTTCTAGATGTTTTGCCCAGTTTAGGTGATATCCCTTTACTTTTCACTTGTTATATGCCCATATTAAGTTCATTTGTAAAGTTCTCAGACAGTTCCTCAGTGCTCCTCTCCACCCCTATTATAATGCACCCGTATAGAATGATTCCTGATACCTTTTCGTCATTATCATTTGGCCTCACTCAGGAGGAAAACTGTTTCAGTACTCACTTTTTCCCTTCCCTCTAAGACTAGACAGAGTAGATGTTCATAGATTCATAGTACTCAATTCACTTCAACAAGTGTTTATTAAACAGTGAGGTGGCACAGAATGCTGGGCCTGAAAGAAGACATCTTCCTGGGATTAAATCTGGCCTCGAACAGTTACTAGTATGAGACTGTCTGGGCTTGTATGAGCTGTGTGAGATTTTGGGCAATTCACTTCACCTAGTTTCCTCATCTATAAAATGAGCTGAAGAAGGAAATGGTAAACCACTCCAGCATCTTTGCCAAGAAATCCCCAAACAAGATCATAAAGAGTCCTATAAAACTGAAAAATGAGTCAACAACAACAAAACTGCAAGTCTTAGATACTAGGCATACAATGACAAATAAAAATCATCCCTGCCCTCAAGTAATTGTGTATGGGGTCAGAAGGAGAGAGAGGATTTGAGAGAGAGAGAGGGATACAAATGGGGGGGGGGGGGGGGGAAGTACCTTTTACCAAGAATTCCAGCTTAAGTCATTAGCTTAAGACTCCTCATTGGTGGAGAGAATGACAAATCCAAAGCAGAGCAGCTGCCTGAGGGGAGGAGCTGGGAAAAGGGAGATATTCTTTTTTTCTTGCTCCCTGCTTTCAGTTCCAGAGAGCAGAATTTGGAAGGCAGACCTATAGCGGAAAGCTGGTTCTTCAACCTTCCCCTAAGGAGAGTCTTATGCAAATGCGTCTGACTTGAAGCCCTGACTCCACTGGAGGTAAGGGAGAATCAAGAAAGGCCTTGTGTAGGAGACAGCACCTGGACTGTGTTTCAGTAATAATTTTTTAAAGAAATTAATCGGTGAAATAACTGTTTTAACAACCACCAATGAAACACTCATTATTAATCACTAATTATACTTTGAGGATAAACATAGATCTTCTTAGAAATGATATATCAATTTATAGCAGATGGATTATCTAAAGTTACTAGAAAACAGCTTTCTTTGAGTCAAGGCTATTAAACATCACATTACTTTGAAGTAGACATTCTGTAATGTTTGATTGAGTCTGGCTCTTCATGACCACGTAAGACCATTGCAGAGCATTACTATCCATGGGGCTTTTTTGGCAAAGACACTGGAGTGGTTTACCATTTCCTTCTCCAGTAGATTAAGGCTAGCAGAAGTCAAGTGACTTGCCCAGGGTCACACAAGCTAGTAAATGTCTGAGGCCAAATTTGAACTCAGGTCTTCCTAATTCCAGGCTCAGTGCTCTATCCACTGAGCCACCTAGCTGTCTAGATGTTCTAGGAAATAGGAAATAAAGGGAAGCCATTCTATGGCAACCCTCTTACTAGATTGTTACAAACATGCTCAGTCTAGGAATAAACAATACTTGTTGGAATTCCAGGAAGGTTTTCATTACTTGAAATTCTCTCTTGAATAAATGGGCAGCCTCTTCAAAAGACTACAGAGAATCAGACAAAGGCAAGCCCTTTTATGCTGCTTCCATTAGAATTTCCTGCCTCGTTCCTTCCTTCAGAACTGGGATTGGTCCCACCTCTTCTGGGTTACAATCTTTCTGACCTGCCCATTACATATATGTTCTCTAGTAAGTTCCCTCCACCCAATGTGAGCTTCATGCATCCCATGATCAGATAATGAGGCTCTAATTATATTCAGAGTGTGTCAGTTACTATACATAAGGCTAGTCAAGCATGTGTGTTAATAAAAAGTTGGTGACCATCCTTTGATCCCTAGCCAGTCTGAGCCAGCTGAGCTTGGGTCCTTTCCAAGGGTAAACTTACAGATTTCTTCCAGGTATATAATTGGATAGGATGGCTCTGCCCTTGCTCCCCTTATCCTGATTTACACCTTCCTGCACATCCTGGGCAGCATCTGTTTTTTGGAACATCCGTTGTTCCTATAGAATCTGTGGAAACCAAACTTCTAGCATTTCTCACAAGATGACTACAAATGGGATTGATAATGAAGGCAGTGTAGTGACTAGAGCACTGGCCCTGTAGCCAGAAAGGCATGAGTTCAAATCTTGCCTCAGATGATTACTAGCTGTGTGACCCTGGACAAGCTGCTTAATATCTCTGGGCTTTAGCTTCCCCATCCTTAAAATGGGAACAATAGTAGCACCTCCATCACAGGGATATTGTGAGAGTGAAATGTGACATGAGACATGTAGAGCACTTTGTAAATCTTTAAGTTCTATATAAACATCAGCTTTTATGTCTAGTAAGAAGTGTAAGATACTGGCACCATATATCCTAGATTTGCCAAAGTGGCCCTAATTTAAAATGTTCTGCCCCCATTATTCTCATAAACTAAATTATACATACATATATATGCACATACATACTATGTCTCTGTGTGTATATACATTGTACATGTGTGTCTGTGTATATATATATATATGTACATGTATATAAATTTTTTTTAAAAATCAGACTTTATGTCTCAGGTTTTGGTTTAAATAAAATGTATATGAGAGACAATCTGGCATCAAAGGGCCTGGGTTCCAATCCCATATGTGCTGCTTACTACTTGTAAACGTTAGACAAATGGTTTCCCCTCTTTGGACTTCAGTCTCTTCACCTATAAAATGAGGGAGTTGGACTAAATGATTAGGAAGGTCCCTTCTAGCCCTATATTCATGATCTTATGTCTTCAGTAAAAATTGGCGATGCAGTCCAAAAAATTGCCAAAGTTTCATCACATACACACACATACACACTCACACTCATTCTCTTTTTCTCTGCTTGTATTGTATGCCCAGCATTCATCACGTGCCTGGCACTTAGTAAGACCTTACTCAGGGACTGTTACCTTGCCTCCTGGGGTTTGCCATCCCTTACCTGGTTACTCTTCTCCTATAGCTGTTCCTCCTTTCACAGGGAAAAACACTTAGAAAAAAATCATCTACATTCGTGAGGCATCCACTTCCTCACTTTGCTTCTGTTTATCATCTGCCTTCTAACACCATCAGTCTTGAGACAGCCCCTTCCCAGGTGGTCAGTAAGCTGGCAACTGCTCCATGCAATGGCTTGATTTCTCTACTGACTATGCAGAAGACCTCGTCTTACCATGAGACCTCAGGTGGCTTCCATGAGAGGGTTGTCTTTGTTCTCTTCCTGACCATCCCATAATTTCTCTCTACCTGGTGGATGGAGAGCTGGCCTCTAAGCCAGGAGCATCTGGATTCAAGACACATACTGATGATGTGACCTTGGGTACACTAGTTAACCTCTCAGTGCTCTGAGCATCTGTCTAAGATTATAAATTGGAGAGGTGACTGCTTGCATTATTAGAAAGAATATCCTAGGTGGTGCAGTGAATAGAGCACCAACCCTGGAGTCAGGAGGACCTGAGTTCAAATCCAGCCTCAGACACTTGACACCTTTAACTAGTTGTGTGACCCTGGGCAAGTCACTTAACCCCAATTGCCTTGCCTTCCCCCTTCCAAAAATAAATATCCTCACCTGAGGGTGTGCTCTATCCCAGTGAAATCATACACCTGACTCCTATTTTTATCCTTTGTCTAAAGCACTGGGCTAGTCACTGTTAATACTTAAAATGCTTGAGTGCATATTTGTGTGTATATACAAAAACACACAAAGATATATGTATATATACACACAGACAAATATAAAAATATATGTACATATATACACAGAGATATGCATATATGTATTTGTATATATGTGTATGTACACACATATGGGGGAGAGTTTTATATAAAAAGATGTGCACTCCAACATTGAAGATCACAACCCATCCCATTGCTGTCCTCCCTTTGAAAATTATGTTCCCCTATAAGTTCACCATGTAATATGCCCATACATGATGAGGGTCTTCTCAACTTTTTATTTGACGCTGGGAGATGGCTAGTTAGAATAGAAAGCAAAAACAAAACTAAAAACAGTCCCTGTCCTCAAAGAACATATCTATCCATTCATTTCCTATAACCCAACCATGGATTTCCCTTCAGATTCCATCCAGGGTCCTCTTCTCATCTATTCTCTTACTGGTTCATTGCATCTGTGTCATGGCTCCTAGTATCATCTCAACACAGATGACTCTCCAATGTATAGATCTATTCCTAATCTCTTTCTTTAATGCCAGGTCAGCTATGAAACTGCCTTCTGAACATCTGTACCTCCACATGGCTAAAATGAACTTATTCCCTTTCCCCTAAATCAGGCCCTTCTCTAAACTGTCCTCTTTCTATTAAGGGCCCCACCATCTTCTCTTTAACCCAAACTCACAGTCTTGTGGTCATTTGTGAACCTTCTGTCTTTTTTACCTTCACTATTCCATCCGTTGCAAACATCTCTCACAGTCCTTCCCTTCTCCCTATCCCCAGCGGCCACTACCCTAGCTCACTTCTTGCTAGAAATTATCCTGCTCATTTCACTTATAACTTCCTATAGGTCTTCCAATATTTTATGTCATAATTACCATTTTTGTGGGATGGTAGTATTACATTATATTACATTATTACATTAGCAGGCCATCATTTATCCAGCCATGCTTAAGTTGTTAGACATATAGGATGTTTCCAGTTGTTGTTGTTTTTACTATTACAAAGAGAGAAGCAATTAATATTTTTGGTACAGATATCCTCCCCTCCCCTTTTTACTAGTCTTAGCAGTGGAATTACTAGGTATGATTAGCTTTGTGACTCGTTTATTGCCACACTGCTTTTCTTAATGGAGGCTGGCTTGCACTAGTCAGAAGCACCACAATAATGTACTAGAATTTCCCAGGAACCCTGGTAACATTTCACCTGGCAGGCTATTGTAATAGCTTTCTCACTGATCTCCCTGCTTATAGTCTCAGCTTATTCAATGTATCTTTACAAAGCTGCCAAGGCAATCTTCCCAAGATGCAGTTCTGCCTGGTTCACGCCCATGCCCAAACTTCATTCCTTGCCTCTAAGCTAAAATACAGATTCCTGGGCTTGGTACGTAAAACCTTCCACCATCTGGCTTTAGTTTATCTTTCATATTTATTTCATATTACTCCCCCTCAGCCTCTGTTCTAGCCAAGGTTGTCTACTAGCTAATATAGCTAACATTTATTTAGCATTGTAAGGGCATTATCTCATTGGATCTTCATAACCCTATGAAGCCTATCCCTGTTTTACAAAGGAGGGAACTGAAAAGCCACCAGAGGCAAGGTGACTTACCCAGGGTCACACAGCTAGTAATTATATGAGACAGGATATGAATGCAGGCATCCTTGACTCTGAGTGCAGCAGTCTACCCACTATGCTCCCTGTTCTCCCAAGTAGACATTCCACCTCCCGCCTCTGGCATTTGCACAAGCTATACCCCACGCCTGGAATGTACTCCCTTCCTAGCTTCCTTCAAGGATCAGCTTATGGGAAGCCTTTCCTGATCTCCACGGTTGTTAGCACTTAAATGTTTTTGTATGTTTCTAGTCTTATCTGTGATGCCCCCTAGTTGAATGTAACTAACAGTTTTGGTTATTATCTTTGTATGCTTAAGGCCTAGCAGTGCTTTGCACAAAATATCTTCGAATGTTTGTTGAGTTCGACTGAACTGTTTGATGCTGTTCTGGGTCACTGTCTGGGACAAATTCTCCCCAAGTGTTTCTCAGAGCTGCCTTTCAGGTCCCTAACTTTTGTTATTGGAAGCTCTTTCTCTGATGAAATTAATAGAGTCCATATTTCAGGGTCAGACCTTTTGTGTTTTTCTTAGTGCAAATTAATTAATATGATCCCTTAATCTCAACTATTTGCAGAAAAGGCTACATAGGGGACTCTTTAGTACTTCCCTGGCCATTCAACTAACAGGTCCATTTTTAAACTGGTATTTTGGAGATAAACACTGTATTTTTGTTGATCAACTCAAGGTGCTTCAAAATTTCAAGTTCAGTAGGAAGATTGATCAATCAAAACCAGGGCAGGAAGAGATGTTTCATTCCAATAGTCAGATCTTTCCTTAAATGACACCAGCAAGGTAGCTGACTGCTTCTCTAAGGTCAGCTCTCCAGCTGCCCAAAGAGTTGTAACTTGGATGGGAAACACTGGCATATTCTAAATAGCAATCAGGCTTTTATCTTGTCACCTGGTACTAGTAAGAAATTCTTTCACCTGGGTCGTCACCTACCTGCACAGGTTACACAAAACACAAAGCAGGACTGAATTTCTTTTGTGCTGCTTTGGCTGTACAGTAATTTCCTCACAATAGGCCATTTAGCAGAGCTCTGCCCCCTCCCCACCCCCACTTCTACTGGTAGTCTGATGAGCTAGATTTGAATCCTACATCTAAAAACTATTCAAACTGAATCATAGAAGCTGAGAGTGGGGATTAGACCTAGTCCAATCACTCAAGCAAATATTTTATTAAATACTATATGTCACGGACTGTGCTAGGCACTAGAAACTCAAGTACAAAGAATTAAACAATCCTTGCAAGAAGCTTACATTCTAACAGAGGAGAAGACAGGCATATATACGTTTAGCACAGATATAAAGTGAACACTTACAAATACGTGATTGGTTGTTGTCCATTTTTGCTTGTTTATTTTGGAGGTATTGAGATTAAGTGACTTCCCCAGGGTCACAGGCCAGTGTCTGAGGCCAGATTTGAACTTGGATCCTCCTGAGCCCAGGGCTGATACTCCACCCACTTCACCACCTAACGGCCCCATCCTTCATTGCTGAAGAGGACCAAGATGATATCACATTATTGGAGCCAAGGTAAAGTATGACTGACTGTAGCTGATCAGACCAATAAGAGCTCAAAAGCCTCTATCACAGGTCGGGCACAAATAGTCCATGTGAACATTTGAAGTGGAGATGTCTCTAAATTTGCGCATCTGACATTTCTGTTGAGCTACTGCAATTCTGCTTTGCTCACAGAGCACAGAGCCTTCTTTGATATGGGCAGACCATGCTGGGCAGTCCTTTGCCAGGGTCTCCATATCCATGTCATGTAATCAATCCCATAATTCTTCAGAGAGACCTTGGGAGTGTCCTTGTAGCATTTCTTCTGACCACCCCCCTCATAGGAGTGCCTGCCTTGTGTGAGTTTTCCCTAAAATAAGTCTTTTAGGCAAACATACATTTGGCATTCCAATAATGTGGCCAGCCTATCAAAGTTGTGCTCTCTGCAGTAGGGTTTGAATACTTGGCAGTTCGGTTCAAGAAAGGACCTCAGTGTCTGCTACCTACCTTATCTTGCCAGGTGCTCTCCAGCATCATCCTAAGACAATTCCAATGGAAGTGATTCATTTTCCTGGCACTGATAAACTGTTTCAGGTTTCACAAGCATACAACAATGAGGCCAACACAACAGCTCTGTAGACCTTCAGTTTGATAAGCACCTCTTCTCTCCCATTCTTTCCTTCAGAGCCTCCCAAACGCTGAGCTATGTTTGGCAATGTATGTGTCAACCATCCCTGGAAAGTATATTGCCAAGGTAAATGAACTTAACCACAGAATTCAATATTTCTTCACTTGCTGCAACCAATGGTTCCATGTAGGAATGGTGTGGTGCAGGCTGGCAGATAACCTGTGTTTTCTTGTTGTTAACTGTTAGGCCAAAATTATCACAAACAGCAGAGATTCTATACACACTTTGTTGCATCTCAACCTCAGGGGCTGCATTAAGTACACAATCATTTGTGAACAAAAAAGATCACAAGCCAACTTCCACTTCAGTCTTGGCTTGTAGCCTTTTCAAGTTGAAGAATTTCAGTGTGGTAGCTAACCTTGATGTAGTTTTCAATCTTTGTTGAAGGCATCCAGCAACATCGATAAAAACATCATTCTAAAAAACATGGGAGCAAGCACATAGCCCTGTTTCACTCCATTGGTGACTGGAAAGTTTGAGAGTATGGTCCATTACCCAGAACCCATGCAAGCATGCCATCGTGAAACTGGCATATAATACTAATGAACTCCAGGTAACCAGATTTTTAGAAATATATACAAATATATGTATACTACACACACACACACACACACACACACACACACACACACACACGCACACACACACACACATACACACACATATACACAAACATGTATATACACACACACATACATACATATAGTGGTTAAATACAAAGTTGTTTGGGAAGGAGAACACTAGCAGTTTCGGGGATGAGAAAGGTTCCATGAGGAAGATGGTATTTAAACTGCATCTGAAGGGAACAGACGGACTCTATGAGGCAAAGGGGAGGATGGAACACATTCCAGGCATGTGGCCTTGCCAGTGCAAAGGCAAAGGGAGAGGACATTGGCGTGACCTGCGTGGAAAAATGAGAGACCAGTTTGATTTCAAGGTGTAGGAGGAAAAATGATGTTCAGTGAGACTGGAAAGATAGGTTGGGACCATATTTTATTCTAGAGGCAGTAGGAAGCCATTGGAGTTGATTGAGTAAAATCATGAGTGGTCAGATCTGCACTTAAGGAAAGTGACCTTGAGGGGTGGCTAGGTGGCGAAGTGAATAGAGCACCAGCCCTGAGGACCTGAGTTCAAATACAGCCTCAGACATTTAACACAAAAACTAACCATGTGACCTTGGGCAAGTCACTTAATCCCAATTGCCCCTCCAAAAAGCAAAAAAAAAAAAAGGAAAGTGACCTTGGCAGCAAAAAGTATGCAGGATAGACTGGAGTGGTGAGAAAGGGTAAGAAGGCTGTTCCAATCCAGCTAGGTCCCAATTAGTGTGAATAATGAATTTGAAAAGTAGCCCTATGTATGAGTTAGCACTATTCTAAATTATAATTATGCAAAATATGGTCATTGGCTCCAGCCCAATGAAAATATACAGTGTGAATTCAAATAAGGTGACCACTGAAAGATTCCCATTAACTGAGATCTAGATGTAATCTGAGAGAGAAGCAAAGAGGGCCTGAATTAAGGTGAAGTAGAGAAAATGGAGCTGCATGCAAGAGATCGAATAAAGGTAGAACTGTTAAAACATGGTGGAATCTTGTGGGGGTTTTGGAGTAGTTGCAGTTATATTAGTTTCTCATGTCTCCAATCATATTAATTCTCCATATTTTGCTAAAGAGATCATCATTTTTCTGATCTATTTTATTCTGTATTTAACCAACATCAACTAAAATAAGCATTTCCATATGCACAGCAGAACAGAGAGGGTTATCTATAAAACTGCCAAACTCCATTATGTGCAGCTTACTTTTCTTTTTAAATGTATACTTCATTCAACATGTTACCCGAAGGGCAGGAGTTCACTCACTCTTTCATCTCACCCCTTTTAGCATCTATTACATTATAAGATAAAAACAATTCTATCAGTCAATTAATTAATCAATCACTGACTTTAAATGTGAAAAATCTAATTTAGATCATCTCAGATGTATTTGAAAGTCACTGGATGAATTGAAATGATGTCAGGAATAATGTGTGGGGAGACTTATAGCAGCCTATGGGTTTCATATAATTCTATACCTAAGGATTTGGGCATCCGCCATCTAAGGGTCAGGGCTTGTACTTGTGGCACTTTGCAGTGATGTTATCATATCTTCTTAATTCTTCTCACTTCACTTTGCATCAGTTTATACATCTTTGGGTAGCTAGATGGCCCAGTGTATAAAAGTACTGAGTCTGGTGTCAGGAAGAGTCATCTCCCTGAGTTCAAATCTGGCCTCAGACACTTACTAGCTGTGTGACCCTAGGCAAGTCACTTTACCCTTTTTGCCTCAGTTTCCTATCTGTAAAATGAGCCAGGAAGGAAATGGGAAACCATATCTTTGCCAAGAAAACTCCAAGTTGGGACTTGAAGAGTCAAACACAACTGAACAACAAGATGTCAACAACAACACATTTTCCCAGGAAACAGCAAGATTTGGTCAGTGATTGGATATGTGGGATGAAGAAGGGTGAGAAGTTGAGGATAATGCCAAGGTTACAGACTTGGGAGACCAGCAAGATGGTAGTACCTTCATCATAAGGAGGGAAGTTTGGAAGAATGGAGGAGGATTTGCAGGGGTGTGTGATAATGAGTTCAGTTTTAGACTTGGGTTTGAAATGTCTCTGTTTTATTCAGTGACACTTGGTGATACAGAACTAAAGCTTGGGTGAGAAAATTGGAGCTATATATGTATTACATACATATATGCATATATATAAAACACATATACACAGATAATATTCAGATATGTATGTGTGTCATGCATATATTATATGTTTGTGTGCTTTCTGTAACTTATCTGCATAGAGACTATAAGCTAAACCTATAGAAAGAAGGTGAGAAAGAATGTAAAGAAAAAAAGAGGAGGATGTTGGACAGAACTCTGGTGACCATCCTAGTAGGGGACATGATATGGATGAGGAGCCACAAAAGACATGGGGAAGTATCAGGAAAAAGTTGTGTTATGAAAACCCAGAGAGGAAAAAATGTCTAGAAAGTGAAGGGTGGTTAAGAGTATAAAAGGAGGTAGATAGAGAAGGACAAAGCCTGAGAAAAGACTTGGTCATCAGGAGATTTCTGGTGACTGTAGAAATCATTTTCAATTGAGTGATGAGGTAGGGAGCCCGACTACAAAGTATGGAGGAGAGAGGGAGAGGAAAGGAAGTAGAGGCAGCAAATGTTGACAGTTCTTCCAAGGAGTATGAATACAGAACTACTGTTTGAACAGATGCTGGGGTCAAGCAAAGGGTTTCAGTTTTAGAATAGGAGACACAAAAGCAATCCTCACCGTTGTCACAGTGGTGAGAGCACTGGGTTTGGAATCAGTGGGCATGAATTGAAATAATGATAACAAAATAACAATATGGTATAGGGGTTTAAGTTCTGGGCTTGGAATCAGAAAGACCTGGGTTCAAATGTCTCGGACACTAGATAGCTGTGTGACTTGTGGGCAAGTCACTTAACTGAAGCTTCAGTTTCCTCATCTGAAAAATCAGGGTATTGATGGCTTCTAAGGCCCCTTGTAGCTCTAAATCTGTGGTCTATGAGTAGGTCCCTTTTCAGAAAGGTCTCTTCTAACTCTAATCCTGTGAGATTTCAGAGGACTAATGAGTTAACAATGTTTTTTCCATTGCCAGACTGACTTAGCAGCATTCCATAACTCATCTTTTATCATTTTGCCTGTTTTTTTTTCTTGGTTTTGACTATTCAGTTTGTCTTTCTTTAATTTTTAAGAACAGCTCCAAATCATTTTGACAGTTGGGGCCAGCATCAATTACAAGTATCAACTGCTTCAGTTAACTTAGAAGTATCTGTAGAAGAGATAGCAAAGAAATTCAACAGACACCACAACCACTTTGAGGGCAGTCCCTGGAAAGTAGGGGAAAGGTAAATCAGGCAGAGATCAAGGGGAAGTCCCTGCCTCCTACAGAAATGCAATGAAACAGAAGCTCCCACTGAGCACCTGACTTGTCCTATCAGAAATGAACAGGGTAATAATGATGTAGCTGAAGCTGGGTTGGAAAAGGAAAAATGACAAGGGTCAGAGTCAGCCTGGCTGTCTCCACGAACACTCTCCATGGGCTTTGTATTGTAAACTCTGCTGGTAGGGACCTCAGAGATTGTCACAATTCTCCATCCACTCTTCTCATTCAGTTTCACCAATCAAGAGACCCCTTTGATATAGACCGCTGGAAGGGAACTCCTTCAACATACCTTGCACTGAGTCCAACAAATATTTATTAAATTCATCATATTTGGTGGTTGCTTAATATAAAGCTAAATTAAATTAATCAGCAAATGTTTGTCAAGCACCTTCTGTGTGACAGACATTGTGTCAGGTGGGAAGTAGATAGACTAACTTAGAGAAACTGGGTTCTGCCTCTGATGCTCAGCATTTCACTGGGGCCTGAACTACATTTAGAGCTGGACTGAACGGCGTGCCTTCCAGCTCTAAATGTATAAACTAGTGTAATCCCAGGCTCAAAAGCCCGTTGGTATAGGTCTCGGAGAGTCCTTACCTTCATTACATTAATGTATTGAGCCAAACAGACACCGTATTAGATAGGTAGGAACAATGCCTCATTGGGTTGCTGTCACGACCATTTAAGAGATAGATCTTGCTTATTTGATTAATTGTTGAGGCACTTTTGGAGTCTGACCCTGAAGTGTGTTCTTCCTCTGATTTACGGCACCAAACATCCGAAATTCCCTCATCCTTTCCCAGCACCCAGGCAAACTCCGCCAGCCATCTGTTAAAAACACTTTAACAGAAAGGCCTGGGTTCTAATTCTCCTCTGCTACCGTTGGTAAACGGCGATGAGAAGCGTTTCGTTTGGGGTTCTTTCTACGCAGGGCCCGCTGGATTGGCGAAGCCCGAGGTCTTTTCCTTGCCTTAAGAGCCAAAGCAAAGCCGGGGCCACCTGCCCAGGAGGAAGGAGCCACATCTTTGCTGCCCGAACTCGGGACGCAAGAGCAGGATTGGTGGCCAGGGCCCAGGCCCCACAGGGGACTGCAGTACCCGGCGCTGTCCTGCAGAGTCCGCTGCGTCCAGCAGAGCGAGCGCACCCCTCTTGCCAGCCGCGGCGCGCACTGACAGTTTGCAAGGACACTCTGAAGGAGCCGCGTCAGCTCTCGGACTTCCTCCAAGCGCCGCCGCTGATTGGCTCCCGGAGGTTTTAAGAAACCTAGGGAAGAACGCTGTAACCTTGCAGAAACTTGCCGCTGCTGCTGGGCTCTATCCTCCGCGCTCCGGTTTCTCCCCTCCCCGCCTTTGCCCACCCACCCACCTCCTCTCTCTGCAGCCGCGGCGATGGGACAGCTGAGCCTGGCAAAGCCGCGGTGCTTCTGCGTGGTGTCCACCGCCCTGGTCATTCTGCTCGCCTACTACGTGTACATCCCCCTGCCCGCCAACATCTCTGATCCCTGGAAGCTGATGCTGCTGGATGCCACCTTCAGGAGCGCGCAGCAGCTGGTGAGCCCCCAGCCCCGCGTCCTCCCAGCGGCCCGGCCCTCGTAGCTGCTTGTCAGCCCCGGCTTGGAGACACCTCCCCGGGGCGCACCCAAGCCGGGAGCTTTGCCTAGCCCGCCAGCTAAGGAGGCTGGGGCTCCGGCAGCATTTGTTTTCTCCCCGTAACCCAATGCGCCACCTCCCAGGCTTTTGCTTTTTGTTTTGGTTTTTATTTTGTTTTGTTTTTAAAGCTGCCAGCTAGTTTTCTGTTTCCCAAGCAGGTTCTCTTGCCAGAAGATGAATTTCCCGAATGAAGGTTCAGCAACGGATAGGGGCGTTAGTCCCCGTGTGTCTCCCTCCTGGCAGTCTAGAAATCCACCTCCTGTTTCCTAAGACCCTGGCTGCTAAATGTGTGCGGGTGGGGAGGAGGGGAGAACGAAATCGCTTGTCACCATCTGCTGGGACTCCGGGCTCTCTGTCCCCCTTAAAATGGAACTGGGGCTAAATGCAACTTACTAACATCCTATGGCTTTGAGAAGGCTGCATGTGACTTGGGGTACCCAAGGTCACACAGGTAGTCCGGGATGGGAGGGGAAGGCCTTCCTGGAGCATCATCTGCGCATCACACGTTTTCTATGTTGGGTCCTTAGCACAGAAATTGGCCTGAGGGACGTGGAGAGAGCAGGTAGCCAGTGTATATATACATCGAAGCGATGCCCCCGGTTTTGTTTATGTGCTTGCCTGATCGGGAGGTAAAATCTGCTTCCCATGTTACATAGCTTGAATTACCCTGGAAGAGCTTATCTCGCTAATGCATTCTGGGTGTGTTTCCTGTACCCACGGGCAGGAGGCTGTAGCTATCCCTAGTTTACCCTGAGATAAGAGAAGATATTGTAGAAGGTACGGCCGGAAATGAGGAGCTCTACCACCCCTCTGGCCCCCACTCCCGGCCTTCGGGGTATTCCGGTCTCCAGCCGCAACAGGTCACTCTCCATTCCTTCTAGACTTTCATGTCCTCGGGTTTTGCAGGAACTAAAATAAAAGGGAAGGGAAAAAAATGCGTGCCTCTTCATTCCTTAAAAACTCCAACTTCCAAATGCCCATTAAGGGCCTTTCCCATTCAAAATCAGATGAACCAGTGAATTGAGGAAGTGTCTCCCTCCCCCTTAGTGCCCTCCTTGTCTTCCATGTATTTTTCCTTTCACCTAACTGGCCTATGTTCAGTTTTGGCTCCCTTCTCCACCCCAGACTCTTGCAGTCCTTTCCATTCTTACTGATCTCTTTGGCATTAGCACGGCAGTGAATCACCCATTCGTAGTATTTGAGTCCCTTCCGTGCCAAAAGCTGCTAAAGGAATTGTTTAGTTCAGGAGAAGACAAGAATAAGGAGGGGAGAAACAAGTTCCCTTTCAGTTTATCTGAAGGGCTCTCCTATTAAATAAAAGTCATTAGACTTTTTCCTGTTTTGCCCCGAGAGCCAACCAGCAACTGTGGGTAGATATCACCCAGAGGCAAATCTAATCTGGATGGTCAAGAGAAACTTTCTGACTTGGAAACCTACCCAAAAGGAGAATGGGGGGAGGGAACCCTCACTGGAGGTCTTTAATTGGGGGTTAGATGACTGCTTATCAGCTGTATTGTAGTGGAGAACTCTTTGGGGTGGAGTGTAGGTTGAGCTAGAAGGCCACTAACATCACTTCCAGCTCTGCAAATCTTGAGATTCTGCACTGATTCCAAGCCAAGCAATTTTCAAGCTGGAAGTTTGAATTTGGCCAAAGGGAATTTTAAGATCTTTCTTCTTCCTGTTCTCCTCAAGTTGAGTAAGCCAGGAATGATGAGTTAGAATCATTCAGTAAAGTGTTGCTGGCATTCGATGAATGCTCAGGTGTATGTTCAATTTAACAAGTGTTGAAATTCCTCTCTGGCACTGTGCTAGACCCTGGAGAAACAGACAAAAATAAAAATATCTGCCCTCAAGGAGTTACAGTCTTTTGGGAGGGAAGGCATAGGTAAACAGGTAAATAAATAGGAAAGAATTTAGGAGGGAAGACGTTACATATATATGGTCAGGTCCAAACACATCATTTTATAATTGAGGAAACAGACCCAGAGAGACTAAAGTTAGTGGTGAAAAATGTCAGAGGCAGGATTTGAACTAGTCCTCTGACTCCTAACATCTGTGCTTTTTTCACTAAATAATTACAGCAACACTGAATAATTAACCCCCCCCCCAAAAAAAACCAAGTATGTATGGGAGAGGGGTAATGGGGGAAGCAAATCAGGAAATATTGCCAGTAATGTTTGTTAGCAACTACTAGCATCCTCAAAGAAATATTCTCTAGTAGGTTAGCACAGGTATGGAAACTCTTAAAGTAATCCCCCTGTTCCTATTTAGATTATAAATCTCTCAAGGGCAGAACCCCGATTTTTGTATCCTTTGGTGAAGTCTAGTGACCTCTATCCATTAAGACACAAGAAAATATTTGTATATGTATAAGTGAGTAACCATAGGTCTCCAGGGGACTCAATGGATAAAGCCCCAGACCTGGAATCAGGAAGGCTTTTCTATGAGTCCAAATCTGGCCTCAGACACTCACTAGTTTGAGACCCTGGGCAAGTCACTTCACTCTGTTTGCCTCAATTTCTTCATATATAAAATGAGCTAGAGAAGGAAATGGCAAACCGTTCCAATATCTTTGCTAAGAAAACCCCAAATGGTGTCACAAAGAATCAGACATTGACTGAAAAACCACTAAACAACAACAAAAGCCAAAGGTCTAAAATAAATGAACAAGTGTCATTTCCTAACACTGACTCAGGAAGGATTTGGGTTCTTCTTCCTACCTCCCCATCCCCCAGGCAGAGTATGTGTCTTCCCCTTATCACCCAGCTCTGAGACTCTGCCTTATGGGAAGAATGGTTCCTTTCTTCCCTCACTGGCCATCTGAATTCTGAAATAGATCAGAACAGTTATTTAGACCCCAGGAGGCAGAATTTCTATCCAGAATAATAATTTTCAGAAGGTGATACAAACTGAATCAGAAATGATCTGACAGCTGTTCCACAAGGTGCACACCTGACATTAGGTGGGGGACACCTGTGGGCCATAGACAGATGATATTTTGTGGAGTTTGGAAACAGAAAAGTACAATAAGTTTGCAGTGTTTTACATCAGTGAAACCTATGGGGCTGCTAATGGGGTGTTAGATGGATGATGTGTGACTCATTTAAGGATGGTGAATAGGCTGTGATTATTATTTTTTAAATAAAGGGCAAATGGAGCAACTGCTTGTTTTCTATCTTGGGAAGGTGGCCAGCCCCTCATTAGATCTTCAGGTTGATTTTCTTCCCTTCTTTTCTCTCTCCCTTCCTTCCTTTCTTCGTTCTCTTCCTGAGAGGGCTGGCTTTTCTTGAGAAGAGTTGGTGTCTCACTCATCTTGAGGTGTAATCTACTCCCTCCTCCAAGGTGGGGAGAGGCCAGAGTGCCTTCGGAGCTGCAGGTGCTGAAATGTCCTTACAATCACCCAGGTTCTAGTGTATCTGAGAGATCTTTTTCTCAGATTGTTCCTTTGTGATTCTAGGCCTACAGATGGAAAACCTCCAACTAAGTAATCTGGTAAATACATACTGATTAGGGGCCTAGACCAAAAATGTTAAACTCTGGGAGTAAAGCCTCTAGCCCTTTCCTATTAACCCCCATTAGTTTATCAGATTACTTAGTTTTTCCAAGATTCTAGGTTAGACAACTAGCCCCTTCCCACCTTGACATTTTGTAAATCTTGAATGGACAAAGGAATAAGGGGAGGAGGGTTAAGGGGAGGTGAGAATGTCATCTGGGATGGGCAGCTGGATAGTCTAGTCTAGGGAGAAAGGCAGCACAGACCTCAAAGTGTTGCCCAAGGCTTAGAGACCTGCCCGACCCCAACTTCCTTTGGGGCAGCAGGGAGTTGAAATTAGGTGATTAAACAATGAAGGTGAAGAAAAGTCAGATTACTTTAACAGAACCCCACGTCACAGCTAGGAAAGTGTCATGGTTTATGACTCTTATGAGATGGTTACTCAGCTCAGTGCGTAGAGCATTGGACTTGGAGTCAGGAAGACTAGAGTTCAAATCCTGCCTCAGACACTAATGAGCTGTGTGACCCTGGGTGAGTTGCCTAACCTCTGTTTCCCTCAGTTTTCTCATCTATAAAATGGGGATAATAATAGTACCTACCTACCTATCAAGATTGTTGTGAGGATAAAATATTTATAAAGCATCTTGTAAACATCCATGTGCTCTTGTAAACAGCTGTTGCTGTTATCATATGTATAGAGACACATTTACATACATACAGGCATAATTTCATGCAGTGTGGCTTTTAGAGTCATCAGCAATATATTATCAATTTCAGGAACAGAAATCTCCCTTTACCAAATAGAAAACTGTAAGATAGTCAGCTGACTGTCTCTAGTACCCTTTCGTCCTATTAATGACATAAACAAGCCGGTGCCATACCCGACAGATACATTTTCTTGTTGTTCTATCCTTTTGCAGTTAGGTCTGACTCTTTGTGAGTCAAACCCCCCATCTGGGGTTTTCTTGGCAAAGTTACAAAGTTTTCCTTCTCCAGCTCATTTTACAGATGCAGAAACTGAGCAAACAGGGTTAAGTGACTTGCCTAGGGTCTCACAGTGTCTGAGCAGCCAGATTTCTGCCTAGGTCTCCAGACTGGCTAGCTAGTCCCACCTAGCTGCCAGACACATAGTGCATGCTTAATAAATGCATTTTCATTCATTCATTTGAATTTTCACGAGACAAAAAGTGTCTTGGTTCTTATCTAAGGTTTTGCTAACTGAACATTGATCAGTATAAGAAGTTCTGTGGTTCTTATTCTTTTTATTGTGACCAACTTCACAGAATCACAGATTTAGAACAGGAAGAGACCTCTGCCAACCCCCCCCTTTCCAATTTTTTCTCCTTTAAAAAATTGAGGGGTGGCTAGGTGGTGCAGTGACTAGAGCACTGGCCCTGGAGTCAGGAGGACCTGAGTTCAAATCCAACTGCAGACACTTAACACTTACTAGCCATGTGACTTTGGGCAAGTCACTTAACCCCAACTGCCTTGCCTTTCCCCTCCAAAAAAAATTGAGCATCAGCATGCATGAACATTTTCTCTGATAAAGAACAGAAAGTGGGGATTTTATAAGGCATTGCTAATTTCTATTATGAGCAGCTTGATTTATTTTAAGGTGGGGGGAGGGGCAGGTATAGATCTTGTGATCCCATTAGTAGGAGAGATGCCTCTACCAATGCCAGTTGGTATTCCCTATGCCACCTAGAGTCTTAGATGTGCTTAGAGCAGAGCTATAGAATAGGAAGCCCATAGACTGCATGGGGGACCCCAACCAGATTAAAATGTAATTGGGAAATATTTAATAAAATTAATAAAAAGAAGGTGAAACAGAGACATATGTGGTTTTCTAAGTCAGTCTGCAGCCCTGTTTCCAATTGAGTTTGGACCCACTGGCTTAGTATACTGAGTGGTTATGTGACTTACCCAGGTTCACACAGCCTGTATATGAGAGAGGATGGACTGAGACCTAACTATGTCTTCCTGACCAGGATCTCTGTCTGCTATGCCAAGGGTAACCTCCAGTCCCTTTTGACCTTCCTCTGGATCTCTTCTGAACATTTCAAAAATATCTCTCTGCTGCTCTTCTTTTTATTAAAAAATAATTGTATCACTATTCCTGTGGTTGTTGTTTGGTCATGTCTGACTCGACATGACCCTATGGATGTTGTCTGTGGAGTTTTCTTGGCAAGAATAATGGAGTGGTTTGCCATTTCCTTTTCCAATGTGTCCTCATTCTACAGATGAGAAATGGGTAAATAGGGATTGAGTGACTTGACCAGGGTCACAAAACTATTAAGTATCTGAGGCTGAATTTGAACTCAGATCTTCCTGACTCCAGGCATACCCTACCCACTGTACCAGTGGGTGGTATGGTGTATGTATAGAGACACATTTACATCCATACTTCTTATAATAAAAGTTCCCACTTGTAATAAATATATTTAGGCAAAACAAATCCACTCATTGGCATCTCAGAAAATACATATGTTTCATTCTGAACTTATGGCATCTCTCTTCTCTGCTAAGAGTTACCCCCTTCTTTTTTAGCACCTTAGGTGACTTTCCCATTAAGTCTGGAAGGCAAGATTAAAATTCTGGTAGTTCTTGCTGATCTATACACTTGTCCAGCTCCCTTTTATGTCTGGTCTTCCTCAGTTAGAATGTAAACTCCTTGAGGGCAAGCATGGTCTTTCTTTTTGTTTATGCCTGCATTCCCAGCACTTGGCCCAGTGCTTTGGCAAATAGTAAGACTTATTAAATGCTTCTGGGGAGCTGCCAGATTCTCATTCCCCTCCCAGCAAATTGTTTCTGTTCTCCCTTTCTCAAACTATCTTATTTGCTTATCTCTGAAGTGTTTTTATCCCCACAGTCTGAAACTGTTTTCTCTTTGTCTTTTTTTCTCTTTTGTCTGGTGCCTAGCAATAGTCTGGCTTCAGCAATTTTTACGGTTGAATTGTATGAACTTTTGGTCAAAACTCAAAGACCTGGAAGATATTAGGTTGGGAAAATACAGCGTAGATTTTAACAATTGAAAATGTAGTCTTTACACCTATTTCCCCTCCCCCCTCCCCCCAATCCTGTTCACACCCTTGGTTAGAATGCAAGGTTTTTGAGGGTAGGAAATGCTTCATTTTCGACTTTGTTTCTCTAGCATCTGTTACACAGTAGACATTTTAAAAATGCATTTCCTATAAGGAAATTGTGGTATCAACAACAACAGCATGATTTTGCTATTTTCCAAGCTAGTTCTGGGGGTTCACGAGTTTTTGGTATTTCCAGGGTAGGGTGATTGGGAGAGAGGTGTAGTTACTGCTCTTGTGGCCTGTGCTCTGGTCCTTACCCCAGCACCTCTGCAGTCATAAATGCTGGTACTTCTCAGTGCCTTGGAACGGGGACTAGGTGCCTTGATCCTTTTGGAGTGACCACAAACACCACTCTCTGCTCTGGAACTTTGGCTAGATCCCTTGCTCCCCTGCAGCTGAAAGCACTAGCTAGCACCCCTCTTGGCCCTAGAACAGTGACCCAGAACTGCATATGGTCAATGAAATTGCCAAGCAGTGCCAAGTCCTGTGCTCAGTCCAGCAAAAGATCCCCTGTGATCTCTGTCTGACCCATTGTTCCCCCCTTACTGTCAGGTTGAGAGCTCTGGATGCTGCTGCAGCCACAGGCACTGTTACCACCTCCAAAGCTCACTACTTACATTGCTCACCCCCACCCTGGTGGGCTCACACACCTCTCCTGCTGGCTTCCTAAACTGCCTGGGTCTAGAAAAAATGTCTCACCCTGACCTGTGGTTGCCTCTGCCGCTCCAGAAGTCAATTTGATGTGTTATATTGAAGTTATTGGGAGGGGAATGTTAAGAGAGTTTGGCTGGGTTCCTGCTTATACTCTGCCATCTTCTGTCAAGGCCACTCATGAAATGTGATAGCTGGCTCTAGCTCTGTGCTTTGGCTGGTGGAGGGGTGGTGGGTTTGCCATCTCTCTTTTTCTAGAAACTGTGTGTAGTATAATGGAAAGACTTTTGCACCAAGAGCCAGAACACTGGGTTTGGGTCCCCTTTTTACCACTTAATTGAAACCTTAAAAACCTCGGGTAATTCATTTAACCTCCCCTAGCCTTGGTTTGTTCATCTGAGAAAAAAAAAGAAAGTAAAAAGATGATGCTAAGTGTGCTGTAAAAAGCAGTGTGGCTCACTGGATGGCCCAGGAATCATAAAGATCCAGGTCTGAGTGCCTCCTGGCTGTATCACCCTGGGCAGAGACAGTGTGCCTCAGGCAACTCTAAGTAAGTTTCGGAGAAGATGCATTGATAAAGGGAATTTTCTTACATTGAAATCACAGATCTAGTCCAACCCCCCCAAAAAACCAACCAACCAAACAAAAAAAACAAAACCCACCCAAACATTCTTGTATTTTGTGTACTTTATAGGATTATGGGAGAACTAAATGAGATAATGAATGAATGAGCATTTAAAGGCCTAATATGTGCAAAACACTATGCTAAGTACTGGGGATACAAATAGAAAAGAAAGAAATCATGCAGATGGAAGGTTTCAGGTGTAAATCCGAAAGGTCCCGTAGTCCTTAGGATACAGCTGCAAAGTAGATAGTGCTGCCTCCTCTTTATTCTTGTTTCCACTGACAAGAATGTATCAGTTTCCAATGTTGGACCATCTTGACTTTGGTGACAAGGACTTTCTTTTAGAGGTCTTGAATAGCTGTGGCTGTGGCCCCTTGCATGAACTGCTGCCAGGCTGTGACTCCACGTGGGATTCCTTTCTGGGATGATGGCTTTGGACACTGAGCTGGGAGCACCGATATTTGCAAGAATCTTGGTTCAGGGTCCGAAGGAAGACTGGAAGATTGTGCTACAAGTGGTTGTACTGGTTTCACCTGGGATAATTGAGGTTGAGCCTTTTGTAACCCTAAAAAGCTATTTCATATAAACATTGGATATCGATGTCACCAAGATGCATTCATCATTGGTGACCACGTTTCCCCCTGCTTGCTTATGCTAATCCAGTTGTCAACTAAAATCCCCAAGTCCTTTTCAGCCAAAACAAGTCTTCCCACATTTTGGGTACCCATGCCTATGGCTTTACATTTATCCTTATTCATGTACTGAAGCATCAGTCTGAGCCAGTTGGGTTTCATCTTATTTGTGTAGTGTACTGAGATCTGGAATCCTAATTCTTTCATCTGGTGCACTAGCACTACATTTTTGTTTTGGAGTCATTTTCAAATGGGACAAGCAAATTGATGATTAATTTATGAAATGATGAAATGGGGGCAGGCACACCCTACCTATATTTTGGGTACTTGATAGGTGGAGTAGCAACCATGCTTTAGTAAGGCACAAAGACAAGTGGTGACAAGTGGGGTGAAACAAGTGGTGAAAAGTGGGGCGGGATAGAGAGGCAGATGATGAAGCAAAGCAGGATGGAGAAGAGTTTGGGTAGAGAAAGAGGCAGAGAATGTCCCTCAAGTAACCATGGGTTTGAATTGGGGGCCCTGGGCAGCATGGACCCAAAGGAGATAGAAGAATTTGGGGGGACTGGAGCTTGTCCTCATTTTTATCATATTTGGGGGGAGACAAACCAACTCCAGTCTGGGCCACTGGGGGTTAGTTCATTAACACATCCAAATCATCTCAAAGTTAACAGTAAAACTTCAAAGTCATCATTTCAAAGTTGTCATCACCTTTTTGATATTCTCTGGTCTGGAACTGTGGAGGTCTAGATTCTGTCTGCAATTTACATATTATTGGATCAGCAACCTTGACAAGCAATTTCTAGATGACTTCCTTTGATTTGGTATATATTGCCTGCATGTGAATTTTAGTTAACATAATATAATAATAGTGTATGTATATATATATATATATATATATATATAATCAACTTGTAAATTGTGTTCCTTTGGTCTTTGGGATGGTTTATATATGACTTCCAGATTCCCCCTTGCCACCTTATTTCCTGCCATTGTTCTTTTATGCTGCCGACTTAGAAATTTACTCTATTGTCTAGAAGGAGGAGGTGGTGGTCAGGGGGACCAGAAGAAGATACAATTTTAACACAACAAGCATGCTGTTGTGTCTTCTTCTGGGTGGTTGATCCCAAATGCTTAGAGGACCCTTACCCCAGAGACTAAACTTGGTGATGGGAATGATCCTAAGGATAGTGACCAACCTCTATATAGCCTGTCACTCACATTAATTGAGATGTCCCGGCCCTTTGCTGGTAGATTACAGGTATATCAGTATAATCTCCATCTTTCAAATTAGGAAATTGAGACCAAGATGAGTTAAATCATAGGGTTATAGTTATCATAGGGTCATAGATTTAGGTCCTTCTAGAAGAGATCTTGGAGGTCATTGAATCCAATTCCTTCTTTTTATATATGAGGAAGATAAGGCCACAGAGCTGAAGTCACTCAATCAGGGTTAATGACTTTTAAACACATTTGAGGCAGTATTTAAACCCAAAGATGCCAGGACAACTAGGTGATGCAATGGATAGAGTCCTGTTCCTGGAGTCAGTAAAACCTGAATTCAAATCTGGCCTCAGACGCTTACTAGCTGTGTGTCCCTGGACAGCCTCGGTTTCCTCATCTGAATTAGGAAATGGCAAATCCAGCATCTTTGCCAAGAAAACCCCAAATGGGGTCACGAAGACTGAAATGACTGAAAAACAACATGCCAGTCTGCCAGTCAAGCTCTTTCTCTACTCACCAGACTGCCTTTAGCTGTATTCATGGCTTTACATAACTACAAGTTGTAGAGCTTGGACTCAGAGCCCATATCTTCTGGCTTCCAATTCAAGAACCTTTCCCCAGTCCTGTAGGTGCTTCCACATTGCTTCCGATTAATGGAGATTCTTTGGATTTGCTTATCATCCGGCTCCACTTTCTCTACCTTATCTATAAGGAAGTCATTAAAAGACTTTGTCCATTCCTTTGCAGAGATCTAGATACACTTAGGATGTCTGTAGCATTCTCCTGAATGGGTAACTCAGCAGAAAAACCAAATTCTATTCAGTAAGCATTTTTAGATGCCTACTATGTGTAAGCTCTTTACTATCCTGAAGTCACATACGGATGGGGAGGAGTGTTGGGAGAAAACAGCCAAAGGGTGGATAATCAAGAAGTTTCATTTATAACATCATTTCTATCAGAAAGTACCTTCTAAGTTCCAAATACAGTGGAGTAGAATGTTGGATTTGGAGTCAGAAGACATTGATTTCAATCCCAGCTTTATATAGTGTCTAATCTTGAGTAAGCAAAGCACTTTGTTGGGAGATTCCATTTCCCCTTCTGTGCAAAAGAAAGGGATCATATGATCACTGATCTACAGCTAAAACAGACCTGAGAGATCAATACGTCCCCATTTTGTAGGTAAGGAAACTGAGACTTAGGGAAATGGAGTGATTTGTCCAAGATGATAAGAGTTGAAAGCATTAGAGTTGGCATTGGAACCTCAGCCTTCTGCCTCTCAAGTCAGTATTTTAGGTGTTGGACTAGATCAGTGCTGAGGGCTTCCCACATCTAAAACCCTCCAACTTAAGAACAAACTATTACAACACAACTCCTTTATATGGTGCTTGCCTGTGTGTTTGAATCCAGCAAGGACAGGCCAACCCTAAACCCTGACCAGATGTTATCAGAGGCAATGCCATGGGATGAGTACCAAGACAAATAATGAAACATGATCCCCTAGAGCAGAGAAAAATCAGGGGAGAATAGAGTGATTATTTTTTTTTTAGTGATGAAATCTGCTTTTAACAATAGCTGGTATTTGTATACATGGCCCCTTGAGGCTTCTCAAGTACTTTCCATGTTTTATTACAGTTGACTCTTTTCTGTGAGATGTAGCACGGTTGAAGATGTGGGTTCACATTCTGTCTCTATTGCTAACTCCCAGTGTCACCTTGGGCAAGTAACTTAAACTAATATAGTGCTGGGCACACCGTAGACCCTCATATTCTTGTCAATTGCTTGCTTTTTTTTTTTTGGAAAATAGTATTTTGTTTTTTTTCCAACTACATGTAAAGGTAGTTTTCAACATTCATTTTTTATAAGATTTTGAGTTCCACATTTTTCTTTCTCCTTCTCCTCCTCCCTCCCCAAGATTGGCAAGCAAGCTGATACAGGTTATTTATGTAATTGTTTGCTTTTTGATTGAAGAAAGGAATCAGGAAGACCTACATTTGAATCCAGCCTCAGAAACTTTCTAGCTCTATGACGCTGGGCTAATTTTCTTCCTTGTATCATTGCTTTCCTCTTATGAGAAAAAGAAGAGCCTGGCTTTGACAGTAGAGGCACTTCTGGCTCAAACTCTATTACTCTTTTATTTGAATGTCTCTGGGCCAATCTGTAAAATTAGGTGGTTAGCCTCATTGAGTTCTTGAGTCTCCTTCTCATTCTAAAATTATGGTCCTACATTCTTATGAATTTCTCAGGGCTTCAGTTTACTCATCTGAAAAAATCAAAGGGTTCTGTTCTATGACTTTCTGAAGTCTCTTCCAGCTCTAAATCTATGTTAGGTCCTGGGAACTTATCCAGACCTCAGTTTACTTATTTAATTAATTATTACATTGAGATGGTAGAACTTGATCTCCAAGCCTCCTTCCAGTTCTAAATCTATGTCCCTACCATCCTCCCACAACTCTGTGAGGCCAGTGCAATAGGCATTATTATCCCCATTATATAAATCAGGAAATTGTGACTTACCCAGGATCCAGGGGTGACTCATGACTTCATTATTCCACCTAATTGTTACTTTGCATCTCAATAAAATAGCAAATGAAGAGTTCCTGAAGCAGAGGATCTTAAATCCAGGTATCAATTTCACAGTTTATATGGGTGTTCCGGTTGGGGCCTCTATCTCAAATTATTTAGCAGAATTTACCGTATTTCTGGGTATTCGTGTCAAGTTTTAGAAAAGTTATTTTTGGGTCCAGCCTTTAAAAAAAACCTTTTTGTTAGTTCATCCCTGTGAATGGACAGACATTCCAAAAACCCAGATGAGAAGCTGCAACTTTATTTCCTAATTTGTCTCATCTATTGGAATTTCCATCAATGCCATGTCAGGTCTTCTCTGCTGGAGAATCATATCCCTGTGATTTGCTACTGTAAATCTGTTGCTATAGTTAGTAACTTGGCATATAAGTTGTGTGTGTGTGTGTGTGTGTGTGTGTGTGTGTGTGTGTATTCTTTGGCAAGAACTTTTTGTTCCTCAGAGTACACGTGTGCAGCACAAGTTTGGTTAGGTGGCCCTCTGGGGTGCTTCCAAGGGTTAAAGGAATAGACCTCATTGTTCCTTTAGTACCTGAAACCACAATTGCATAATTCTGGGACTCTTAGCATTGTTTATTTGAAGAGGGAGAAAAAACAATCTCACTTTGTCACTTTGCCTACCAGAGGCACCACCACAGCTTGTAAAGTAATTTTCAGTTCTTGTGCAAGTGATTTTCTGTCTGATTGTTGTATTGACATCATCTCCTTTCACACGAAGTCATTGAACTTTCACCCACTTCTGGCTGGGATTTCAGCTGGGCACTCTCAAGGTTAAATATTTCTGCTCTCATTTCTTCCCTGCCCATTCTCCACTCTCCTCCTCCTCAAGTGTATAAACCAAATTATAAATGTAATGGAGTGATTTTGAGGAAATCCCCTAAGCAAGAGCTTGGTTAAAGCTTCAGCCTGGGGTTTTCTGGTTTAACCAAATTCCTTCAAGAAAAAAGGCTCTTAAAGTACATTATGGATATCAGATATAAGGTAGCTTATTTTCCATTATGAAAAATTCTTAAGACAAAAAGGAGCTCAAAGACAGGAATATTCATACTCAATGATGAGCCTGGCACGTTGTAGATACGTAATAAATGTTGATAGATTGACTGCTATCAGAACAACTTTTGGGGATGCTTGAACAGGTATTTGGGCTGTTTTGTATTTACCGAGGACCCAGGGCATAGCTTGGGCTTTCTTTTTGGTTATTCGGGGGCAGAATCTGTGTGGTGGTGATGCTCCAGTCTGAGAATTCAGTGTTATTGTGGAAATCACTTCCCACTGGGCAAATAACATCAGACCTCGGGAGCTCTTGACCTGAAAACTCAGTTACTTCCAGGACTAGAAACATTCATTTCTCAGGATTAGGGAAAACAAAAAGCTTTAAGTGGAGGCTAATGGACCCATGCTCATCTAGACCAGCCCACATTCTCACTGCCATTTCATTGTACCCACCTCTGCCACTTGGGGAGAAATCCCCTCCATCTCTTACTAGAAGTGTGAGGAAGATCAAATCCTGGAAGAAAGAGACCTGATGCCATTTTTCTTTTTCCTTTTAGACCACAGAGTAGGCAGCTCTTCCTGACAAGTCAGAACCTTTCCAATAGCCCCTCGTCAAAACAGAATTGTGTCCTTTCGATCAGGTGGATGCCCTTCACCAAGGGACCAGACCACACATCCAGCTCCGTGAGAGGTAGCCTCGTTCAGCTGATATTATCTGTAACACAAACAGTTCAAGAAAACTTAAAAAAAAAAAGGACCCCTTGTCCTTATTTGCTAGGTCTTGAGGGCAACTCGGTGGCATGGTAGATGGAGTGCTGGGTCTGGACTCAGGAAGACCCATAAATCTGACCTCAGACACTTACTAGGTGTGTGAGTAGGTGAAAGAGGCAATCTTTTGCCCATTTTTTTTTCTTTTTGCAGGGGGGAGGGCAGGGTAATTGGGGTTAAGTGACTTGCCCAAGGTCACACAGCTAGTAAGTGTTAAATTAAATGGCTGAGGCTGGATTTGAACTCAGGTTCCCCTGACTTCAGGACTGGTGTCATACTCTATTCACTGCACCACCTAGCCACCCCCTTTTGCCCATTTTTACCTACCCTAATCACTGGACCTCTTTGAGAATGAAGGACAAACAACAACAAGAAACAGTGACCCTGGGCAAGTCACTTAATCCTGTTTGCCTTGGTTTCCTCATCTGTAAAATGATCTGGAGAAGGAAATGGCAAACTGTTCCAGTATTTCTGCCAAGAAAACCCCAAATGGGGTCACAGAGAATGAATACAACTGAAAAATAATTTAACAACAATCTAGATTTTATAGATGAAGAAAGTAAGGCCCAGAGAGGTGAAGGGACTTGCTGTTTGCTGCAGATGCTTGTTCAAGTCCTCATTTAGGTTGGATGATGTGGGATCTCTTCCAAGTGTAGGCTTATGTAATTCTCTTGTGGATGTTTGTTAGGGTCTGTTCATTATTTTGTTGGATACTTGTTTTCTCTTCAGAGTCCCTTTGCTGAAATCATCATGCCAAAGTGGATTCACTGGCAATTCCAATTTTCAGCTACCTTTGACCAGTTTTCTCCAAAAGACCTGGTATACTTGTCAACAAGGATAGATCTGCAAGGTGGATAGTTTCTGGTCAATCATTCAGATAACTTCTTTTACTGGTATCTTCTGGAATTTGAGGGGTGGAGCCTGGGCAAACATCCCTAAGGGGCAGCTTTTGTGTGGCAATGGTGCTGGCCAGGGTAAACAGCCTGGATATGAGAGCACTGATGGGCAGGAAAATCCACACAAGCTTCTTCAAGAAGGCCATGATGTGACTATCCAGCTTGCACAGGCCTTCCAGTTGATTGGGTTTCTGAATGGACTTTCCCTGTTGTCCTGCATGGGTTTGAGAACATGGGGTAGACCATTTAGTCCAATAGCTGGTGCTCTTGAACCTTGAAGTATTAGGGATGTATTATGGAGTCGTGAGAATGTGGGAGGTGAATGGAATTGGGAAATGAATTTAAAGTTACTGTTTGCTAAAGGAGTGGGGAGATGGGGAAAAAAAGATTAAATTATGTTATTTGGCATCTTTGCCTTCCAAATTTAGCTTCGAGATAATTTTTAGCTCCTCTAAAAGTATTTAAACAATTTTGCCATAGAATGCTATAAGACTGAAAGGAGATACTGTCATTGGAAATACATAAAAGCATTAAACTTTCACCTGTTTCCGGCTTATCTTTTAATGGGGTGCTGGCTAAGGGGAAATATTTCTACCCTCAATTACTGGCCTCCAGCCCCAACTCTCTGACTTTTTAAAAGGGTTACCAAAGGAAATGGAAACAATTATCAAAAACATTTAATATTTGTAAACTCTTCTTTGAAGAAATTATTTTCTAGCTCTTCAGGGCAAGAGAACCATTTTAACTTTGTCCATGAGCCTACCATAACCAGCTCCATTGCCATGTTCTTTAACCAAAGTTGTTAAGGCATTGGAATTTTACCCTGATTCCACTTTTTAATTAAACTATTACTTCTGGGAACTGAAAATGATGAAATTATTATTATTTTTCTCAAAAGCTCCATTCACATTCTCTTGGCCTTATTAAATTCAGAGAACTGAATCACTCTGTTTACATAATTGAACTGTGGGCAGAAGTGAATTTACTCATTCATTGTGAAAATGTATTTCTTCATTTTAATTATGATCATTTAAACTTCTACTTTTTGCCTTTGGAATAGGTGATCTTTAAGGACTGTTCTACCACTAAATCTGTGAAGGGGAAATAAATTTATGGGCTTTGGATATTTTATTCAGGGATCAAAACATGTTTGTGAATATGTATAAGTTATGGCTCAGGAAAATTAGTATATGAAGGGATATTAATATATGAAGGGTGTGTGTGTGTGTGTGTGTGTGTACTCACTGAGTGGGTGGAGTATACTTCTTTAACAGCAAATTACTATCTATGACTCACTATGGCTCTGCAGTCCCTTCCAAAGTCCTCTCTCTGTCCCTTGAGTGGTCCTGTCCCTCTGATTTAAATCTGAAGTTTTGTTGTATTTTGAGCTTTTAAAATTAGCAATCAGGCTTCATGGTTTTTTTTTACTAGTTTGGAAATTAATTCTTTTTTATAATAATGAGCAATGTGATATTTAATTTATTTTGACCAGACTGGTAATTTCATGATTGTGGGTTGTTTCTGGTGAAAAATGTCCTCTGTCAATGTAGATAGTCATGTCTGACTCTTCATGACTCCGTTTAGGGCAAAGATGCTGGAGTGGTTTACCATTTCCTTCTCCAGCACATTCTACAGATGAGGAAACTGAGGCAAGCAGGGTTAAGTGACTTGTACAGGGTCACACTGTCAGAGGCTAGATTTGAACTCTGAAAGATGAGTCTTTCTGACTCCAGGCCTGACGCTCTATCCACTGTGCCACCCAACTGCCTTAATGCAGGTAGACACCTGTTCTAATTTCTAGTCTTAGAGAGCTGCCTGGGTCCTTGAGAGGGAAGTAACTTGCCCTGTATCACATAGCCAGTAGGTATGAGAGGAAGAATTCAAACCCAAGTCTGGTGAGTCCAAGTCTAGCACTTTCTAAATGGTTCTATACCTTCTTCCCCCTTAGTACCAGCCTTCAACTTGGTTAGTACTTCAGACCCAATGTTCAATTTTTGCTATTTTAGGATTATTGTACTTTTTCAATGTGAAAAAAAATATGGGTTCGGAATTTGGTCAGAAAAGTGGAACAAATTGCAGTGTAGTGAACAGTAACGTGGTCTGTACATCCTGAGCTTAGGGAACAAGTGGTTAGGACCAAGAGGTGAAGACATTGGTTCTATTCCCTGCCCAAGTAAATCACCTTCTTGTCCATGCAGGGCCTCCTTCCTTGAACTTTGGGCTGTTTTGATCTCTGCCATGGTTCCCTGTTTCTACTTCTGTGCTGACATTTTTAGCAAACCCTCCGCTTTCTGATCCTTGAGTTTAACTGCCATGATAAAGCCTTTCCCACACATTGGCTCTGTGTCAAATTTCAGGTTTTGGCAGTTGAAGACAGGTTAAATTTTACTTTGGGGGGGGGGGCAGGGCAATTGGGGTTAAGTGACTTGCCCAAGGTCACACAGCTAGTTTTTGTGTTAAGTTGTCTGAGGTCGGATTTGAACTCAGGTCCTCCTGACTCCAGGACCGGTGCTCTATTCACTGTGCCACCTAGCTGCCTGCCCCTGTTAATTTTTTTAAATAAATTTTCATTGACATCTTTTGTTTTTATGTCTTCTACATTTCCTAGGGGATGGTAGGTGGTAGAGAGGATAGAGTACGAGGCCTGAAGTCAGGAAGGTTCATCTTTCTGAGTTCAAATCTGACCTCAGACACTTACTGTATGACCCTAGGCAAGTCACTTCACCCTGTTTGCCTCTGTTTCTTCCTCTGTAAAAATGAGCTGGAGAAGGAAATGGCAAACCACTCCAGTACCTTTGCCAAGAAAATACCAAATGGGGTCGCAGAGAGTTGGACACAACTAAAAAAAAAGTCTGAACAACAACACATTTCCTATTGTATCCCTCATAGAGAAAACCATCTTTTATTGCAAAAAATGAAAAAGAAAAAAAGAAAGAGCTAAGCAAAAAAACCCTGCAGTGTTCTACAACCATAGCTCCCACCTCTACAAAAAGGGGAAGAAGCAGGTTGTTTTCCCCCCTAGCCTGTATCTTTTATTTGGGGCTACATTTGGTCATTGTAATTTCAGTGCATTTCATCTTGATTTTTTTTTTTGGTTTTTCTTTCCATTTATAGCATTATAGTCATTGTGTATGTTGGTTTTCCAGATTCTAAATTATTTTACTTTGAACCAGGTCACACAAGTCCTTTCACGCTTCTCTTGTTATATGTGGCTGTCTCTATGAATCAGAGGGAGACCAGAATGGACATCTCAAGTACCTCCTCTCCCCTACCCCTTCTAAGAGAGAATTTCATTCCTGTCAGGAGGGGAAGCAGGAGATTGGGGCCAGAAGCTTGGCCACTCTGCTCTTCTCAGAGAGAAGGGGTACTAGCCTAGAATTATATCTATCTGCACCTTTAAATATCTCGAGTCTAGGGGAAAACTTTAAGACTCGTGCTAAACTCTCTATTAATTGGGAAAGAAGGACCCAGGCTTTCTTTTCAAGGCTTGGTCCCTTTCCCACCAGATATCAGATCCAAAATGAACTCACACAATAAATAGCAAGAAAACTCATTTATCCAAGTTGATAACAAAAACAAAATCAGAGAAAATGAGAATATGCACCAGACTACAGAGAATATATGGGCTCTTTCTTTGGGAGCAAGAGAAGTTAGCTCAAGAAAGAGAGATGTCCTAGGTCTCATCTAGAGGGGCAATATTGCTGTAATTATGTACAATGTTCTTTTGCTTCTGCTCACTTCAGTTTGTTTTGGTTCATATAAACCTTCCCAGGTTTTTCTGAAACCATCTTGTTTGTCATTTCTTATAGTACAATAATATTCCATCACAATCATATACCACAACTTCTTCAACCATCCCCTAATTGATGAGTATGCCCTTGATTTCCAATTCTTAGCCACCACAAAAAGAGCTGCTATAAATATTTTCCTTTTATCTCTTTGGGATACAGACCTAGTAGTGGTGTTGCTGGATCAAAGGATCCAGCTGGATCACTGTTTTATTGCCCTTTGGACATAGTTCCAAATTGCTCTGTAGAATGATTGGATCTGTTCACAAGTTCACCAACAATGCATTAGTGTTCCAATTTTCCCACATCTCTAACATTTGTCATTTTCCTTTTCTGTCATATTAGCCAATCTGATAATTGTAAAGTGGTACCTCAGAGTGGTTTTAATTTTCATTTCTCTAATCAGTAGTGATTTAAAGCTTTTTTTCTTATGACTATTAATAGCTTTGATTTCTTCTGAAAACTGCATTTATATCCTTTGACCATTTATCAGTTAAGGAATGACATCTTCTTATAAATTTGACTCAGTTCTCTATTTGAGAAATGAGGCCTTTATCAGAGAAACACGCTTTATAAAAATTTCTCCCCAATTTCCCACTTGCCTTCTAATCTTAGCTACATTTGCTTTTATTTGTGCAAAACCTCTTAAATTTAATGTAATCAAAATTATATATTTTACATCCCATGATCTTTTGTCTCTTGTTTGGTCATAACTTTAGCCCAGAGATCTGACAGTTAAAATTTTCCATGCTCCCCTGGTTTGCTTATAATATCACCCTTTATATCTAAATCATGTACCTATTTTGACCTTATATTGGTACACGGTGTGAGATGTTGGTTTATGCAGTACCTAGTTTCTGTCAAACTGCTTTCCAATTTTCCCAGCAATTTTTGTAAAGTAGTAAGTTATTATTCCAAAAACTTGGATCTTTGGGCTTATCAATCACTAGATTATTATGGTCATTTACTACTGTGCACTTTATACCTAATCTAGTCTACTGATCTCCACCACTCTATTTCTTAGCCAATACCAGATTGTTTTGATAATCACCCACTTTGTCATATGTTTTGAAATCTGGTCCGGCTAAGTCACCTTCCTTGATGTTTAAAAAAATTGATTCCCTTGATATTCTTGACCTTCTGTTCCAGATGAATTTTGCTTTCTTTTTTCTAGTGCTAGAAAATAATTTTGGTACTTTGGTATAGCACTGAATAAGTAAATTAATTTAGGTAGAATTGTCATTTTTATCATATTGGCTCATCCTACCCATGAGCAATTAGAATTTCTCGAGTTGTTTAGATCAATCAGTCCTCCCCTCAACTGCCAGTGAATTTCCTTATGTGCAAGTCTGATCATACCATATTACCTCCCTTTCCCACCTGTTCCTTAAGCTTCAGTGGCTCTCTGTTATATCCAAGATAAAATATAAAATCTAATTTGGCTTTTAAAGTTCTTTCCACTTTCCTCTCTTTCTACTTTTTCAGTCATTTTATACTTAATTCCCTTCTGTGCACTCAATAATTCAGCTACCTGGGCCTTAAAGTGGAGGAAGTGTCCCACCCCCACTCTCAACTGCTAGAAGAGCTTTACCTTTCAGATTACTTTCCATCCACTCTTGTGAACACTCTATTTTCTGCACAGTCTCTTGCTTTGGAATATGTTCTTCTTGTGGGCCAGGACTATTTTTTTGGCTTTTTTTGTACCCCCAGGGCTTTGCACCAGGACTAGTCTGTTGTAAGAACTTCAGACTTAGAGCCCTTTAAAAATGAGGGTGCCATGCCCAAACTGTGAGCTAAAATGTGCACTGCCTGAACAGCTCCTTGCTGACCAGAATTTTGCTTGCTGCCTTAGAGTGTAGTCTAAGCATATCTCAGATGGCCATGGCTCTAGAATTGGTTTCTTTTTTTAAAAGCTGCCTTGGGAATCTTGGAATGACCCTTCTCTAAATTGTCCTGGGGTAAAGAGAGTTTTGTGAAAGAAAGAGCTGCAGTCTCTAGAATCAGATCTTTCTGTTTTCCTTTGTTATTTTTCCTCTCCCCTGCCCCGCCACATCAAAGGCTTTGAAGGGTTGTAGAAGGCGACAATAGGCTTCTCAGAGCAGTGTGTGTGTGCGTGTGTGTGGTGGGGGAGGCAGAGGAAGAAGGGGCAATCACTTTGCTTGGTTGGTGGAACTTGGGACTGCTCCCAGATATAGTTGCCTCACAGCTTTCTGTTAACCCCAGCAGGTGGGAAGGTTGCCTCTCTAAATAACTGCCCACTGGGGCCCTACTGGATAAACCAAGGAATGAATGAGTAAATTTGGGGGTAAATCTAAAGGTCTCTGTTTGCCCTGGGGAAAATGTTGCAATAGAAAAAAAGAAAAGGAGGTACTTGAGAAGAGAGCTTTGCTTTTCACTTGAGTGTAGTGAACTGGAAGGCTCCCAAAACTGGAACTGCCTTGACATTCAAGTAAAAGTTGTCTTGCCTTATTAGGAGGTTACTTGGGACCAATGGGCAAAAAAAGCCTTAGAAGTGTCCCTTTTAGGGCTGATTTATGAACCATAGAAAAGGATCGTTCTTACCATTCTATATGATCTCATTAAGGGAGGAACCATTGTACAGTAGAAAGAGGACTGGTTCTGGAGTCTAAGGGCTTGGGTTTAAATCCCCTTGTAATTTTGGGCAAGTCTCTTGACTTTGCCTGGCTTCTATTTCCTCATCTCTAGTATAAAGCAGTTAGATCCTGTCGGTGCAGTTCTGACACTTAGTTATACGCCTTCCCCCACACCCTGTACCCCCCATTACCTGGACTCTGTTCTCTGGCCCTACCACCTCCTTTCTTCCCCTCTGGACTTAACAGACATCCCATCTCTTCTTTCTTCTTCTCCCCTTCCTCCTTTTTTCCTCCCCCTTTACCCATTTTTTTTGGACCTGAGCTGTAGTTCATTGGTATTGGGAACTCCCAAGGAGGAAGCTCCCTCTACCAATGCAGATTAGTGACTACTTTGCACCTTATAGCCTTAGAGACAGTTGCCTATAGTAGATCCCTGAGAAGTCCAGGCTCTTGCTTTCAGTAAGAGATGGCAAAGCTAGGAAGAGGTGGTCTGACATTGTGGATGTTTTTTTCCTAAAGAGATTTAAGAATAGATGCCCTACATCAAATCCAGAACTGGGGAAGAATTAGAAGATGCAGATTTGCTTTTCTTGAACTTGGCCTGCTGGCTGGGGTAGACAGAAATGAGATTAGTTCTCTAGGGTGGGGCTGATGGTTATGTAGCCTACTGTTGGAACATGGAATTAATGATTATTTGTAGGGAGGCTAGACAGTTTTAGGGGTAGGTGACATGATTATGTGTGTGTGTGTGTGTGTGTGTGTGTGTGTGTGTGTATGTGTGTGTGTGTGATTGGGTTTTGGAAAAACTAGCAAAGAGAGAGTTCATTGGCTTTATTTCTGGGAAGAACTTTAGACATCGTGGAGTCCAGCTCTCTAACTGTATAAGTAACTGAGGAGTAAAGCCAGCTTGCTTGCAGTCACATAGGTAGTAAGTGTGGAATGTTACTATTAAAGCATGACACTTTTTCTTCTGGGGGAAGCCTAGCCTCATGAAAGGCCCTTTGCAATTTCCTGAAGGCAAATTCCTGGGCAAAATTCCTCATATAACAATGAGGAACTTTGAAGTCTAGGAGTAATCAGTGTCATCAGCTAGGAAGAGGAGATGGGCTAGCCATGTGTCAAGGGCTGGGAAGGACAGGAGGACCACCAGACACCCACTGGCATCCTTAGAAGAAATGAAAGAGGCCTCCAGCACATTGGGTGGATGCCCTGGATGACTTCCTGTTGAAAGAGATCACTGAGCTATTCCTAATACCAATAAATAGCAGTGGGTTTTCTTATGTTCTCTTTAAGGAGGCAGCTAGTGGCTCAGTGGATGGAGCACTGAGTGTGGAGTCAGGAAGACCCGAGTTCAAATCTGCCCTCAGACACTAGCTGTGTGACCTCTGGCAAGTCACTCTGCCTGCCTAAATCCACCAGAAGAGGAAATAGCAAACTACCCCAGTATCTCTGCCAAGAAAACCCCATGGACAGTTTGGTCCACAAGTTTACAAAGAGCTGGAAATGACTGAACAACAACAAAATTTTCTCTTTGGGTGGTGTAAAAAGGGAGGGTGGGGTCCTCACCAGCCTTCGAGGATGAGTGAGACCTCATCTAAACTGAGGCTGTGTGGTTTGGTGGTCAATAGTTATTTGCTGAAGCTGGAGGCAGAAGACCTGTATTCTCAACCTGGTTCTGCCACTAACTTTCGTATGGTGTCACCTCTGTGTACATCTATACAATAAAGTTTCCTTTACTGCAATTGCAATTCTATACAATAAAGACAGAAGGATTTATGCCAGATGACCTGGCTTAAGATTAAATTAGGAATAACTGGTAAAATAGGGAAAGCAGGGAAGAAGGAAGATAAGCAGCATTTATTGCCAAGCATTGGGCTAAGCTCTTTACAGATAGCTCATTTGAGACTCACAGAAAGCCTGGAATTTAGGTGCTATTATCCTCATTTTTATGGTTGAGGAAACTGAGGTAGAGGTAAAGTGACTTGGCCAGGGTCACACAGCTGTTGTCTGAGGCTGGATCTGAACTCACTTCTTGGTTCTAAGTTTAGCACTCTCTCCATGCCTGATAACAAAGAGAGATGAATGGAGTGGAAGGGATACTGACTCAAGGGCCAGCAGAGAGGTGAGAGTATGAACACAGTGGAAAATTGTATGTATAACGTCCTCCTGAATTCTGATGGGTGGGGATTCTTATAGGGATCTGCTCAGTCAATTCTCCAAAGAAGCCATCTATGCATACAGGTTGCCTAGAGGAAACAAAAGGTGTTCACTCACTGGGTAATCAACTGTCTATGAGAACCAGCAGGTAACTTCTGAGTTCTTTTGAGTTTGCTCAGGTCATATCATAGTTCTAGAGCTGAAAGGGGTCTCCAAGGCCCTCAGGTCTGCCTTCCTGATGAAGCAGCTGAGACTTGGACACAAGTGATTTGCCCTAGTGGCAGGGTGAGGGCTAGAACCCAGGTTCTCTGACTCCCACTGCGATCAGCCTGACCTTTGCCTGCCTATTTTAAAGCAGTGAGCACCGACATCCAGACTGTGCTTGCTTCTAAGTGTCCTTTGTCCCATCATGCAGTGCATGTATGAATACAGCATGTACCTTGTGCCGGGAACATAGAAGGAATAAAAGCATGTCCAAGGGCCTTTGTTAGCTTACAGTCTGTCTGCCGTGGGAAGAACCCATGGATGAATAACCATAATGCAGAATAGGATCAGAGATGGGCATGAAATTTTTGACAAGCTAATAAGGCCACATGCCAAGAAGCGACTTGAGGTTTTGAATGAATGTGTTGGATTAGATTGTTGGGTGTGTAGATGTGCACTAATTGAAGTGAAAGGTCTTCATTCTAGTAGAAAGTGATCTTTCTGGGCACTGGGTGTATGTGCCAACCACTCCCATCATTGTGTCTTAGATTTGTAGACCGAGAGAGCTTTGTTTATGCTGTTAGGAGTAAGCAGTTAATCCCTGTTTCCCTTCTCTTTGGGCACATTTCCCACATCCTTAGTATTTTGTTTGTAAAGAAAAAGAGAACGGCAGATCTTTGAAATTCCTGTAAATTTAGCAGCATGGTATAGAGGATAGAGAATGGGCTTTAGAATCAGGAAGAACTGACTTCAGATACACCTCAGACCCTCACCAGCAGCATTCCCTTTCTCAGTTTCTTTTTTGTTTTTAGTCTTTTTTTTCAGTTGTATCTTACTCTTTGTGACCCCTTTTTGGGTTTTCTTGGCAAAGATCCTGAAGTGGTTTGCCATGTCCTTTTCCAGATCATTTTACAGATGAGGAAACTGAGGCAAATAGGGTTGAATGACTTACCCAGGGTCACACAGCTAGTAAGTGTCTGAGTCCAGATTTGAGTCTTCCTGACTTCATGCCCAGCACTCTATCCACTGAGACATCCAGTTGTCAGTTTCTTTATCTTAAAATAAGGCTGTTGGACTCACTGGCTTCCAAGGCTCCTTCCAATTCTGAAATCTAAGGTCCCATAATGTGTGATCCCAGCTGCCCAGTTTTCAAGGGTGATTTGGAAAGAGAGTCTCTTTTGGAGACATTGATGTTATAGTTTATCTTGATAGATTCTAAGTTATTTGAGGGCAGGGACAGTTTTACTTTTGTCTTTGTATTCCAGGTATCTGATACGTCGGAGCCAAATAAATGTATGCTGGTTGGTTGACATAGAAGTAAGTGGTTCTCCTTTAGAATGTAAGTTTCTTGAAGGCAGGAACTGTTTCATTTTGAACTTTGTCTTCCTGGGGTATAGAGCTATGCTGAGCACAGAGAAAGGGGTTGATTAATGCTTATGAATTGATCAGTATGATGAAAAAGATGAATCTGCCTTTTCACTCTTGGAGGAATCTATACAAGTCCCCAAATGGTTCCCCTCCCCATCCTTGGAGTGAAGGGTAGTCTACAAGTCACGTTGTCTCCTTGCTTTGTTTGACTCCAGGCGATTTTTAGGAGAACCTGAATGAGGGTCACACAGGATGAGCAGGCAGGCATGGATGGATTGCAATCTACATCACTGAAAGGATTATTTATCCTATGTAATCTATGTAATGGTAATGTAATTTTGAATTTGAGGATCCTTTGTGTTGGCAAAAGTAGCAGGTACTTAGCACCTAATAACTGATCAAGCCTCTGTTGGGGAAACAGAAGGTATGGACGCCTTTCTTCTGTTACTGATGCAACAGAAAGACATTGGATGAAACAGGAAGCTAATGCTGTGTGTATATAAGGAAAAGCCCCAGAGAGGCTCAGTCAGAACTTTCTTGAGACCAGCATCTGGTGGCAGAGCAGCTACAGAAGAATAGAGAGCTGAGCCAGAATTTCCTGAGAACTTGTGGTGGTGGAGCTTCTTCTGAACAGGATGCCAGGAGCCCAGGTGACTGAAACATGACTGGGATGCTGAGACTTTGTTTATTTGTGGCTTGGTTGAGCCTAGAATTCCCTGGAGCAGAAATGGTGAAGGATCTGACATGGACAAGACCCTGTGGAGTGGAGCTTCTGAGTGGAGCAGGACCTGCCCAGATATCTGGATAAGGACCTGGGAGCTGTCTGTCATTGAACCCAGGTGACAGTCTGGTGAATCCAAGTAGAATCTGGGACCATGGAAGGGGGATCCAAGGAATCCGAGAGCCGGCCCCAAGTCAAGATGAAAAGGCCTCTCCTTGGGTACTCAGTAATTATGGAATTATAATTTACTAGTGACCTGAGGGTAGAGGGCTGAATAAATGACTGATTGAGTTAATCAAGTGTGCCCCATGAGTGGAAGACTTTGACTATTATATGATTGTTACTGATAAGTGACTGGTTGAGTTAACTCAGTTGGCCCATGAGTGGAAGACTGACTATTGTACTTTGAGACTATGCTGTGAATATTATATTGTGATTTTCTGTGATAAGTTGTAACATTGTGAATGCTGTACCTTGATTTTCTGTGAACGTTTTGCTTTGATTTGTTGTGGAATAGAGTGATTGCTGTAATCAGAACCTTAAAAGCTGTTCACAATAGCATTCTTCTGGAAAGCTGCTTGTGCGTGGCATTACATCATGGAAAGTCTATATTTTACATGTATCATTCCCTGAATAATAACAGTAAGACTAACCAGCATGAGTGGGTATATAGTGCTTTTAAGGCTTTCCAAGGCCTTCACAAACTTATCCCATTTTGTAGGAGGTAGGTGTGATTACTGTCCATGTTTTACAGATGAGGGAAATGATGCTGAGAGAGGTTAAGTGAATTGCCTAGAGTCACAAAGCTTGTACATGTCTGAGGCAGGATTTGAATTCAGATCATCCTGACTCTAGATCCAACTGACTGAAGCCCTATTCTGGTATCTCATCATGGTATGTTGAAGCCCTGGCAGGTTAACTTGGAAATTCCAGTTACAGGCCCAGTGGGCTATGTGTCTGCTGTCTGAGGACCAACCTCGGTATAGAAAGTTCCATCACTGCTATGGGAGGGGGTAAATGACATTGTTTTAAACACTGGCAACACTCCAAGACCATCTGATAAGTTCTAGATGGATTAGAATCTTCAGGCTATCCCACACTGGTAAAATTGGAGCAATTTAAGATGATGGAGAATTGAAACTTGGCCATATTGCCTACATTACATGTCCTTGCATTAATATTTAGAAAAAGCAGAGTCAGATTTGCTCCCCACTGGCGTTCAACCATGGAAGATTAACTCCTGATTCAGAAGTCTTGCATAATGCATTTCAGAAGTCAGATGAAGGGCAGGAAAAAAAACAAACCAAAAACACCCTCCTTTTCTGCTGGCTGAAGCTGGGAGGGAGTTTTGCTTTTTGAGTTTACTATTTATATATCACCTTTGACTTGAATTCATAAAACTAAACTCACTAAAACATTGATGAGAATTCCCAAAAGCCCGTATCACTCCCTGCCTCCTGGGCCCTGTCAGTCAGCCCAGACATTTACTAGCTGTGTTGTGACAATGGGCAAGTCCTTTAATTTCTCTGGACCTTCATTTCCTCATTTGTAAAATGATGGAGTTGGGCTCAATTGACTCTAAGACCCGTCCCATCTCTGGCGCCAGTATAGGGTCACAGAATGTTGGGATTTCCAGTTGGAAGAGACCTTCAAAGCCATCACCTCTAGTCAAAGGCAGCTTTGGCCCTCCTTTGGGAATGCACACTAGTACTATAGCTCTTAGAGATCCTTTACTGGGTATGTAGAGTATAGAAATAGGAAAGAGAGGGGTGGCTAGGTGGCGCAGTGAGTAGAGGGCCGGCCCTGGAGTCAGAAGGACCTGGGTTCGGATCCGGCCTCAGACACTTAACCCACACAGACAAAAACCTAGCCGTGTGACCTTGGGCAAGTTACTTAACCCCAATTGCCCTAAAGGGGCGGCTAGGTGGCGCAGTGAGTAAGAGTGCCAGCCTCGGAGTTGGGATGACTCGAGATCAAATCCGGCCTCAGAAAATGAGCACCCACACATAAATAATGACTAGCCGTGTAACCTTGAGCAAGTTACTTAACCCCAATTGCTTAAAAAAAAAAAAAGAAATAGGAAAGACAGAGTGATGTGTGTGTGTGGGGGGGCAGTTTCATCCCCAAGAAGGAATCCCTGCAGAAAAACCCAGAGATTATAAACCTAGACTGTTTAAACTGGATGTAAATGGGGGATGAGCTATGTTAAGCTTGGCAACAGAGGGCAGAGTTATGAGAGATAGTTAAGATTTGCATAGGGGACACATTTGGGCTTGATGACAATCAAGGTAAATCAACAAGCATTATTGAGCACCAACTATATACCCAGGCACTGTGCTAAATTCTAGGGATAAAAGAAATAGTAAAAAGGATCCCTGGTCTCCAGGAGCTCACAATTTAATGAGGGAAACAACATGCAAATAAATATATATAAACAAAATATATACGGGATATATTAGAGATAATCAACAGAGAGAGGCACTAACATTAAGGAGAAACAGGAAAGGCTTTTTGCAGAAGGTAGGATTTTAGTTGAGAATTGAAGAAGGAATCCAGGGAGGTGATAGTAAGGAGGGAGAGATTACCAATCATGGAGGCAGCCAATGGGAACGTTGGGAATCAAGACAATGGAGGGTTTTGTACAAGGAACAGAAAAGAGGCCAGAGTCACTGTATATGGTAGGTAATAAGATGTAAAAAGTCTGGAAAGGCAGGAAGGGACCACGGTATGAAGGGAAAATCTTTCTAACAAATAGATGCCATTCCCAAGGGGAATGTGCCACATTGGGATGTAGTGAGTTCTCCCTCATGGGAGGTTTTCAAGCAAAGACTGGATAGACATTTGTTTGGTATTGTGTCAAAGGCATTCCTATAGGATTGGATCAGATGGTCTCTAGGTCCTTTCCAAGTCTGAGGTTCTGTACAGGGCACACCTGATAGCTAGTTAGACTAATGGATTCTGTCTTCGCCTTTGCTAATAAAGATAGGAGAGATATGTCCCTGTGTAGGGATATACTGAATAGATACAAGATGATTTTGGAAGGTTAACAGTAGATGAGGAAATCAGGAAAGCTGAGCCTTCTGAGAGATGGTGGTGAGGAAGGGAGTGCATTCCAGGCATATGGAAGACCCAGTGCCCACCAACTGGTGAGTAAATTGTGACATGTGAAATGAAATGTCTTTAAGCAGAAATAATTAATATGATCAATACCAAGAATCTTGGAATGATTTACATGAACTGATAAAGAGTAAGTAAGGAGAGCCAAGAAAATAACATGCAGTATGACTACACAACAGTGTAAAAGGACAGAATTGCCACCTCCAAATCAACAGCGAATGTTGTGAAATTGCAAAAACCAAGCTTGGCTTGAAAGGAGAGATATGAAAAGACACCTCCACAACCTGTTCCAAAGTAGCTCCAAAGTGCACTCTGAAGCACCAGAAGTTTTTGAATTACTGAATGCTGATTTCTGTTTCTTTTTTTTTCCTTAGAAAATATTATTTATAATATGTTTATAATAATATTTATATATTATAATATATTTATAACATACTCTTTGGGAAGGGAAGGAGTGGAGAGAATTACCAGGGTAAATTGTGATGAGAAAAGGATATCATTTTAAAAAATCACTTAAAAATATGAGTGATGTTGTACATAGTAATATAACATTGTGCTATGACCAGCTTTGTTAGACTTAGCTCTTCCAAGCAGTGTGATGATCTAAGACAACTCCAAAAGACTCATGATGGAAAATGCCATCCACATCCTGAGAAAGAACAATGGAGTCTGAATGCAGATGGAAGCAGACTTGTTTTCTCTTTGTGGCTTTTTTGTGGTTTTTTTTTCTTTCTCATGGTTTTTCCTTTTTGTTCTGATTCTTCTTTCACAACATGACTAATGTAGAAATATATTTAACATGATCCTATATATATAGCCTATATCAGATT
>WOXC01004149.1:0-233152 GCA_011680675.1 Gymnobelideus leadbeateri
GTGGGGCTAGTTGGGTCCCCTCCCTCTCTTCTCTTCAGATTCCTGGCTGTCTCAGTTACACCCTTTCTTGGAGATTCTCAAGCCTGAGGCTATTTCCATTAACTTGGGATTTCAGTCTGGGTGGGAGACTTATCTTTGGGTTTTCTGCTTCATGAAGGAGGGATGGGAGGATCGGAGCAGCTAGAATTTACTTTGCCATTCCAGCCCCTGTATCATACAGGCAGGCAGTTTCTAAATTTCCAGGCTGGGGGCTGAATGCAGCCTGAGAAGCCACTCTCTCCACTGGGGGCCCGACTCTCCTACCTGGCTCCAATGATCCGTTCCCTCTGCGAGATGACTGCGATTCGTCCTTGGTAAGTCTGCAGGCTGGGGCTTTTTCTCTCTCTGGTGTAGTCTGCTTGCCTGCTCTTAGGTCTGAGCTGTGCAGACCCCACGCGCTCTGCGCTCGACCTGTGCGGACACTCTGGGCAACCTCCTGGGCTGGATTCTGCCACACTCTGTCTTCCACTGGGCTTCGTCACTCCGGAATCTGCTCAGATTTACCCTTTTGGACTTAGTGACAGAGGAGCTCAGCGAGGTTACTGCTTCCTTTCCGCCATCTTGGCTCCGCCTCTAAAATAGTCTTTTTGGAAAGCATACATTTTGCATTTGAACAACGTGGCCACACCATTGGAATTTCATTATCTGAAGTAGAGTTTGAATGCTTGGCAGTTTAGTTCAAGAAAGGACCTCAGTATCCTGTATCTTATCCTGCCAAGTGATCTTCAGAATCGTCCTAAGACAACTCAAATGAAAATGATTCAATTTTTTGACATGTCACTGATATACTGTTCTTGTTTCACAGGCATACAGCAATGAGGTCAGCAAAATGGCTCTGTAGACCTTCAGGTTGGTAGTTAGTCTAATACCTCTTCTCTCCCACACATTCTTTCAGAGCCTCCCTAACACTGAGGTAGCTCTGGCACTGCTTGTGTCAGACTCATTATCTAGTCTATTTTTTAAAGTGTTGTTTTCCTCAGTCAGGCTGTTGACCCTCATTTCATACTTTTCCTGCATCCTTCTCATTTCTCTTTCTAATTTTTCCTCCACTTCTCTTATTTGATTTTTAAAGTCCTTCTTAAGGTCCTCTATGGCCTGCAACCCGCTCATGTTTTCCCCTGGGGCTTTTGGAGCAGGACTTCTGACCTCACAGTCCTTTTCCCGCTCTATGCCCCCAAAATAGGAGTCTAGGGTTGCATTTTTCTGTTTCCTTTGCCTTGGCATGTTGCCACTTAATTGCTTGACTTTTGGGCTTGTTGCCACACTATGGCTTTAAGGCCAGATAGAGGAATTTTCGTCCCGAACGTGTGGGGGGCAACTTCCGTTTCTGGCAAGCTGTAAACCCACCCACAACTTCCACCCTAGATCACAATCCAGATCCAGGGAGGTTAAAGCAAGAGCGATTACCCCCCAAGACTGATCGCTGGATCTCCCCACGATTTGTAGGCTGGGAGCCGGAGATGCCTCTGAAAACTACAAAATGGCGTGTCTCCTCAGCAGCTTCTAGCCCCCAGGGGAGGGAGCTGACGCATTCCCCAAATACAGGTCCCAAAGTCCATAGGACACTAACCTCTTACTTTGTCCTAGGCAAGTCTATGTTGATAATTCTGGCGTCTCCACAGTTCCTGGTGTTCTGGGGTTCCTCCAGCCGGCTGCTGGCCCTGCCGCCCTGGGGCTAAAACCTCGGCTCACATGGACCTGGGCTCAGCTAGGCTCCTGCGCTCTGCGCGCTGCCGGCTCCCAGACCACTGCGCTGGTCCTTCCTGCAGGGTGCTGGGCTGTCCTCAGCGGGAGGTTAGCTTCTCTGTGTCGTTCTGTGGGTGCTGGGGCTCCAGAAGATTTTCAGAGTCCTTTTTTACATAGTTTGTGGAGAATCTGGGGGCAGAGAGGCTTGGAAGAGCTGTTTCTACTCCGCCATCTTGGCTCCGCCCCCCCAGACTCATTATCAATGTGTACATCTCTGAAAAGTATACCACCAAGGTAAATGAACTTATCCACAGCATTCAAAATTTCTCCATTTGGTCTAACCAATGGTTCCATGTATGAATGGTGTGGCAGTTGCTGATGGAGCATGTGTGTTTTCTTAGTGCTAATTGTTAGGCCAAAATTAGTACAAGCAGCAGAGAATTTATTCATACTTTGTTACATCTCAGCTTCCGAGGCTGCATTTAATTCACAATGAACTGCAAATACAAAACCATGCACTAACACTCTCTCCACTTTGGTTTTGGCTTGTAATCTTTTTTTTTTTTTTAAGTTGAAGAATTTACCATCAGTGCGGTAGCTGACCTTGATGCCATGTTCATCCTCATTGAAAGCATCTGAAGACATGGCTAAGAACATCATGCTAAAAGCCGTGGAAGCAAGCACACAGCCTTTTTTACTCCATTGGTGACTGGTAAAGCAAGAGATCCTTGTCTATTATCCAGAATTTCAATATTTGGGGAAGCATGCTGTAATGAAATTGATGTACAATGCTGATGAACTTCTCCAGGCAAGCAAATTTTGGCATAATTTTCCAAAATCCCTCATGACTAATAGTATCAAAGGCCTTGGTCAGATCTACAAACATTATATACAGTCTCCTGTTCTGCTCCTGGCATTTTTCCTGGAGTTGTTTACCAGCAAGTGGACCATATCAACACTTCCTCAGCCCTTTCTGAATCTACACTGGCTCTCAGGTCAATGACCATCTTCCATGTGAAGTATTAGCCTATGAAGGGAGACTCTGGCAAGGATCTTTCCAGCAATAACTAAGAAATCCCCTCAGCCCTGATTGTCAAAAGGCAATAAATTTACTTTACCTTTAAAGAGATGGACAATGGAGGCTTCCTTGAAATCCTGGGGGATAACTTTCTCTTGCCATATAACCTGGAAAATTCCAGTCAGTTTTTGTATGAGCTATTGACCCCCTGCTTTGTAAGTATTAGCAGGAATAGAATCACTACCAGGTATTTTGCCATATGAAAGGAGCTTAATGAAATTTGAAACCTCTTCTTCATTTGGAACTTCAGCTAGGGAAGGACTGATTACAATGTAAGGTAAATACTCAGTGGTTTCAGCATTGATTGATCATGGTCTGTTGAAAACACAATGGAAGTGTTCAGCCCATCTCTCTAGTATCATGTTCTTATCACTAATCAATGTGGCTCCCTCAGCACTGAGCAGCTGAGATGCAGCATAGACCTTTGACCTGTAAATAGATCTTTGGGGCATGATAGAAAGCCCTTTGGATTGCTAGTATCAGTATAAAACTGAATTTTGTCTGCCTTCTCATGGACGCAAGAATCCTGCATCTTTATAAACTAGGTTAGAACTTTATTTTTGAATGGATTAAATGCTGCTTTTTTAGAGATGGATGTATTATCCTGCTGGTAAACCCTGTGGTATTCTCATTTTTCATTTATCAGCGTCTGAATTTTCCCATCCTTCCCATCAAACCAGTCTTGATTTTTCTGAGTGTTCTGACCCAAATGCAATCTGTACAGCAAATCTCTGAAAACTAACCACTCCTTTTCTGCTCCACTGTAGCCAATTATGCATTGGCTGAAATTTGCCAACAACTTAGCAACTGTACCTTCTCAGAGAAGGTCTCTAATATGTTGATACGAATTCTTTTGGTAGTCATTTTGCCTTGAGGCTTCCCCTTTTGTTGAATGTGGATATTTTCCCCGAAGAGGATAAGTCTATAGGTCTAGCACTCTGTCACACATTGCCTTTGTCACTGTCACACCTTCTCTGTTTCTTCTCCTTGCATTCACATAGTCTATTAAATGCTGATGTTTGTTGTAAAGGTAGAGCCACAAAGTTTTATTGGGTTTAGGTAAACAGAAGACAGTGTTGGTGATGAGGTTATGAGATGTACAAATCTTCAGTAGTAAGTGATCATTGCTGTTGCTATTTCCAACTCCATTCCTCCCTAGAACTCCCTGCCAAAGCTGGTAGTCTGAGCCTACTTTAGCATTAAAGTCATGCAGAATTAAAAGTTTGTGCTCTTTTGGCATATAGATGATAAGGGTCTCCAGATCGTTTGACCTCATCAGGGCCTGTCATGGTAGGAGCATAGACACTGATGATGGTGGCATGATATTTTCCTATAAGGGGCAATAGCATTATCAAGGGCCTTTTATTCACTCCTTTTGGTAGGCATTCAAACTTGTTTACTAGATTAGTTCTGAATGCAAAACCTACACCAGGTTCCTAGGGCTCCCCTTCACTGTGGCAGTTCCAGAAAAATGTGTATCTAACTCCAACTTCAGTAAACTGGTCAATGTTCCAGTCTTGATTCATTAAGGGCTGGTATTTGGATGTGATACCCACTAAATTCTCTTGTAACAAGAGCTGTTCATGTTTGGGATAGAATCCCCCCACTCATCAGTGGGTTTAAGACCCTCAATCTGTTTTAACCTATCTGCCAAAATGATTTGCCAGGGTGTGACTGCTGCCCATGTGTAATGTTGATTTGAAGACCCCTTTTTGTATTTGCAAATAAGCAGGTACTTAGCACTTAGTAGCTGACCAAGCCTCTGCTGGAGAAACAGAAGGTGTGAACTCCTGTGTCCTGTTGCTGATGTAACAGGAAGGGGTTGGCTGAAACAGGAAGCTAATGCTGTGTGCATATAAGAAAACTCCTAGAGAGGCACAGTCAGAAATCCTTCAGACAAGAATCTGGTGGCAGAGCAGCTACAGAAGAGAGAATTGAGAACTGAGTAAGAATTTCCTGAGAACTTGTGGTGGTAGAGCTTCTTCTGAATGGTAGTCCAGGAGACCAGGAGCCAAGAGTCCAGGAGTCCCCTCCCCCCAGGCTGGATAAGGTGATTCTGATTTTTTAACAAGCTGCAGAAGACAGAGGAAGCATGACCAGGATGCAGGGATTTTGTCTGTTTGTGGTTTGGTTGAGCCTTGAATTCCCCAGAGGAGAAATTGTGAAGGATTTGAGATACACTAGACCCTATGAACTTCAGTGTGGAGCAGGACCTACCCAGAGCACTGGACAAGGAACTAGGAGCTGTCTGCCATTGAACCCAGGTAATAGTCGAATCCGTGTAGAATCTGGAACCAGGAAGGTTATCCAGGGAATCTGAGAACAGGCACCAAGTCAAGATGAAAAGACTTCTCCATGGATACTTAGTAATGATGAAATTGTAGTTTACTAGTGACCTAGGGGTGGAGGGTTTGTGTATTCTCTAATGATTATACTTAGTGGTTAATGATACTTAGTAATTGATTGCTGAATAAGGGACTGATTGAGTTAATTTAGTGTGCCCTGTAAGTGGAAGACTTTGACTATTATACTTTGATATCATTGTTCTTTGTTCTAAATATTGTGACCACTTTGGTGAAAACTATGTGGCCATTTTAATGATAAGCAGTTGAGAATACTATTTGTGATTTTCTGGAATAAGTTGTAACATTGTGAATGCTGTACCTTGATTTACTGTGAATGTTTTGCTTTGATTTGTTATGAAATAGAGAGTTCACTATACTATGTAATCAGAACCTTAAAAGCTTTTCACAGCAGCAGTCCTCTGGAAAGCTGCTTGTGCATGGCTTTACACCATGATACAGCTTATTGGTGCCAGAAGTGGGAGTCTGATGTAACAGATGAACACCAAAGGTGGAAAGCAGCTTTGAAAAAAGGTTTGGCAGCCTTCACACCAGAGGTATTGCTCTTCTCTGAACACACTGTACACTCTACACTTTAAACAAAGAGTAAATAATGATCTTCCTCAATTTTATATGTATAACGACTCCTTGCTAGCAGTGTGACCCTGGGTCAGTCATTTAACTCTGTTCACCTCAATTTCTTCATCTATAAAATGAACTAGAGAAGGAAATGGCAAACAACTCTAGCATCTTTGCCAAGAAAACCCCAAAATGAGGATGCAAAGATTTAGACATGAAAAAAATGACTCAGCACCAACAGTATAAAGATTCCTGTAAGTCATTTGCATCTTACACATTTTCTTGTGTTTATGAAATTGAGGCTGCCACACACATAATACCCATATTGTACATGAGTGAACATATGAGACTTGAGGAAATCTGCAAAAGAAAGATACCAAAGCTTTGTTCTGGAGATTTCCCTGGAATAAAATTTCAGGGAAAATAGCAGAAAGAAAGTCGCCTTCTTTGGGTCAGGCCCTTAGTATAAAAGTCCTTGGGGGCCCCCTAAGTACCTGGTATGACTTTGATTTTCTTACAAGATTTATTTTCCATTGATATGAGGAATTTACATTTTATCATAAACTTTAGTGGTAGTTGTGGTGACATGTTATCCTCTCAATTCTAGAGTTTTCCTCCTTTAATCATTTCCTATTTATCCTGCGTATAATAGCTTCCTTTCTATATATTTGCTTGCATGTTATCTCTCCCATTATAGCATAAGCTTCTTGAAGGCATGGACTGTCTCTTGCATCCTTTTTTTTTTTTAATCTCTAGAGTTTAGCTCAGTGCTTGACACATAGGATACACTTCATAATGTTTTTTTAATTAAATTGAAAAGGTACCTCTTTCTGAGTTAATATCAATAATTTTCAAGACATTGGGATCTGAATCCATAATATTATATTTGAATTTACATGAAAATGTAATTGCTGAGTATACAAATATATATCTGGACCAAGTGGAGAAGCCAGAAACATATGATGATTAAAAGTAGAAAACATAAATGACATTGGGAACATTGTATGACATGTTATTATTAATTTAAGAATCAATTTTGGAAGATATCACTGGATTTAAAAATATATATATGGAAGGAGATTTTATTTAGTTAGCCCAGTTTAAATTCAAGCTTTAGTGTTATGATATTTCTGATTTTCCAAATTTCTCATTTTAAAAGCATTTAATTTTAGATATGCTGTATTGTACCAGGCCAAAAAAAAAAACAAAACAAAAAAAAACACTTTACACTACATGGCACAGTGTCCCAAGTACTGGATGTGGTGTTGGTACAAATCTTCCTTCAGACACTTCTTAGAGGTTTGAACTTAACCTATGTGCCTATATCTTCTCAATTATAAAATAAATCTAATATCAGCATCTACCTCAAAGACTGTTGTGAGGATCAAATTAGATTACATATGTAATGAGTTTTGCAAAATCTTCAAGTGTCATTTAAATGCTAACTATTAGTATTGGTTTGATGTATTTACTTCATAAAATGATTTCTTTATAACACGATATGTGTATATATAAATGTTATTTTTCACTTTTATTAAATGTATTATTTTAATAATATTTAACTTTAATCAATTAGTTTATTAATTTAATATTAATGTATTTGATATATAATGATAAATTTAACATTTCATAATGCTATTTATATAATATATTAATATCACCATACATATATTTTAAATAAGCACTTAATTTCATAATTAGCTGCTTTTATGCTGATAAAATCTGACGTTCCTCCCTCCACTTCCCCTTTTACCATTACCCTGTCTAATCCCTATTTCTTTGAGTTTACTTTTATAGTTTTTCAGGGGAAATAGTGACCTGTTAATATGGAACCTGGAACATGTAGAAATAGTCAGGACCACAGCTGTAAATGCTGAATGATTGTAACTTCTTCCTCAGGGAGATGCATTTATATGCCTCAGGGATGTAGCAGAAAAATTCTGTGTAACTAAATTTCTCCCACTGGGACCTAATTGTTAAAAGAAGCTACAGGAAAGGAAACTACAGACAAGCCTTTCAATTGATGAAGGTTTTCAATACTGTTTCATTGCATCATCATTCCTTTCACAGATTCCTATAAAGGCAGACTCAGAACAAGGGAAGCATGTCTTCTGCTCTGTGGTGAAAAAGCCAGCTCTGAAAGTACACAATTCCTAGGAAACAGAAAGTTTAAATAAAAACCTTCAAGACATGAGTAGTCTGAGTACATAACTTTTATATAAGGGGTCGAATACTTTGGTAAGGGATTTAAGCCTTGCAAATCAATTCAAAGGTCAATACCATAACCACTGAACTGCACTCTCTTCTATCATCAGAGGTTTATGCATAATTACGAATGTTTGGGAGATTCTCTAGTATCATTTCATTTCTTATTAGCCCCAGTCCAGTGTTTTGTTTTGTTTTGTTTTCCACTGTTTATCACCCAGCTTTAAGAAAGGGATAGTTTAGAAAGGGATATGGTATAGTAAGAAGAATTGGTACTATAGCATCCTTCTGAAAGTCTGGGACCTACTCTCCTCCACACACACACACACACACACACACACACACACAAACACACACACACACACACACACACACACACATATATATATATATATATATATATACATATAAAGAGAATATCTATGCAATTGTATGTTTGTGTGTGAGTTATTCACAGTTCCTGGTAGAAGAGATATTCTCCTCCCCCCCATGTTCTTTGAGTTCCTATGAGCTAACTGAGTATATGTAAAGCTCCTTGCTAGACTCTGAAGGATAAGACCTTTATAAAATCCTGAACCTACATTTCTCTCCAATCAGAAGAAGTCAAACTATCAGTAACTGACTTTCCTTAATGTGCACAGTTTGCCCATTTTTAAATCCTAGATAGATGTATTGTCAGTTAGGGATCTAATCTCTACGATGACATGGTCAATGTTAGGAAGGGGGTGGAATGTAAAATTCCCAATGGCCATATTCCTCTCAATCACTCCCTGACTTATCATCCTCTGATTATAGTCACTAAGAGTTTAACTCAATGAATTTCCAAAATTTAACCTTTAGTTGTTGGAATACTCCTAGTAGATACCCAGAGGTGTGTCTCTTTCTTTCAACCATTCCCAATACATTCCATCAACTGATTTCATTCAATGGCTTTAAGCACTTCACTCCTTCCCAATGTAATGAACTAGTTTGTTTGAGCCAAATCATTATCTTTGGTTGGTGTTTTGGTTGGATTACTGATTCAGTAACGTGTTTATGAATTGTTTATGCTTATTTTGTTTATGCCTTTACTTGATAGATTTTGTAATTCAAAGAAAAAATTCATATAGAAAAGGTCTAAGTATAATCTATATTAGTTATATTTTAGGGACACTGTGATTACAAAAAATGAGAAGAGCTAAAAATGACAAAATAAATAAAAAGAGGAATTGTGCTTCAAAATAATAGCAACACAGAGAAACAAAATTATCATCTAAGGGATTAATTGAGGAGTAGTCTGATCAATTTAAGAAAATTAAAGGATGATACAGATATCATTGGGAGCCTTGGCTGTAACTTCTTGAAAAGCATGAAGTATTTGCATTGGCATCCTTGTTTGAGCTGGTGTGGATGTTTTGGGAATAAATAGATTAGCTATTTTTGTATCCCTGAGAGCTGAGTGAGAGGAACAGCTTTCTGTTCACATATGCAAGCCCTTCCCACACTCATTTCCTTAGTACATTCTTAGCTCTGCTGCTCCCTGGATCTCTCTCTCCAAAAGCATCTGGGGGAAGAAAGATCAATTTCCAACTGTACCTTTGCATGAACTCAGCATAAAGGCATGACTCCAGTTCATAACAGTCTGAACCAAACAATTTATTACCATTTTATTTGAAGAGATCAATAACAGCCATTCATCTCAGCCTCAACTGACTTAGAGGAATTTGGGATCATTTCAATGAGTTTGTCAAAGAGTATGTGCCACACTCCCCATAGAAAGACATTAATAAAATTCCCAAACATTACCACCATGTCAGCTTATCACAATGATCATGGAAGACTCTTGACTAATCACCTACAGTTGTAAAAAAAAAATCACAGATGATATTACTTTAAAAAAAAAGATAATGTAGACTACACATTTGAGAGGATGTCAATAACTCTTGATCCATATGCTTGCTTTCTCATCCTTGTAAAATCTTTGTAACAATAATTTAATTTATTTATCCTTGATGAAAATATAAGTGGATAGCTAGAATTTCTGTATAATCACATAGTGACGTCATCCTTGAAGAAAGTATACAAAGGAAAGAGATAAGCTTTCCCAGCTCTTTACATTGTATGAATAATTGAAAAGTACAGAGAACATCTTTCAACTGTGCTAATTTTTTTAATGATCCTGTAGAGCATAATGCAACCTTAGATCACCCCCCTCCAATAGAGTGTCTCCCACACATATATTGAAATCATAAAATTTCCTGGAAGATGAAGAAATGGGTAGAACTTGGTTCTATCATGTTCTGATATATAATTTTAAGTGCAACATAAAAAAGAAAATAAATGCTCATGAAAGATATTTCCTACTATCATAGAGAATGACTAGTATAGAGACCAAATTGTAGACAAATTCTCCATGGATGGTGGGTACCTCAAATGCCTTTGAATCACAAGGAGATTGTACTTATTATTTTAAGACCAAAAATTGCATAGGTACCTAATTAATATCTATATTTATTTCATATGGATTAGCCTAAATATTCACAAAGGAAGGGAAAAAAGTGGGTGAAAAATGCTTATGGTCCAGAATAATTAGACAATAGAATGGAGATTCTAAGGAATTCTATATTCATACACACATATGAATAATATGTACATGTCTTCATTCAAATATACATGTACATGCATACACATATCTACATACATATACACATGCATATATAATTATATTTTATATATTTGTATGTGTGTATGTACACAAATAATATATGTGCATGTTTGTGTATTTGTGTCTATATACAAAAATGTGTGTAAATATACAAGTTATGGGCTGAGATATGTGCTCATAGATGTATATGTGTATTGTATTAATATTATGTGTTGTGTTTAGACATAATACACATGCATATAAATGTATACATAAATATGTATACAGGTATATTAAATATACACATACATATCCATACATAAATGCATGCATGAATGTATACATGAATATTCTTTCATATATGTATACAATATCTTTGTGAAAGATGTAGGGACACAAATTTATATAGCAGGAAAATAAGTTGATTACATTTGAGAAATTGCAAAGCACTGTCAATGACCACAGAGAAAAAGGTTTTTCTTTCTAATGCCAGCATTCTTTTAACAATGCTATATGTGAAGATGAAAAAGGAAGAAGGAGGAGAAGAACAACAAGAACTAGAAAAATAAAAAAAAATAAGAACAAGAAGAAAAACAAGAAGGAGAAGGAGGAGGAAATGATGATGATGTTGATTTTGGTGATGATCAAGAACAATAACAAGAATAAGAACAAGAAGATAAAGTACTAGGAGAACAAGAGGATAAAGAACAAAAAGTACATACACACACACACACACACACACACACAAAACAAAAACAAGAAGAGAAAAGAAAAAAATTAAGGAGGAGGAAGAAGAGGGAAAGAAGGAGGAGGAGGAAGAGGAGAACAGGAAAAGGAGAAGGAAAAGTGGAAGAAGAGGAAGAGGAAGAAGAAGAAGAAGAAGAAGAAGAAGAAGAAGAAGAAGAAGAAGAAGAAGAAGAAGAAGAAGAAGAAGAAGAAGAAGAAGAAGAAGAAGGATGAGGAGGAGGAGGAGGAAGAGGAGAAAAAGAAAAATGGAAGAAGGAGGAGGAGGAGGAGGAGGTGGAGAAGAAAATAGGTGGTATTATGAGGTTGACACATATCTATTGTGTTACTCAAGGTCATATACCTAATAAAAAGTTTAGGATTTTAACTTAGCACTATATTAGTCTAAGTCCATTAAACTAACCACTGTGGCACTACAACAATCTTCAAAGAACCATAATATTATGGCAATCAGAGAGTTATAGAAAGACTTATGGTGGATTTTCAAATTCTGGACCAGTCTGTAATGACCAATGATAAATTTGTGCACAATTGTGCAAAATATGTCATTGTAGAGAAAAGAGGAAATATATTATCAAGTCAAAATCAAAGCATTAATGTTCAAATTCCAGCTCTACATTTTGTTTCCTGTGTGACCTTGAGGAAATAATTTGACCCCTCTAGTTCTTAGTTACCTTAATTGTAAAAGAAGTGGCAGTAAATAACCTCTGAGAGTTTTTCAAACTCTAAGTAGTTGTATGTCTGAAAAAAGAAATGGGATAGGTTTGTACTGAAATCAAGGGATAACAGAGGGACAACCTCTTCACTGAATTTGGCTCTGAAGAGAATAGAACTTTCATGGAGAATTTATTGGAGGACATACGGAAGAGTTTTACAGGGTGAGAGGATGTGAATAGTTTGCAAGCTGGTCCTCTGGAGGGGGAAACATCAATGTGATCACAAATCCATTGAACTATCTTATTTATGGAAAAATCCATAATTGAAAAAATGTTCCTTCAGTCCACAGAAGGCATAGAAAAAGCCACAACAATATAGGAGCGAGGTTGAAGATGATTAAATGACCTTGTGGCAGCACGAATACCAAATGAAGCCATTTAATGTTCTCATTAAAACATTAATATAATTTTATGACCTAAAATGATATTTTACTTCATCCTCAAATTTATATTTCCTGAGTGCACATATTAACGATGGTGGGGAGGGATAGTGAATTAGTAGAGAAGTCTAAACATTTTACAGATTATTGAAAATAGCTTTGATGTTAACTTCAGAAGACTCTAGAAAATAAAACTTTTATTCAGCTGTAACTGTCAAAAAAGCTCTGTGCTAGGTGATGAGGATCGACAATAAAAAAAAAAAAAGATCCATTCCTCTCCAAGGAACATACATTGCATTAGACATATAATGGCATGGAAACAATGAATAGAATAAAATAGAATAAAGGAAATATGCAAAAAAGATATTCTAGGAAAATGTGGAAAGAGGACAATTTAAAAAGGCATTAGAGAAGACATTATGGAGAAGTTGTCATCTGAGCTGAACATCATATAGTAAGAGAAAAATAATTAAAGGCAGAGATGTAGAAGGAGTGCCTTTAAGGCATGAGAAATGGTTTGTAACAACGCTTACAGATAAGAATTAGAATAATAAATTTCAGAGAATAGTGACTAGTCTGATGTGACTGGAATAGATGGAGTATGTGAATAGAAGAGTATCAAATAAAACTGAAAGGGCAAACACATTGGGTAAAACAGAGTCACGTTACAAAGGGGCTTAATTTTCAGGTCAAGCATGATCTGGAATAAAGAAAAATGTAAACTTCCCATTGTAATGCCATGCACAAAAGCTTTCCAGAGGACTGCTACTGTGAACAGCTTTTAAGGTTCTGATTATACAGTATAGTGAATACTCTATTTAATCCATAAAATAATCAAAGCAAAATTTTCACAGAAAATCAAGGTACAGCATTCACAATGTTACCACTTATATTCACAAAGAGCTTATCATTGAAATGGCCACATAGTTTTTACCAAAGTGGTCACAATATTTAGAACAAATAACAATCATCTCAAAGTACAATAATCAAAGTCTTCCACTCATGGGGCAAAGTCTTAAATTAACTTAATCATTATCACAATATAGTCTCAAAGTACAATGGCAGAATCTTTTGTTACAGAAAAAAACCCTGTAATTAAATTGGAAGTGCATCATTAAAGAATAGTTCAGCATACTATAGTATATGAAAGCAATAGAATATTTTTATTTATAAAAATCAGCAAAAAAAGAAATTTATAAAACATAAGATAACTGATTTGAAATAATGCAATGTGAAGTAAGCACAAGTAGGATTACAGGAAAAATAATGACTGCAATATTGTAAATGGGAATAATGCTAAGAAGAAAATGAAATCAGATTTAATTCATTGGCAAATATATCTAGAAGCATGATAAACCATTCCTACCATTCCTTATTTGTTTCCATACAAAAAGGGAAAGTAGTACTTGAGGACAGGACAAGGAGAGGGTTATAGATGCTGAATATGGTATATGTATGCAGTTGTGATCATTACAGGTTGCTTGATTTTCTTACTTGTAAAATGAAGCATTTTAGGGGCAGCTAGGTGGGGCAGTGAGTAAAAGCGCTGGCCCCAGAGTCAGGAGGACCTGGGATGTGTTCTGGCTTCAGTTACATAGCACCCTAACATAAATAAATAGCCGTGTAACTTTGAGCAAGTTACTTAACCCCAATTGCTTAAAAAAATGAAGCATTTTATAAAGATGAAAGAAGATATTGAGAATTATTATGATATAAAACACTTTAAAACATGTTTAATGTCCGGTTAAAAGGCTTGTATTTTATTCAATTGGAAATAGGGGTTTAGTGATTATTTTGATGTGGATAGTATTGGACCCAGAGATTAGGAAGATTATTTTGGTAACCGCAGGAAATATTGATTACAAATAGGCAAAACTGGAAGCAGAAAGCAGTTTGGAGGCTATTGCAATAATTCTGGTGAGATACATACTAGGATTAATCCTACATATGACCAACAGGTCATACTAGTTAGAATGGTGAAGTTAAAGTTAAGAGAAGAGTAGGTTTAAATCTCATCTCTAATACTCATTAGCTGTGTGAATTTTGGGGTATGCGGATTGGGATTTGACCATTACTATTATTATATTATGGTTACTCTTCCATAAGTTATTGCATAGGTGGATAAAATACTTTCTGTAACTGAATAAAAGTACCAGCCTGCAAACTCCTTTACTGAAAACATCTTTGGGACAACTGCATCAGCAGATAAAATAAAGGTGAGATTGGACAGGTGATCTGTGTCTCATGCTGTTTCCACATGATACTGGTTTCTTCTGCTGGCTTTCAATATGATTAAGCTTTTTTTATTCCATATAACTTGGGGATTATGAGTGTTTTCTATGTTGATACATTTAAAAGATTGATTACTTTTTATAGATAAACTTTATGTCTGGGTGATTGTGGACAACAGTTCTGTTTATAATAATGGTCAGTGTTCCCATACACTTTATATATCCTCAAGGACTCTTTGGATGAGAATTCATAGCATAAAGATATATTATCTTTTGGTTTAACAAAGATAGCCATTTTCACATATACAATTCTAACCATACCTTCATGTCTTGGTATATGCTAAATTTTTGCAGATTTCAATGATATGTTGCACAGTTTTTATTTTTGGCAAACCCAGTGATATTTTTTAGTTTTTCATAAAGCCAGTTGGATTGATCTCTGCTTATTCTAAAAGTATTTTTGTCATTTTCAAACCTGCTCATTATGTGTTCTGAAAATGTAAATCAATCTTTTTTTCTCTTTTCTTGACAAGGGAATATTAATCTTTCCAGCTGCTTTGATGTCATGAGCATTATATTTCTCTAATATTGTACAGATTGATTGTAGTATGTTTCCAAATATGTTAAGATCCATTTTATAATTCCTAAAATGTATCTTAATGCTGATATTAACGACTTTAAATGGATTCATCCAATTGAACTTTGATTTCAAAATTTTTAATAAATCTCTTGTTATATAGTCACAGCTTTCTATTTGATAGCTTAATACTTTGTGTAACTTGCTTTGAAGAGACCAAGACACTCATGTTACTTTCCTCCATTGGTTCAATTTGACCTCTGGATTCAAGCTAGAAGCCATTAATCTCTATCTTTCTTTGATGTTACTTAATTTTCCTTTACACTGAGTTTAAATGACAACTTGATAGCAGTGGAGAAAAATTTCATTAGATATTAAAGTTCCTTAATTTGTTTTTCAGTAGAAATATAATTTTATGCCATCCATGTACATTAAGTGATGAATAAGATCTTTTGGTATAACTCTCTAACTTAGAAGCCATATTGATTTCTTTTCAGGAGAGATGAAAATAGGTTTAATGTGAGACAGACCCATAATGGGTTTTTGTTATTCAAATATTTCTATTGTATCTGATTTTTTGTGACCCCATTTGGGGATTTCTTGGCAAAGGTACTTAATGGATTCCCGAAAGATTCACTTTTTTACATCAATTGTTCTTTGAATAATGTTAGTTGTATGTTTTAAATAGAGACCAGGTGAAAATTACGAACCAATAAAGTAGAAAAAGGGAACAGTGAGATAGAAGAAATCCCAGAAGAGTATAATTAAACTGAAAGTAAAAGATAAAAGAGAATCCAGGAGGAAAGGGTGGCCAATGACAGGGAATATAGGAAGAAGGCAAAAGAGAGTGAGTGAATGCAGACTCCTATATTTAGAAACTAAAAGACAATTTGTGGTATGGGAAAAATTATATATCATATAATATAGATGATATATGTATGTATATGTGTGTATATGCATAAATATATGTATCGTGTATTGTGTATTTCTACACACACAGACATATATCTTAAAAATCAAAAAAATTATAAAATTTAAAGGGATTCAGTAGTACCATCCTTACCCAAAATATATATACCAAATAAACTAACTCAGATGAAGCAACTTTGGTTTGAACCACTTCACCAAGAAGATGATTATTCAATAAAAAAGCTATTTCGGTTTTTGAACAGGTCTAATTTTTACTAATATCTTTCTTCTTTTGACCCCTAATCTTTCTCCTGTAACTTTTAGTTTCTGGAACCTAGTTTGGAATATTCATGTTCTGTACCAGTAACATTTTTTTTTCTCTACGGTAACTTCTAATGTTCTAAGCCAAAGGTGTCAAACACATGACTCATGGGAGTCTCAAGCATAGAACCCTACGGGTAGCCATAACAATATTAAAATATAATGGAAAAATATTTAACAAAAATAAAAAGATTCAATGAAACTAAATAATATATTTTAAAACTAAGTGAATATGCTCCCCCCCCATGATATTTATGTATGCATTAATGGTCACTTTCTCTTTGAGTTTGAAACCATTGTTCTCAGTTTGAGACCATTGTTCTAAACTATGTGCTTAAAATTCCTTCATGATACTAGTGCCTTTCCTGTGATGAGATACCACTTGTCAACCCCCTTTCTTCACCCAGAAATGATCACTATAAACAGATGTAGAGTAACCAAGCAAACATAACAAAACTATCAGCTCCATTTTTTCTGGTCACTATACATCAGCAGGTGTTTGCAAATGGACAGAAGATAAATCCCTTTACAATTTCATTCTCCTTTATTGTAGGGACCATTTTAGTTTTTGTCTTTGTGTCCCTAGAACTTAGAATAGTAGCACATATTAGGCAAATAAAAGATTCTTTTCCTCTGAATAAATTCTGGCCGTCTGGAAACAGTTTTATTGAAGCAGTAAATACAAAATTTCTAGGGAGAGTGTCAAGGTAAATCTAGAAGTGTGAGGCTTACAGGGAAGAGACCAACTAGAATGGAGTTCACCACACATATTAAGGAGTGCTAGAAGACAAGTCTAACCACATGAGTTAAGTCACTGTTATACCTATCTGTGTGATCTTTTTAAACAATTCCAAAAAAGGTTGATTTTTTTTCTCCCCTTTACTGTTAAACTCTCTAATGATTTTTTTTTTAGCAGTTGCCTCTTCAACTTACTGGTTTGTGTGTGTGTGTGTGTGTGTGTGTGTGTGTGTGTGTGTGTTTTGTTTTGTTCTAACATTTGTTGTGATTTTATTATTCAAATCTTTATTTGTTTTTCCATATATTAGTCTACATGAAAAATTGATTTCCAAGGTTACTAACAACCAATTTTTTCAATAAATCAGTGGAACCCCCATTTTCATAATCTTTGAAGTCTTTGTAGCATATGAGACCACTTTATTTAATACTCTTAATTTTGGCAATAATACATTTTCTAGTTCTCTTTCTATCTCTCTGAAAATTCTTTGGTCTCATTAACTTAGCCCTCGACTTCTTTCTGTACCTATATGGTGAATATTCTATCCTGGCCATCTTCCTTTTTTTCTCTGCTGTCTACAATTCTCAATTGACAAACTCATTCACTTCAACATTTAAAATGAAACCTCCAAAGATTTTATTTATATTTATCATTTATATTTATACCTTCAACTATAATATCTTTCTAGAGCTGTAGATTTATATCTCCAACTATCCATAGGAGACCTCCCTCTGTATATTTCATTGGGACCTTGAATTCCACATGACCAAAATTTTTCTTAATTCTGTCTTCTCCCCAAAACTCTGTTTCTCCTTATCACTTCACTATTTCTGTCTTTTAAATCAACATTTAGCTTATTTCCTGGTAATAATAGCTTGATGTTATCTTTGACTGTACCATCTCTCTCATTTTTCAAATCAAATAAACTACCAATCATGACTCTATTTGAACTTTCCTAATTTCCTGTCTCCCCCCACCTTTTTTTTTGTTGTTGTTGTTGCTTTTTGGAGGGCAATTGGGGTTAAGTAACTTGCCGAAGGTCACACGGCTAGGTTTTTGTTTGTGTGTGCATTAAGTGTCTGACACCAGCTCCAAACTCAAGTCCTTTTGACTCCAGGACAGACACTCTACTCACTGCGCCACCTAGCTGCCCCCCACCATTTTCTTTTTAACCTTAAGGACCTAATAACCACTCAATTATACTACTTACATCCTCTATATCTTACCTTTTGCCTACTGCTATACTTTCCAGTATTATAGATATATCCTACTTCCTGATATTACTACCCAAGAGTCTGTTGGGCCTTTCTGTACTTCTAGCTGCTGTAGCTTAAGGATAACTTAGACTTTGTAGAGGCACTGAAAATGAATCCTACTATATGTGTTGTCTCCCCTAATTAGTATGTGAGTTTTTGTTAAAGTACAGATTAACATTTTATTTGCATTTTGATACTTTGTATGGTGTTAAATACTATTTAGATTCTTTTACTCGGTTATTATTCTATTCATTGATGCTGTAATGTTCTCTTTGCAATGCTTTCTGCTACCATCCAAAAGCATCCGTCTTAACATATTGAGTCATTTAATACAAAGACATATTTTTCCTCTGTTCAAAAACTTCAGTGTCACTTTATTTCTGTGCAATAAATCTTAAATGCCTTTGCCTGGCATTCAAGACCTCGTAAATATAATAATAGCAAACATTTCCCCCTTTATTTCATAGTATTGGAAAGCCAGTATGTTAAATTGGAAAATATGCTAAGTCTGGAGTCAAGGAATCTGGACTCAGTCCCTGCATTAGTATACACACTTATTGCTTTTGTTATCTTAGGCAAATTATTTAGCCTTCCTTGGCTTCAGATTCCTAACTTATAAGATGAAGGAATTGTACTAGATGACTTTCAATATCCCTCTCAATATCTATGTTTTCTTGAAAACATTTATCAAAAATTTGAACTTTACAAGGTCACAGACTAAACTGTGCTTTGTTGTTGTTGTTTTTAGTTAATCTTTCTTACCCTTTCCAGTATGCGCTCGAAACTCTAACTTACCTAGATGATTTCCTAGTGTATATGTTGAAAAGTTTGCGCATACATGCCATCACAATGGAATTTCTGGAGTGAAAAAAAAATAGGGTATTTGCTCCTTCCTGGTCTGACCAGGTATGTTTAAATACAACTTTCCTAAGACACCTTAGACATTAAAATAATTGCCACCAATTAAACAAAGTTGATTTCTATGCCATTCAGTCTTGACTAAAAAGACTTCTCATTAGAACTAGCCAGACTGTGTAGGTAAGTAGCAGATGCATATGTAGCATGTTAAGTAGAACAAGACCCCGTCTGCACCCAAACTTTTCTATGTATGTATTCATGATAACATGTGTGCATGCACACACACACACACACACACACACACACACAGTGTGTTGTTTATAGAGAGGAGAATAAGGTCATCAAGAAAGAAACTGTCAATTAGGATGTTTTATCCAAAAAACAAAGTACAAATAGATTTTTTAATTGAATAAAACTACTTCAATTGCAAAAGTCATTTCTTTATGTTTTGTCAAAATCATTACATATACACTAAAAATATAACTGTAATAATTGATTTATTATGTTGCATGTTTTTGCTGTACCTTTAATTACTATATGCTAAAAATTCTATAACTGTTGATGACAATATTTGCAACAGATAAGTTAAATCCTTTCTTGCACAGATGAGGAAGTGCAACATATGAATTAATTTTCTTATATATTAGAATATTCATTGCATAAACTACTAAATAACTTGCCTACTAAGATTAAGAACTTTGATAAGAGCTTTCTAAAAATAGCACTATATACAATAAATTTTATAAGGATGGTGATTTGTTTTAGCTCACTATCTATAGGCCTAACTTTGCATAATATGTATGTCCTTTTCAGAAGATACACATTTGCTGCCATGGTATATATGTTTTTTTTTTTAATTGTTCAGGTTTCAAAATTCTGGCATTGAATATGATAGATTCAAATTTCTAGTTCTCCTTTTTTCAAGTATTATTTCTCAATCAGAAATTTTCTTATTCTCCTTTGAACAATCATAGAACTTTTTCACTCATGACATAGAATATTTTACCCTTTATGTTTTTATAAGACATCATTTCTGCTAAAACATAAGCTCCTTCAGTACATGCCCTATTGATCTCTGTATTCATCCCAGAGCCACTTAACACATCGTGTAGCATGTAGTATGTGCCCAAGAAGTAGCTACTGAAGGAATGAGGGACTAATGTCTAATCAATCTCTGGCAGTTATTGATTGTTGAGGATTAATAGCTATTTTTATGAATATTCCAACAAACTGCTTAGGGCTCCTTGCCAAATGGAATTTTTTCATCTATGTAAACACAAATTTTCAAATATATAAATATAAATTTTCATTTATGTGAATATAATTTTTCAAAATATGTACATTTATGTATTTGTGTTTATCTCTTGGTGTTTGGAACTAAGAATAATGAAGTTAGTATATCCTTATTGTTTTTGGTAGTTACAAGTATATGTAAACACATTTTTTCAACACTATATTAGAATAAAAAATTAAAAATCAGATTTATTCACTTTGGGAAGCTTTACTTTTGCATAACAAATTCAAATCCATTTCTTGAAAAAAAGTTCTACTATTAGCTGGCTTTATATAATTAATATTTAAGATGAAGAAGTTTAGCCAATATAAAGTCTAAGTGGACAGGTAAATATACATGTTTATTTATTGTAATGTTTATGGAGATGGATTAATTGTGATTCAAAACATGCAAACAGGGGCGGAGCCAAGATGGCGGAGTAGAAACAGCTCCTCCAAGCCTCTCTGCCCCCAGATTCTCCACAAACTATGTAAAAAAGGACTCTGAAAATCTTCTGGAGCCCCAGCACCCACAGAACGACACAGAGAAGCTAACCTCCCGCTGAGGACAGCCCAGCACCCTGCAGGAAGGACCAGCGCAGTGGTCTGGGAGCCGGCAGCGCGCAGAGCGCAGGAGCCGAGCCGAGCCCAGGTCCAAGTGAGCCGAGGTTTTAGCCCCAGGGCGGCAGGGCCAGCAGCCGGCTGGAGGAACCCCAGAACACCAGGAACTGTGGAGACGCCAGAATTATCAACATAGACTTGCCAAGGACAAAGTAAGATGTTAGTGTCCTATGGACTTTGCGACCTGTATTTGGGGAATGCGTCAGCTCCCTCCCCTGGGGGCTAGAAGCCACTAGACACGCCATTTTGTAGTTTTCATAGGCATTTCCGGCTCCCAGCCTACAAATCGTGGGGAGATCCAGCGATCTGTCTTGGGGGGTAATCGCTCTTGCTTTAACCTCCCTGGATCTGGATTGTGATCTAGGGTGGAAGTTGTGGGTGGGTTTACAGCTTGCCAGAAACGGAAGTTGCCCCCCACACGTTCGGGACGAAAATTCCTCTATCTGGCCTTAAAGCCATAGTGTGGCAACAAGCCCAAAAGTCAAGCAATTAAGTGGCAACATGCCAAGGCAAAGGAAACAGAAAAATGCAACCCTAGACTCCTATTTTGGGGGCATAGAGCGGGAAAAGGACTGTGAGGTCAGAAGTCCTGCTCCAAAAGCCCCAGGGGAAAACATGAGCGGGTTGCAGGCCATAGAGGACCTTAAGAAGGACTTTAAAAATCAAATAAGAGAAGTGGAGGAAAAATTAGAAAGAGAAATGAGAAGGATGCAGGAAAAGTATGAAATGAGGGTCAACAGCCTGACAGAGGAAAACAACACCTTAAAAAATAGACTAACTCAAATGGCAAAGGAGGCCCAAAGGGGAAATGAGGAGAAGAATGCCTTAAAAAGTCGAATTTGCCAGATGGAAAAAGAATCTCAAAAGTTCACTGAGGAGATTCATTCCTTCAGAGTTAGAGTGGAGCAAATGGAAGCTAATGACTTTATGAGAAATCAAGATGCTGTTAAGCAGATCCAAACAAATGAAAGATTAGAAGGCAATGTGAAATATCTCATGGGAAAAACCACTGACCTGGAAAATAGATCCAGGAGAGACAATTTAAAAATTATTGGACTACCTGAAAGCCATGATCAAGGAAAGAACCTAGAAATCACCCTTCAAGAAATTCTCAAGGAAAACTGCCCTGATGTTTTAGATCCAGAGGGCAAAATAGAGGTTGAAAGAATCCACCGATCACCTCCTGAAAAAGATCCCAAAAAGAAAACTCCCAGGAATATTATAGCCAGGTTCCAGAATCCCCAGATCAAGGAGAAAATACTACAAGCAGCCAGGAAGAAACAATTTCAATATTGTGGAAACACAATCAGAATAGCCCAGGACCTGGCAGCTTCTACACTGAGGATCGAAGGGCATGGAATATGATATTCCAGAGGGCAAAAGAACTGGGAATGAACCCAAGGGTCACCTACCCAGCAAAACTGAGTATTTTGTTTCAGGGGAAAATATGGTCATTCAGTGGAATAGAGGACTTTCAAGCATTCTTGAGGAAAAAACCAGAGTTGAATAGAAAATTTGACATCCAGACGCAAGAAGCAAGAGATGCCTGAGAAGGTAATCAGGGAAAAGAAATCAAAAGGAACTTATCAAAGTTGAACTATTTACATTCCTATATGGAAAAGCAATAACTGTGACTGATGATATCTTTCTCACTATGAAAATAATGGAAGAAGGGGTGTGGTCATATGAATACATATGTGAATGTGTGTGTATATGGTTACAGTTATATATGGATAGAGGGCATAGGTTGAATTTGTTGGGAAGGGAGAATACTCAAGGGATGAAATTATGAGGTGAGAGAGGAAAGTGGCAAGAGGAGATGGGGAGAGACAGGGTAGGGTAAACTATCCCATGTAGGGGAAGTGGTTGCAAAGGAGGGGGAGAATAAGGAAGGCTAAAAGGCAAAACCACATTCACATTGAATTTGGTTCAGGGAGAAAATGACATACATACTAAATGGGATATCTCAACCTGCAGCAGGATAGGGGGAAGGGGGATGAGAGGAGGGATGATGGATGGGAGGGCATCCTTGGGGTGAGGGGAGGTTGGAAGTACCCACTATAGAAGAGGGACAGGATCATGTAGGGAATGGACCAGGTGGGGGGTGGGATGAGTGGGAGGGAATTATAAGCAGCCTTGTACAATATATCTACTATGATAATGTTTTGCATAGCTAGACATGTACAACATATACTGAATTACTTATATCCCAAGAAGGAATGGGTGACAAGGGAGGAAGGAAATGGATCTGAAATTCAAGGTCGTAACATTAAATGTTTCAAATATATTAAAAAAAAAAAGAATAAAGAAGATTCATTTCTCATCTTTTCTCAGGAGCTGAGGTATGAGTCATTTAGTATCAAAAAAAAAAAAAAAAACATGCAAACAAATATTAGTTCTAAATTGAACCACATCAGTAAACTACTTATCTTTCTGTAATGATCACTTTGCTTTTATTTCTGAATTTGAACAAATCTACTTTTCTTTAAATATTAATTCCTACTACAAAAATGAATGTGCATTACAATCCACTGAATTGAACATACTGTTTAACCCTCTTGATGTGTGAAATGATTAAAAAACATAGCCATCATGATTCATTTTGGTCTAATTATAGAAGTAGAGTATTTCCTTGGGTATAGGAGCTAGCTTTCCCTTTCTACTATCCATTTTCCCTTTTTTTCTTTCGATTCTATTCTGTTCCCTTCACTTCCCTTCTCTTTTCTCTTCTTCTTTCTTCTTCATTTCAACAACTCAAAGATCTCACCCCACACTGAACAGATTGAGAAAGATGTCAAAAGAAAACAAATATTGTTAGAGAGACTATGGGAACACAGATAATATGCTTACTAATACTTTGTTAGTGGGACTGCAAAGAGGTCCAATGGTTGCGGACAATAACTTGGTGGTATGAAACAAAAATACCCGAAGTAATAATTATTTTTGGCTCATATGTTTAGAATATGTTTGCCAGATATTTTGTTTTGTTTAATTTTGTTTTCTCCTAAAGACCAGCTTTAACTCCACATTACTCTGGTCCTAGGCCAAACCCTACTCGGTCCTTGTTTGGGCCCTGATTATCTCAGAATGAATGTAAATAGCAATTGTTTCTGTTTTGACCAGAAACCCCGAGGGTCTTTCCCTTCCAGACCTATTTTTAAAAGAAGTCATTCTTTGCCTCATTATTTTTAAACCTTAATCACTGAATGGGGGCTGTTTCAGTGAAACTGAGACCTATCAAAGACTTTAGCTTGAAAAGGCCAAGGTGCATCCTGGGCCATCACCAGTTGTCCTGATCCATATCTGGCTGCTGGAACCAGATGACGCCAGAGAAAAAACTGAGGAGATGATTTTGCACAAACCTCCTTCCCTCCCTCAAATCCAATTCACTTGCATATTATGGCATCACCTCCCTGATGTCATAGTCCTATATGAGAACAATGGATAGTGAGTAAAAAAGGAGCTGCCCACTGGGGACCAAATTGGAATTTGTTAGTTGTTATTTCTTTCCTTCTTTCTTTCTTTCTTCCTTTCTTTCTTTCTTCCTTCTTTCCTTCCTTCCTTCCTTCCTTCCTTCCTTCCTTCCTTCCTTTCCTTCTTTCTTTCTTTCTTTCTTTCTTTCTTTCTTTCTTTCTTTCTTTCTTTCTTTCTTTCTTTCTTTCTTTCTTTCTTTCTTCCTCCCTTCCTTCCTTTCTCCAAATAGGGTATTGATGAGGTTAGGTGTAGGGGTGCACAAGACCCCAAAATACCAGCAATGTGGGTCCTGCCAAATGAATTCACCTCAAGTCTTTGCTCAGCCAAAGAAAAGTACAGTTTATTAAAAGTTCACCATATTGGGTAGACTCTTAAAGAGCTTCTGTATCTATAAGGCTTGTATTGGACACAGAGCAAGTCTGTGCTAGAAAATTCTATGGTGCTCTCACAACACATGAAGGCAAGATGGGGACTTATATACAGAAAGGTTGTGGGAGGAATCTAGGGATGATCTAAAGGAGCAGTTTGGGGAGGGTCTTCAGGAATAGTCATATAAGTTCAGACTCCAGTAATGAGTTTGAGTAGGGTAGTTATTGAGATCAGACTCCAGTAAATGAGTGAAGTCGCTGCAGGCTACTTGGAGAGGACAGACAGTGGTGAGCTTAGGCCAGTTCAAGGGTATAACAGTTGATTTGGGTATAGATATTTTGATAGGCTCAAGGGTGGGAACTAGATGGACAATGGAGGGCTCGGTTAGTGTAGCAGCAAGCACCCTAGCATACCCAGAGTGGCTGCCAACCCAGGTTCTTAGATCTGCTTTTCTAAAGGAAAGCAAGTTAAAATGGGCTTGCTTTAGTCCAAAATATGTCATTTACCTAGTGCAGGGGGAAAAGTTCAGCACCTCTAACCTCAGAGAATATAGAGATTAAAAACAGAAAACAAATACAGACAGAGAAACAGATAAGCAGACAGGCTTCCAGCTGTCTGACCATTACATTCATACCTAGTCAGTTAGCAAAGAGGGAAGCACCAACATCTGAGTTTTCAAAGCTGGGAGGCTCACAATGAGAAGAGTTGTGTGTTTTGACCAGATGAGATTCTGGGCAGCTGTTGAGCACCCAGGCTTTGAAAACCCAGATGTTGGCACTTCTGAAGTTTGAAATCTTTGAAAACTTCTCTGAAGTTTGGGTGCTGACCTTTTTCCCCTGAACTAAGTAAATGACATATGATTGATTAAAGCAAGATTGTTAACCCATTTTGAGTTGCTTTCCTTTAGAAAAGCAGATCTAGGAACCTGTGTTGGCAGTGCCCTTGGGTATGCTAGGGTGCTTGCTGATACAGTTAGTAAGAGTAAGATATTTGGGCCTAGCTATAATGAAAATCTTATGACCTCAGGCAAATGTCTCATCAAGTGGGAAGATTCAATTAGAGTTCAAGGGGGTTCCAGAGCCTGTATCCTCATCAGGTATCACACCTTTACCTGTTGGTCCTCTGTCCAAAGGGAATGTAAATTTTAATCTCTGAAACTTTTTTCTTCCTGTTTTGTTGTTTTTTTCCTCTTAAAAACCAGCCTGAATTCCAAATCACTCTTGTCCTAGTTCAAGCTCTACTTGGCCACTGTTTTGGCCCTGATTACCTCAGAATGAAATTAAATAACAATTGTTTCTGTATTGGCCAGAAATGCTGTGTCTTATCTTCCTGGATCTATTTTTCTTTCTTAAAGAAGTCATAAAAGAAGTCTTCTTTTTATGAATGCTGCCTCAGTGAAACTGAGACCTGTTAAAGACATTATTTTGAAAAGACCAAGGTGCCACTGAATCCTGGGCCATCTCCACTTGTCCTATTCTGTGTTTGCCAACTACACAGAGATGATTCCAGAGGAGAAAGTGAAACTGGTGACTTTGTACAGCCTTGCCTCCCTTAAATACCATTCATTTGCATGTCATCCTATCACTTCCCTGTTATCATGATCCTCCTTGAGATTTTTCAGACAAATGGGAAGCAGGAGAAAGCCAGATATATGCCACTATTGGAAATATACATATACACACACAAGGGTATATAATGGCAAACACAGGAGTAGTTCACACCTTGTTTCAGCTATTGAATTAACACCTTGTTTCAGTCTGTTAAGAAACAGAAACTGTGGGCTCCACAACCCTAGAACTTGTGAACTCCTGAGGAGGAGCTAATGACTATATAAGGAGAGCCCCAGGGCTATAGACAGCAGGAGCTGAAAAAAGAACTCTTATGGTGGCAGTCAAAGAGAATATTTATGGTCTCCCGGCACTCTGTCTGCTCTGTCTGTGTTGATATTTGTTTATAATATTTTGTACAGAAGCCCTGGGACCTTACTGGAAGCCCTGAAAGAGGATTTTCTGGCTGTATGTTTACAGAAGTCCTGGAGGAGGTTTTGGAGGTCCTAGGACTTCACTGATGATTTATGCTGACCTCATGGACCTAGTCTGTGGGTCTGTGTTGATTTCTATGTTGATGATTTGTGTTGAGTTATCGGATCTTGTTGGTGGGTCTGAGTTGATTTCACAGGCAGCTAATGAATCGATGATGGTGCCAGCAATGTGAATAAATGTTATTGTGGATCTCTCAAGCTTTGTCTTCTCAGAAACAGGAACTGTGAAGGACCTGAGATGGATTGGACACTGTGAGCTTCAATATGGAATGGGAACTAGACAAGCAACTGGACAAGGGGGTAGACAAGGAACCTTTGAATCCAGAAAGGATCTGGGACCATGGAAGAGGAACCATGGAAGCTGAGAGCCAGATTCAAGTCAAGCTGAAAGAAGACTTTACTTGGATATTGTGTTCTGACTGAGAATATTATGATTTACTGTGACCAAGGGGTAGATGACCTGTGTATTTTCCACTATCCTTTAAGAGGAAACTGGGTGGTGACTGATGATTGAATAGTGACTGATGATTGAATAGTGACTGATTTGTAACTTAGTGTGCCCCAGGAGTGGAGAACTTTGACTATTGTATTTTGTGACCCTTAAGGATGATTGAATGATTGAATTGATAAATGATTATGCTTTGTTAAAAACTACTGTGACCACTTTTTGGAAAACTATGTGGCCATTTTAGTGATAAGTCATTGTGAATGCTATATTTTGATTTTCTGTAATAAGTTGTAACATTGTGAATACTGTACCTTGATTCTTTGTGAATGTTTTCCTCTGATTTGTTATGGAATAGAGTGTTCACTATACTGTGTAATCAGAACCTTAAAAGCTGTTTACAGTAGCATTCTTCTGGAAAGCTGCTTGTGCATGGCATTACAGGAGAGGACAGAAAGACTCTATGTATGTACCAAAATACTTAGAGTGCATACATATTGATCAAGGAATGGATGATTAAACTGTGTAATATGACTTAATTGATTATTATCTCACAAGTTATTATGAGTAAAAGTATTCATACAAATATGGGAATAATCATACATATCAATGCAGAGTAAAGTAAGTAAAGCAAAAAGACTCAAATAGTGCAATAATGCAAAATGAGTAGGATAATATAAATTAAAAAAAAACACTAAAACAAGATGAATAATAATTTTAAACATGTAATGATCAATCCTGGTCCTAGTAAAAATACTGAGAATGTTCCTTCATCATTTTGTTATGAATTAGGGGATTATAGGTATAGAATTTTGCATATTCTGCCAGTCTTGGTCATTGTGTTGGGTGGTTTTGTTTATTTCTCTTTGTTATGAGGAAGAACTCATGGCAGAGTGTTGATGTAGCATATATCTGTACATATCTGTGATGTAAAAAGTGTCATTTAATTAACTTTTTTATTTAAAAAATTATAATTTGTGCCTTTCTATATACATACCCCTACCCCAACAAGCCTTTTTTGTGTGCAATGACTATTTCTGACACTGAATGCCCTATTCCACACCTGTAATTCTTTATTTCTGTACAGAAAATGGGGGAAGGGGGGTAATATGTTTTCTCCTCTGTTAGGAGTTTGGTTTTCTATTCACTTGCAATAAAGTAAAAAAAATAGATAATTGAGAGAGGACTAGAAATAGATACATATATGTATGAATACACAGTATGAAATCTATGCATATATATTTTAGTGTGTGTATATATGTATGTGTGTTCTATCCAGCTATCCATATCTATATAGATATAATCATATATGACAGTTACATACAAAGTTGGACAAGTGATCTTACCAAGCTGAGAAAAGAAATGTAGACAGCATGTTGTATTGTTGTAGAAGCAAGCACCCTAGCATACCCAGGATGGCTTCTAGTCCAGGTTCTTACATCTGCTTTTCTAAAGGAAAGCAACACAAAATGGGTTAACAATCTTACTTTAATCAAACATATATCATTTACCTAGTTCAGGGGAAGAATCCACACCCTGAACTTCAGAGAATACAAACAGAAGTTATAAGCAGACAGAGAAACATATTAGCAGACAGGGCTTCCAACTGTCTGCCCATTACATCCATACATAGTTAGTTACCAGAGAGGGAAGCACCAACATCTGGGTTTTCAAAAACGGTGGCTCAATGACTGCCCAGAGTCTCATCTGGCTAAATCACACAACTCTTCCTCAAGTAAGCCCCAAAGCAAAACCTCACATCAGGGTATATATAGCCTTCTCCTGGTCAGAGAATGTCACAATCCTCTTGACCTTCTGCCCAATCACAAAGTAACAAGGTATGGGCATTCTTGACAAGCAAGCCTCTCACCACAGGCTCCAGGTGACCACATTCAGCCTATTAGGGGGCAGAGTATATTTTCAAATCAGGGAAGGTTCTCAGAGTCACTTAAGCCTATCAAAGGTCCAAAAGGCAGGGAAGATCTTCAGATACCCATTCTCATAACAACTGTCAAGATAAAATTCACTTGTTGATATATCTGAATCAGTTCTCAGCTACTTTTACATATACTTTAAGTTGCAGAGTGGATGCCAATGGTTTATGATATATGGATTCCATCCACTGACAAGCTACATATAACTCTAACTTATTCCTGTCCCCATTTCTTTGTGTCTCCCTCTCTCCGTGACTGTGGAGTCATACCTCTAGTGACAATAGCTTAATGAAACACTTGGGACATGAACATTGCAGAATAGAAACAACAAGAAGAATCATAGTCATAATAATTTACGTAGCACTTTATGGTTTGCAATGTATCTAACAAATATTATCTAATTTTATTCTCAAAATAGCCCTGTGAGACAACTGTTATTATTATCCCAATCCTGCAGATGGGGAAGCAGAGACAGAGATTTAAACAATTTTCCATGAGTCACACAACAAGTAAGTATCTAAACTCAAATCTGAACTTGGATCATCTGAACTCCAGGCCAGAAACTTTATGTGCTATGTCTCCTCAACAAAATACGATGTGAGTCAGGAAATATTAGTTTTAAAATGATTACTTTGTGAAGTTCATAAACACCCAATGCCAGAGATCTGTTTTATAATTAACTGGGCAGCCAGGTGGTATAGGAGATAAAGCACTAGCCTTGGAATCAGGAGGACCTAAGTTCAAATCTTCCCTGTGGTACTTACTAGTTATGTGACCCTGAGCAAGTCATTTAACCCTGTTTTTCTCAGTTCCTCATCTGTAGTATTAGCTAGAAAAGGAAATATCAAAGTACTCCAATATCTTTATTAAGAACACCCTAAAAGGAAGTCACAGAGATTCAGAAATAATTCAACAATGACACAATTGATGGGGTCCTTGTGATGCATATATGTCTGTAGTATCAATCTGTAACATCAGTTTGTAAATGGGGTGCTTTGGGATCTATGTCTGTAAAATCAATTTGTAAAAGCAGTCTGTAAGATCACATTTCCACCCCCCCAGCCTCAGAGCATTGACTCTGCCCCTTCCCCCTTCCAGCACTCTGCCCAGCAACAACTCATGACCTGTTTATCTCTGCTTGAAACAATAAGTTATGTAAATGTTATCTCCCTTAGTTAGAGTGGCCAGCCCCACCATAAATTCTTCAATACCTTATCTATAGGGTAACTCCTTAGTCAATTATATACCCACACTGTCTCTGATGACCTTGGTGGGAGGCAGACTGGGCACTCTTTAGTGACATATCAGGCCTAAAACCACACCTCCAGCTAGACCCCCTCTTGAGCTATCTCCCAGTGAATCATGGGCAATACACCTGCACAGTTGATATTAAAAGTGTATGGTCCTTTGAGCACTGACCACTGCTTAACTCCTCCCTGATCCCACCCTTACTCACCTAGTTAGCATAATTGACACCTTAAAACTATGCCTGCAGCCTCTGCGAGTTTGCAGGTTCCATAAGAATCTAGCCCTCTGTTCTCTACAGCGTAACAATAAACTTTACAATTTCGGCTTCAAAGTTTGCTTGAGCCTGGTGAATTCCTTCCAGACTGGATGCCAGGAGAGGTATCCCTGGCAGAACCACTTACCCTCCCCCCGCCCCATCACCCTTCCCTCTTCACAATAACCAATTATCTAATGTGGTGAAAGAGTTAATGCACTTTGCCTTACCCAAATACTCTTGACTATATTTGGAACCCCTTTCTACTACATTTTTTTTGCTTCAAGCACTTTGGCAATTTAATAAAGATTGAAACATATTTTAAAAGTAGATCAAAAGATTTTAATAAAACTTTCTAGGGAATAGCTATGGTGACATGGAAAAAGGAAACCTATTTTTGTATACTTTAACCACATAAATATTTACTACACTACTATCATCAGATTATAAATTAATAGAGAACACTGGTAACAGCTGGAGTAATAAATCATTACCCTCTTTTTCTTTGTTAACAATACCTTTTCTTTGCTGTAAGTATAAGCTCACCATGTATATTTAATAAGTCCCTTAGGTAGCCAGCTAAGAGATGGTAAAATTATTATCCTCTAAGTGATAAGATCAGGCATGTGTTCTTTAATAAAAGATGAAGCAATGAGATTTTTAAAAAGCATTTAAACACTTATCAGACTAAGAATTAAATATAGCATTTTGCTTTGAAAATAATAGTTATGCTATTGAAAAACCTCATTCGTTCCTACTTATCTTCTTTCAATCTTTAAATTTTGTTCACTATGTTCTAAGTGAATTAATCCTGAGTAAGAAATTTACTGGTTGATATAAATTTCAATTAATGAGTTGGTCTCTTCTCCCTTTGCTTGAATTATCTGAATAATTGCTTCAACTCTCTAGATACAAATAGTCATAGAGTGACAGCACTTGGAGATGTCTTTAGACTTTTGGAAATTTAGGAAGAGCCTAAGAAAAACAGTTGAAATGCAAGTGTTGCCTGGATTTATACATTTGTTAATAAGAATACATTGCAAAGTATATGATCAATGAGTCCCACTGTTTATTTCTTAGGTGAAGCTCACATATACACGCATGCACACACACACAAACACACACACACACACACACACACACACACACACACACACACCATCATCATCAAAATCTAAGGCTCATTTTCAAAGTATACTAAACTACTTCCTCTCTACTCCCAGCATGTGGGCTTTATTTGACACAGACATTCAAAACCAGGAAATAGAGTATTCAATCTCCATTTGTTAATCAGCAGATTCTTAGAGTTTAGACTTCCTTGCATAATACAGCATGCAAGATATTTAACATATTCTGAGTAAAATCCACTTCTCTAAGCTTAATCATGCTATTTAATTGCTAGGCTTAATTTGAAAATAATTGTTCACAGCAATTAAGTAAATGCCCCAATTTCATTAACACACTTTCTAATTAGAACCTACAACATAAAAGTGCTAATGTTGCTTCATTAGGTTTGATTTACTGTATCTAATACTACTTTTTTATTATCTTTTTAGTTTTAACCTGAAATTGTGTTTCAGGGTTAATTATGTTTGGTTCTTTTAAATATCCAGTAGGACTTATGACTAAATTAGAGAATAGAAATGTCTAATATTAAATTTTTATTTTAACTTCCTATATTAAATGTAGATTGGGACAAACATTTTGAAACCTCCTCATTGTAGAATAGTTGAGAACAATTAGAGAGAATTTCATTTGGCTTGTATTGTAAGCAACCAGGTTTTTAAAAATTGAATATGTTCTTTCACATATGGTATGCAATTGTATTACACAGCCATAAGCAGGAGTTAAAATGTTATGTTCTTCTGCCATTGAAACTATATCAAACTGGCAGTGGAGGGGAGTGGAAAGTGATTTGGGTTAATGGTATCATTATCACAGTATAATATGGTATCATTAACAGCTCTCACTTGGATAAACTAAAGTTTCCTACCAAAGAACTTGGATATTGGTAAACCAGTTTTCTTCAGCTTTATATATTTTGCCAAAAGGAAAGTACCCTAGATGCCTACATTCTCAAGATAATGTTGTACAATATTCATTTGAAAAATCATGACTGCATGCTTAATAATAATGACACATTGCTCAAAAGATCTGTGAGGTTGGTTATATGGATATTCCCTCTTTTTATGTAGATTTCAATCTTTTTACTTTGGCCTTCAGGAGTTGATGTGGATTAATTATTAACCTGAAACTTACTGGTAGTGAGCCTCATAGTGAGGAGGACATAGTCTACATTATCAGACCCATTTTCAAACTATTTTAGTTTTGGTAGGACTTGCCAGAGATTTTGCTCTTCTGCATATAATAGTCTTGGGGATCCCAGGTTTTGCTTCCAAACCTCAATGGGGCACTATAGTAAAACTTTGCATAGGGAAATGGTACACATAATTTAAAATCTGTAACAAAAAAAAATGAGTTTCGTACCCGAGACCATATAAGATCAACTACTAATAGGTTTTTGTGATGTTTCCAAAATATAAGTATTTATGCATAAAATGTAGCTGGCAACATAGGTTTTATTAGGATGACAGCTACCCAATGAATACTACTTGCTTAACTTTGCACCTAATATTTACTGTAAAACAAACAAATGCAGTTTTAGGAGAAAAAAAATTTTTTTGGAAAAAAATGTATCCCTCTAGTAATCCAAAACTGGTTGGGTCTGAAAAATAGAGTAGGTCAAATGCTTCACTAATGCCAAAAATCCCACTTGTCCAAATCGAAATTTACTTTTCTTTCCCACTACAATGTCCAAACTGAAAGCTATTTTCAGACAAGAGGCTCACCTGTATATTTCCTCTCACCCTTATTTATCTCACCAAATGACAAAAACAAATAAGGACACATGAGTTGGCACAAAACTCTAAACCAACATTCTTCCAATGATGGTAATATCGGTATTAGAACTCTAAACCAATATTCTTCCAACGATGGTAATATGCTTGGGCCATGCTATAACACAGTCTCCGAAGAGCTGAGTTTAAAGTCATTCAAAGCACTGAAGCACTCAATAAGCATTTAGTAAGAGCTTATTGTGTGATAAGCACTAATGATGTAAATAAAGGCAAAAACAGACCCTGTCTTCCATCAGATGGTGGGATTTGAGCTCAGTCTTTAAGGAAGCCAGGAAATCTAAGGCAAAAATGAGGAGGTAATGTAATCCAGGCATAAGAGACAGACACTAAGTGCAAAGGCAGTGAGATATGAGGTGGAGGACCATATGCTACAAGTGGGGAGAAGGCCATTATAGCTAGATCCTAGAAGGGAATAAAGTATAAAAAAATTGGAAAAGTAGGGAGTGTCTAGGCTATGAAGGGGTTTAAAAGCCACTCAGAGCATCTTAATCATGAACAGACTACAATATATCACCAAATGAGAATTTTAAACAGCAGAAATATTAAAGAGAAAAGGCTAATTGCATTGCAAAAGGCAAGGATAATCCACTGTCAGCCCATTTGCTCTCTAATATACATAAAATGTCACGAAATGTAGAGAAAAGCCGTGTACCTGTTAGATGGAAGCCTTGTGAGTGATTTATGGGATGACATTAACAACAATAATAACTGTAGTTATTAACTGTCCATTTACTTTGCATTCAGATATCACACCCATCATAGAGTTTATATGGGATGGTCCAAATTTGTTCTTCAGTGACCTCCAAGCTAGTTTGTGCAGGTTAGTTACTTTATAATTTATTGTGTGAGGGGACAGGGAATGCTGATAACCTGAGTAACTCTCAAGTGGGATTGTTGGTTCTTAAATGACTCATGGGCTAGTTGGACTGAGAAAATACAAATTCTTACTTATTACTCTTTGCCATGAATTATTCATTATTGTTGCTGTTTAGCCAATTCAATCATTTCTTATTCTTCATGACACCTTTGGAATTTTCTTGGCAAAGATATTGGAGTGGTTTGACATTTCCTTCCACATTTCATTTTACAGATGGAGAAACTGAGGCAAACAGGGTTAAGTGACTTACTCAGGGTCACATAGATAGTATCTGAGGCTAAATTTGAACTCAGCACTTCATGCTTCCAGGCCCAGCACTCTATCTGGTGTGCCACCTGCCTGTCCTGAAATGGATTATAAGTGTTATTAAAGACTTGATGCTAAATTAAGAAATATCTAATAACAGTACATCCACAGTTTCCAAATAATAAGATGCAGGATGTACAAATGAAAGTGAAAAAAAAAGAAAATGAATACTTGTTAATGATGAGCAAGGCTGGCCCCAGAGGAAAGTTGAGAAATTCTATCTCCCATCATAACTGCAGAAATAGTTAACTGAAGGTGAGTAATAATTCAAATACTGATAGACTTGTTCATTATGCCTTAAAGATTTCTTTCAGTGTGTTATTCCAGATCCCCTTTTCCTCTATGGATTATCTTCAACTTATTCTGTGTATATAATGTTTGTACATAATTGTTGACATTTTGTCTCCCCTATTAGACTGTGAGCTATTCAAGAGTAAGGAGTGGCTGTTGTCTTTCTTTGCAACCCCAGCGCTTAACACACTGCCTGGCAGAGCAAGATTGAATGAATATTTTGTTGTTGTTGTTGTTGTTTTAGAATCAAAATTGTTATATGTTGACTCCAACTCCACAGAAATAACAAAATAAATATAATAAGTACCCAGAAAAGTACTTAGAAAGGCACACAAAGGTAAATAATATATTTCATTGAAGGTTTCATATTTATATCTAATATTCCTTTTAGCAATTTGGAAATACCCTAGATTTTTATGGGTTTATGGGTGTTTCCATTTACATTTTGTTTCTTTATTTATTTATTGGTTTTAAAGTTTACAATAACATGTTTTTTTGTTTTTATTTTTTTTAATTTTTAAATTTTTTTCTAATTTAATTTAATTTTGTTTTTTATTTTTATTTAATCAATTAATTTTTATTTAATAACATTCATTTCTACAAGATTTTGAATTACAAGTTTTCTCCCCATCTTTCCCCTAACCCAGCAGCCCAGAACAGCAAGCCCACTGAATATTCCCTCCCCCAATCTATTCTCTTCTAAATCCTCCCCCATTCCCCATCCAACTTTCCAGTACAGCAAGATGGATCTCCATACACCAGAGCCTCTCTATCTTATTTCCCAGTGCAAGTAAAAATGATAATAATATTCAAATAATAATAATGATAATAATAGCAATAACAATTTTTAAACATTTTATTTTAAAACTTTGAATTCCAGATTCTTTCCCTTCCTCCCTCCTCACCTACCTCCACTGGAAAGATAACTAATTCAATATAGGTTGTACATGAGTAGTTATACAAAAACATTTCCATAGTAGATATATTGTGAAAGACTGACTATATATCCCTCCATCTTATCCAAGCCCCCACTTTTTCTATTTTCTACTTTGAACTGTCCCTTTTCAAAAGTGATTGCTTTTAACTAATCTCCCCACAATCTGCCCTCCCATCTATTCTTATCCCCTTCGCCCCCTACTTTCCTGTAGGGTGAGATACCCAATTAAGTGTGTATGGTATTCCTTCCTTAAGCCAAATTCAATGAGAGTAAGGTTAACCCATTCCCTTTTGCCTTCCAGTTCTTTCCCTCCATTGTAAGTTTTCCCTTGCCTCTTTTATATGAGATAATTTACTCTATTCTGTTTCTCCCTATCTCCTCTCATTATATTCCTCTATTACCTCTTAATTTTGTTTTTTAAATATAATCCCTTCCTATTCAATTGATCCTGAGCCTTGTGTCTATGTACACCTGTACACACACACACACACACACACACATATACATATATACACACACTCAACTATGTATTCATATGCCCATATACCCTCCTATATAGACATACATATGCATGTTTACATATATAGATACACACATTTATATTCCCTTCAACTATCCTAATTACAAAAAAAATTTCATAAGTTATAGTTATCATTTTTCCATGTAGGAATGTAAATAGTTCAAATTTGATAAATTCTTTTTGATTTCTTTTCACTGTTTACTTTCTCAAGCTTCTTTTCCTTCTTTTATTTGAATGTCAAATTTTCTATTCAACTCTGTTTTTTTTTTTCATCAAGAATTCTTGAAAGTCCTCTATTTCATTGAATGACTAAATTTTCCCCTGAAATATTATACTCAGTTTTTCTGGGTAGGTGATTCTTGGTTTTGTTCCTAGCTCCTTTGACCTCCAGCATATCATATTCCAAGCCCTTTCATCCCTTAATGTAGAAGCTGCCAGGTCCTGGGCTATCCTGACTGTGTTTCCACAATATTCAAATTGTTTCTTCCTGGCTGCTTTTAATATTTTCTCCTTGATCTGGGAACTCTGGAACATGGCTATAATATTTCTAGCAGTTTCCTTTTTGAGATCTTTTTTAGGAGGTGATCAATGAATTATTTCCATTTCTCTTTTGCTCTCTGGTTCTAAAATATCAGGGCAACTTTCCTTGAGGATTTCTTGAAGGATGATTTCTAGGTTATTTTTTAGATTATGGCTTTCAGGTAGTACAATAATTTTTAAATTATCTCTCCTGGATCTATTTTCCAGGTCAGTGGTCTTTCCAATGGGATATTCCATATTGTCTTCTATTTTTTTTCGTTTGTTTGGATCTGTTTATTATTATCTTGATTTTTCATAAAGGCACTACCTTCCACTTGCTCCAATCTAATTCTGAAGGAATTATTCACTTCAGTGAGCTTTTGAAATTATTTTTCCATCTGGCAAATCATTGGCTTTGGGGCCCTCATTTGCCATTTGAGATAATATATTTTTTATTTATCTTTTGTGGAGGGGGGAGGGGAGGGCAATTGGGGTTAAGTGACTTGCCCAAGGTCATACAGCTAGTTTTTTGTGTTAAGTGTCTAACACCGAATTTGAACTCAGGTCCTCCTGACTCCAGGGCTTGTGCTCTATTTAGTGCTCCAACTAGCTGCCCTAGTCGATTTTTTTTTTTTTTGCCTTTTGGAGGGCAATTGAGGTTAAGTAACTTGCCCAAGGTCATACGGCTAGGATTTTTTGTTTGCGTGTGCATTAAGTGTCTGAGGCCGGATCCGAACTCTGGTCCTTCTGACTCCAGGACTGATGCTCTACTCACTGCGCCACCTAGCAGCCCCAAACTTCTGTTCACACTTCTTTTTTAAAGCAATTGTCGTTAAGTAACTTGCTCAAGGTTACACGGCTACTCATTATTTATGTGTGGGTGCTCATTTTCTGAGGCCGGTTTCGATCTCATATCATCCCAACTCTGAGGCTGGCGCTCTTACTCACTGCGCCACCTAGCTGCCCACTAGTTGATTTTTTAAGGTGTTATTTTCTTCAGTCAGGTTGTTGTCTCTCTTTTCATGATTTTCTTGCATCATTCTCATTTATCCTTCCAATTTTTCCTCCACTTCTTTTACTTGGTTTTAAAAATCCTTCTTGAGCTCCTCCATGGCCTGTAACCAATTCATATTTTTTGGAAACTTTTGGTGCAGGAGTTCTGATTTTGTTGTCTTCCTTAAGTTCCATGCTTTGATCCTTTTTGTCCCCAAAAAGGAATCTAATGTTTGATTGCTGTTCTTACTTTCCTTCCTTTGCTTGCTCATGTTGCCACTCAGTTACTTGACTTTTGAGATTTTTTCCACAGTAGAACTCTGTTTCCAGAGAGGACAGCTTTGTCCCAAATCACTGGGGTTTTCAAAATTGCCAGAACTTTTAGTTGACTGCCCTCTCTACAGCCCCCACAAGCTCATACACCCCAGGACCTCCACCCAAGACAGTGATCCAGATCCAAACAGGAAAAAGCAAGAACGATCATTCCTCAGAATGGTCACTTGCTCCTCCTTCAGTCTGCAGGTCAGGAGCTCTGGAAGCTGCTACACAGAGACAGATGTTTGGGCCACAGTGCATTTGCTGCTTCTCATCTTCTCACCCTTAGGGCAGAAGACAGAGTGCAGTCTTAGTCACCCTAATCCCACAAAGTCCATACTGACCTCTCACTTTGTCTGTGGCATTTATGGGTTGATAATGCTGGAAACTGCAACAATTGCTGTTGATCCACTCTCCCAAAATCTGGCTCCAGCTGCTACTGGTTGGAGCCACCCTGAGGCTAAAACCACAGGTTCACATGGGCCTGGGCTTGGCTCCCAGCATGTTGTGATGGACCATTCCTGCCAGCCTGCCAGGCTCCCTTTAGTGAGATATTTGTTTCTCTCTGCCACTTCGTGGGTTCTGTAGCTCTAAAGTTTGTTTAGAGTCACATTTTATAGGTATTTGAAGTGGTTATGTGGGGAGCTTACAGGAATGTTTTTTGACTACTGAATGACTATTGAATTTTTTTTAAACCAAGGGTGGTTTATTGGGTATAATAGGGAGGAGAAATATGTTTGGGAATTATATTATGCAAATGTAAAAGGTATCAATAAAATAAGATTTTTTAGCCAAAGTATGTTAATTACCATTTTCTGTGTACTTTATTCTGTTTTGGTGACATGGCTTCAATAAGTAGGATCCAATGAAGCACTGGAAATAAGCTAGTCTGTCAATACCTTCTTCAGCATCTCTTTTCTATGTTCACCTTGAATTTTTAAGAACTCCATGTATCATTGGGTATTATTTGAATTTCCTTTGTCTTATAATATTTAAAAGAACCTGTAATTTTCTTTTTTGTATTTGATTGTCATCCTTCTAATTTAAGTATCTCTTCTGGTTATTTGATTGAACTTAATTTAACTTTGTGATACACTTTTGAATAGAACTTCTTCTAGGTTAGTGCTTTTAAATAATGCATCTAAATTTATTGTTCTTTTCTCTTTTTAGTCAACTAAGAGGGGGGATATATAACCAAAATGACATTTTAAAGGATTAACATCATTTTAGAATTGATAGTATATCGTTCTGCTTCGGAGCCATAGAGGCCCTTATGTCTATCCTGTAATGGAAATTTTTATTTTTTATGTTTCAAGTGAAATCTCTGCCTATATTGTTCCTGTTTAGTCAACATCTCAGAATCTAAAAGAGCCATGAGATGTCTTTAAAAATGGTAAGTATTCCAAGTTTATTACCTTCTTTTAAAATTTTATCTTTATCACTATATTTAACAATCATGTTATTTTATTTATGACTAAGACTTTATGCTAGTCATCATTGGAAATGGCCTTTAGAAGTATGAACAGAATTCCAAGAGAAAAGTGATTAATGTGGGGGGGGGTCATTTATCGTCCTTATATTTTCCACTATTTTCTGACAGATTGGGGTTATAAGAAGCAGTGTAGAAAACCGGATTTTTGTTGTAGCTCCTCAAATATAACCTCAATAAATACTGTCTTTAATATGTGGCAAGTGTAGTGCCATTTTTCAAAATAATTTTAAAAGTTTCATTTTATACCTTTGTTATTTAAATGACTATTCTACTTCTAATTTGTCATATTTAAATTGGTCTTCAACTTTCAGTTTAGATTTGAAAAACAAGCATATAGTTGATGTTTATATTGCTTTACAGTTTAAAAGGCATTTTCCTCAGAACACTCCTTTAAGGTAGGAAATAAATGTATGGTTATGCCCATTTTCCTGAGGAGGAAACTGAAGTTCAAAAGCATTATGGTTTGTCACAATCCAAGGTCAATAAAAAGTGTTAGAGTTAAGTCTGTAACCTAATGAACCTGAATTCATTCCCAATGCCTTTTGCCCTACACTAGGTTTCCTTTCATTATGTCATCTTTAAAATCTCATAATCCATCCACCATACCTCCATGCAGAGATTCATGTATCTATCTCTTCATCCACATTTAAATTTCTTTTAATCTCTTTCTGTAGTTGTAGGACTTATAGAGTATTTGAAAAAGAATCAAGTAGGCCAGAAATGTGTAAAAGAAGAGATACATTTTCATTCCCACAAAAAAAAAAGACTTAAAAGCAAGTACCTGAGGGCAAAATGAAGGAACATGAAGTAAAAGAAATATTACTGGATATCAATTACCATACTGAAATAACAAGAGCCTCAGGTATGTAATCTTTAGGCCAAAGTAGGAAGAAGAAAATGGAACAGGAGTGGTCTCTGGAGACAAGTCACTCCGAGCTGGTATATCTAACTTATCAATAGTTCTTTCATTTTTACCTAATCAATATGTGGGCCTTCCAGGGTCCTGTAATTTCCACAAATCCGTACCTTGATGAGGCATTCAAGGTCATAGATTTTATATTGAGGAGGTAGGGTTTTGCTTCCATGTTTCTATTTCAAGTCAGATCTCTGATGCCACCAGCAATGGCAGTCCAAGGTTTCTCTGGTGAATCTAAAAGGGAAAATGAGGACATTGTGTGCATGTTTCTAGAAAAGCAAGAAGGAGGATCATGTATAGAGCAGTTTTGAGGGCTAGCAGAGAAAGCCAGAAGCCAGAGGTTTTTTGGGTTATGGTAATAGGACTGTGTCCTCCAGGAATGATATGAATTGGGAAAATCTTTAATGGTAAGCATAGTAACTAGGTTAGTTTGTCTGTAAGCATCTCTAAATTCTGAGTCTTCCCATGCCCTGCTTTTGCCTACAACCTAGCACTGAAAGGATGTCAGGATTATACTCCAATAATAGTGGGACTAACCGAGTTAGCTTTGTTTTAAGAAGGAAATGTTATAAACATATACCTCACGCATGCAAGAAAAAGTCACAGATTAGTTTTGATCAAGTAAAGGTGATCTGAAGGAACCTTGGAAAAAGGAGAAAATGAAGAAAATCAGCGTTAAAGATTATGGTGGAAGCTGCTGGGTGGTGCTATAGAGAGAACACCAGCCATGGAGTCAAGAGGACTTGAGCTCAAACATTTGACATTTACTTGACTCTATGACCTTGAGCAAGTTATTTAACCTCAATTGCCTCAAAAAAAAATAAAGATTATGATGATGAACATACAGTACATAATATTATTTGCTCAAATGTCCTCTTACTTTAAATTATGGATAGTTTTACATATGGATATGGGCATGGACTGTATATGTCATAAGATGACTAGAAGTAACTAATTTGCATGGGCCATTTACTGAGGCCTACATTTGACAAGTATGTGTGTGTGTGTGTGTGTGTGTGTGGGTGTGGGTGTGTGTGTGTGTGTGTGTGTGTGTGTGTGTGTGTGTGTGTGTGTGTAGAGAGAGAGAGAGAGAGAGAGAGAGAGAGAGAGAGAGAGAGAGAGAGAGAACAAGAGAGAGAGAACAAGAGAGAGAGAAAGATACTTGGGAAGGAATGATAGATGGGATGGGAGTATGGATAATTGGTAAGGAAGCAATGTCACATAGAGAAAAACATAAGGTGGAATGAGAAGGAGAATATTTATGCATTACTTCTGAGAAGCTGAATTGACTTATAAGCAAAACTCAGACCCTGTTCTCTTTCTAAACTGAGGTATGAAGGAAAAGAAAATATCTCAGATGAGTCTTTGAAAGTAATAAATGAAGGCCATAATTGGAATGCAAGTTCAAGATCTAACATTCTCAAGCATTTCTTAAGAATCTACTAAGTGCAAAGCTAGGAACAGTATGGTACAACACATAGAGTTTTGAACTCCATTTTCAAATATTGCCTCCAGTTCTTAATAGGTGTGTGCAAAGGGACAGTCATTTAACATTAATGAGGCACAAGAATCTTGCTAATCCTTATCAGTTAATAAGTTTCAAACACACTATAATTTCTTGGTGGAGGAAGATGCCACACTGACAAAATCTCATGTCCCTGCTCAGTAAAACAATGCATTGTAATTGAGAGAAATTAAAGAAGAAAATACATTCCCTACCTTAAGAAAAGTTATTGTTTATGAGAGAAATACATCTAAGTTTTAAAAGGAGACCACTTCATAGGTCATCCCAACTTTGAAAAATTCTTACAATCAGTAATTTTTCCATTTTATATATTCTAAAATATATGTATTAAATGTCCTTCTTTCTTTTATCTAAATATAAAATCAATTTTAGATTTCCTTTTGTTCTAAGAGGATGGAGATTTCAAAATTAGTTGATATATCCTTTTGTTTCAAGGATATCCTTTTCAGTCATGGTATGCTTTCTTGATTTGATAACTCTTACTTCCTCCCTATCCCTATTTAGTTTAGTAATAGTCACAGATAGCCAGTCTTCCAACTTCCAACGAGAGTCTATAAAATCCCCAAAGCAAATGTACTGGAGCCTCACACATACTTATTTTTAAACAGAGTAATTTGCTTTAGTTCCATGGAAATCACTATATATTCTTCATTCTTCCAAATTTAATTAACAAATTTATTTTCAAAGCATATGTTAAGTCAATTTTATAAAATCCATGGCATTTATAATATTCACTTATGGTTTGCTCATTTTTCCTCTGCTAAACATAATACATTTCTCTGTCTTCATCATCCTTCCCCATTCTCTTTAACTGCATTTAAAAAAAATACTCATAAGATATCCTTATTACCTGTCTTGAGAAATCAGCATTTAATCCAAAGGGATGAATTGCAAATGGCAGACATTATTTGGGTGCCTGGGTGGGGAAGATTAGCTTCTTCACTTTTTTCTTCCTCTAGTCACACTTCTTCAAACTAGACTATTTTCAAAGCAGAGTAGTATGGGCCTATCACTTTTAGGTCTGAATGCATTACCATACCTGGCAATATGAAGATAGGAAGCCATTTGGGGATTGAATTAAGGAATACAAAGCACAAGGTTATGGCTCTAGGGAACACATTCTGAGTCTTATTGCATTTCCATCCCACCTTCTCAGAGCATGTCTTTTTTTTTTAAGACTATTTGAAATTGAACTGACTGAATCCATTTCTAATACATATTTTTAATGAGAACAATTCATTCTCTAGACTTACTTTATTAAACTCTAAAATAAGTGCTGTGGACTGGATAATGTTTGGATCATGAAGACATTTGTCATCTAAAGTTTCATAGTTTATTAAATGAAAGCTCTCTAATTCATAAGCCAACTTCTATACAGTTACCAATAACAAAATGTAGTAACTGTAGACAGATATTTTAGAGTGGATGAATATGGAATTAAACTTGCCATTAAATGACCTGATTATGTTAGAAACTGACTATCCTTTTATGCATATTCCTGAGGTCAGACAGGTTGTCTACACATAAATCAGTTAAAAGAATAATCATCTGAATTATCTAAATTAGCTGTTTTGGGTATGGCAGTGGGGGGGGGGGGGCAGGAGAATAGGGAGTATGGAATTAAATTAAAAATTCAAATAATTCCTCTTTGAATAAAATGGGATATTTATTCCCCACCCTTCAACCCCAGCCATAGTGTATTATTCCTAAAAATCCTTAATCATCTATTAAGGACTATATACTGGGAACTTTATCAAAGAAGACTTTGAGATTTCAATTATAAAATTATTTTCAATAATTTCTCTTGAATTTTCATTTAAATTCAATTTCTATTAAATTGAATTATATTTTAATTCTGATGGTTCTTAACTGCTAGGCAAAGGGCAATTGCATTGTGCACTTTTATTTCCATGCTACAGTTTTCTCTTTAACCTTCTTAATTAATTTTATTTCCAAAGTACTTCTTCCATCAGTCTTTTTAAACAAAGAATGGAACACAGAACACACACACGTACACACACACACACACATTTACAGAATAAAGTAGGAATAATGGGGAATGGAAAGAAAAGAGAAGGAAATAATCATTGCATTGTACTATATGCCATGAACTTTGCTAAAGTGCTTCACAAATACTATTGTATAGAGATTATTAAAAGGCTTTCCACTTATATATAAAATCAAATATCAAAATATTATCTCCTTGTAATGCTTATCTCCTGCAGTGAACATTCCTGAACCAGTTTGGAGCTACCCTGGTAAGTTTTCAGTTGTACAGAACCCCTTTGATCCCTATTGATCTCTATCTCTAAACATACCTCTCTCTAATTTTTTTTTTGTCAACAAGGATTTGTAAAGCATTACTGTCTATATACATATTTCTTGTACTGGATAACAAATCTATTTAAAATGGTAAATATCAAAATAAATGGATAGAAGACATCAAAAGTTTTTAGTTGATAGAGTAAAGGGAGATTTAGCTACTTGGGTTTTTTCAGTCTTCAAAAGTTTTCTCACTCTCAATTCTTGTGGATATTTAGCATTTGGCAGTTTTGCCCTGCAAGATCCCATGGTAGAGGCTTATGAAGGAAAAGAGAAAGGAGGAAGAGGTGTTAAGACATAAAGAGAAGGATTAAAATTCATCCCATACTGTTCCTGTGTAGCTATATATATATACCTTACCAGAAAACTTTGAAAAATGTATCAAAGTTGTTACCTAAAAAAGAAGATTATTTTCTGTCATGCTTCATCCTTCTGAGAAAGATGTAACTTTAATCAGGTTTTAGGCCTGATAGCCTTGTCTGCTGTGTTTTTTCCTGCTTTAAGGTGTTGCATTCTATTCATCAGCCATAGAAAAGGGGTGCCAAGCACAAAAGGATAAATGGTATTGCTTATTTTAATGCAATAATAGAAAAAGCTGAGCTGTTGGGTGAGACTTTCTAGTGAAACATTGTAATAGAACAGCAAATTCATATGAATTCAGTCATTTATTCCATTCAGAATACCCTTAAGTGTCTACTATGCACAATACACAGTGTTTTTTTTTTTAATTAGGCTTTCAAAAATCTTGAAGCTGCAATAAAATGTGCTAAACATTTGAGGAAAGCAGCATATCTGCCTGCTTAAGGTCCTGAAGTCAATAGAGGTCAGAGGATGATGGCTCTAAACTATGCCAGTTCACTTGGCTCTGTAGTGTAATGTAAAGGACACTGCATTTGGACTTAAAAACCACATTCAAATCAATGGCTCTGCAATTACTCAGAATTGGGAAACTCAAAATGTTTTAATCCCTAAAATTAGGTTGGACTAATTTCATCCATGCAACAAGAACTTATTAATCATCTACTATATGTTTACAACATGGAGCTAGGCTATAGGGTTATAAAAAAAAAAAAAAGCATAAAAACACCCTTTACCCTAAATTCTTCTGGCAGCTAGGTGACATAATGGATAGAATTGGAGTAGAGCTCTGAACATGGAGTCAAGTAGACTTGAGTTCAAATCCAGGCTCAGATACCATCAGCAGGACCCTACACAAGTCATTTTACATCTTTTTGCCTCAGTTTCCTCACCTACAAAATGAGGATATTGGTAGCACCTACTGATGGGGTCCTTGGGATGTATATATGTTTGTAACATCAATCTATGTAACATCAGTTTGTAATATCAATCTGTAACATCAGTTTGTAAATGGGGTGCTTTAGGATCTATGTCTGTAAAATCAATTTGTAAAAGCAGTCTGTAAAGTCACACTTCCCCCCCAGTCTCAAAGCATTAACTCTGCCCCTTCCCCCTGCCAGCACTCTGCCCAGCAACAACTCATGAACTGTTTATCTCTGCTTGAAACAATAAGCTACTTATGAATCCTTCACAAAACTATCTATAAACATTTTTTAGCTTAGGCAAATGTTATCTCCCTTAGTTAGAGTGGCCAGGTGCACCATGAATTCTTCAGTACCCTATCTATAGCCAATTATACCCACCCTGTGTTTCTGATGTCCTTGGTTCCGAACATCTATCTTGTCAAGCCTGACATTGAGGGGTGGCAGTCTGGGCACTCCTTAGTGGCCCTGACTGAGGATACACTTTAGTGAAGTTTCAGGCCTAAAACCACACCTCCAGGTAGCCCCGCCTTGAGCTATTTCCCAGTGAATCATGAGCAATATGCCTGCACAGTTGATATTAAAAAGGCATGTTCCTTTAAGCACTGACCACTCCTTAACTCCTCCCTGATCCCACCCTTACTCACCTAGTTAGCATAATTGGCACCTGATTTAATGTCTTGACTCCATAAAACTATGCCTGCAACCCCGGGAAGTTTGCAGGTTCCCTAAGAATCCTCTCCCACTGTGCTGAGCGTGGTGCTGTGTGCAGTGTAGCAATAAACTTTACAATCTCGACTCCAAGTTAGCTTGAGCCTGGTGAATTCCTTCCAGACTGAATTGCAGGGTTTCTGGTCACTGAGAGTGATCAGGGTCCCTGGCAGAACCTCTTACCCTCCCCCCTCCTTTTCACCTTTCCCTCCCCACTACCTCCTGGGTTTGTGAGAATAGATTTATATTTGTAAAGAACTTAGCTCAGGATCTTTTGTATCATTAGGTATTAAAATGTTTATTTCCTTCCTCCTAGGATATAATAGAATATTTATTAGATAATTAAAATATATTTTGAGGACAATAACAAGATGTAAGAGGAAAGACTTCCTGTAGGAAGAGACATCAAAGTTAAGTTTTAAAGGGGGCTGAAGGTTTTAAGAGGTAGAGATGAGCAGGGGATATATTCCAGGCATATCAAATGCTAAGGCCTTGTGATTATGGATCACTTTGATTAGAATGTAATATGCATGAAAGAGAACAAGATATAGTAATTTAGGAAATATAGGCTAGATCCAGATAGTGAAGAGTTTTAAATGCTAAGTTGAGGAATATATATTTTATCTGAGAGAAAGAAGTGAGACACTGAATATTCTTGAGCAGAGGAACAATACAGACTGAAGCACTTTAAAATGTAATTGTGAAAGTTTTGATAAAATAAATAAAAATATAGTTTATTGTATTGAATCAGCAGAGAGATAATAAATTAGAAAATTTCTCCAACAACCTTTCAAACCCCTCCTAAGCAAAAATTATACACCAAAAAATAAAGGAACTTCAGCTGTTTCCATGTTCTAGAACTCCCAGAATCCAAAAGAAGGATAAAAAAAAAAATTTCCAACCCAGGAACTGATGAATGCTGACCCTGGGTTCATTCATCCCCCCACCCCTTATCTCCTATGATATTGGCAGTGAGGCTGCACTAGCAGAGGTAAGAATATGGCACAGTCTTTCATCAAAACCACCCCAGCATTCAATTCTTTCCTTCCTTGTTGTAGCATCACATTCTACCAACCATGAGGAAAAGAGTCTAGCATCTAGCTGGAGTTGGTTCTGACCAAACAAATGTCAATCAGGCAGAGACCTAGGCTGATGAACCATAAAATGCCAGTCTTTCAAGGGGATACTTTGAGATCCAGCTCCCAGGGCAATCACAATCAGAGGGGAGACAGAATGTGAACTATAAGAAGAATGACATAAAAAGCTGAAATTTCAAAAGCTTTCTGAAAGAAGAAAAGTAAAAGACCTTCAACATAAACATGTAAATCAACAGGAATAAAACAATAGCAAGCAATATGGTCTACAGATCTAGTAAATTAGTTTGGGAATTTGTAAATAAATATTCTGGGTGGAAAAAATTATGATCCAACACATAAGACAGAGGACCCTGTGGAATGTGAGGAGAATGTGTTTTATTTGTCATTCATGCACAATGTTTCAATGCAGAATTATGTGATTCAAAGTTGCTTGCCCCCAGACCATTAGCTGACCTCAGTAACTCTCCAGGAATTCGAGAGATGGCTATAACGAATTTTGGGTTCCCCCAGGTCCTGGATCCACCCAAAGTATTATTATTTTGTATCTCCACACCCAGAACTTATTTACCCAAGCTTAAATCACCCAAGGTTGTGATTCGCATTCCCTTCAATCAATTCCTGTGTGACCCATATATGAATGCCTTTGACAAAATCCTATGTAATGTAAACCTTTCAGAACCTGGATAGAGGGAGTGACACTTCCTTTCTGGCTCACTCTTTTCTGTCAAACAACCTAATAAATTACTTTTTAAAACTACTTCAGATTTTGGAATTTGTTTCCATGAGAAACAATCTAGTGTCAGAAGTGGGATCCCTTGTTGGTTACCCTGATCTAAACAGCAAGGGATCATGGAAACTTAAGGAAATCTTTTTGAATTTTACATATAAACATGGGTGGGATCCAACCAGGAACAGAACAAATTAAAAACATCAAGTACCTGATGGGTCCCTTTAGATTCAGGTTTGGACACAGAACAGGCTCTAATTCTGGGTGTCCAGAAAATTAAGGGGCTATGCTTTGCCTTAGCTTTGAGAAAGATTCATCCACTGTTAGAATTTACCAGGCCACTGAAATTAGTAGGCAAACAAGTAATCTCCTTGACCTGATCACTCAAAGGCCTGGTAAGTAGTTGCTTAAAAGAAATGGTTAATATTAGTTTGGTGGTCCTCGGGTAGAGCTTTTGATTTTTCTCTTTTATTTTCTGTCTTTCTCCTCAACTTTCTTGTGATGCCCTAGTAAACATGGACATTAATTCTATATTCATTCATTTAGGATGACCCTGTATTAGTGAGGGAAATTTGTATTTGGTAGACAATGAAGTACACTCTAATGAGTGTTTCTTCTTCCAAAGTTCTCTGGTACACACAACATCTTGCTTATCTTGGAGAGCTTTGAAGTCAAACCCCCAGTGTCAAGTCTAGTAACAAATGACTGAAAAATCACAGAGGTTTGGCAACCACTGTTAACTCACCAAATACCAAAAACCTCACACAGGTAAAAAGCAAAAGATTTTCTTTATTCTACTGGGGGAGAGATATAAGTCACATGTGTTGGGGCCTGTTCTAGTGGGAGAACCAAGGCTGTAGGGCTAAATATTTATTTATGTATTTGTGGCTAGATAAAGAATCAAACAAGTGTAGTATAACAACAGTGGTGAGGTCCAACAGCAACAGCATGACAAGGTTGTCTAGTGACAAAAATTCCATCCATAGCAGAAATTCATGTCTGGATCTGTTGGTGCTTGCCCAAGTTTAGGAATCATAAGTTTTGTGATTTAGTTGCAGCAAAGTTCATCCAGATGGTGAGCACAAAGTACACAAAATATTATTGTTATGCCAAGCTCAGAGCATAGCTTGCTTGCTAGACCTTAACTATGGAAAACAGAGTATCTCATATAGTAAAATAAGAGGGGTGGTCTTAGGTTGTAATACCAGTCACCCATAAAGACTTCTACAAGAAAGTATAGAAAGGGAGCTTAGAAGGGTAGAGAAGACTAATGTAGAAGTGTCATTCCTAAAGTAACTCTCCCAACTATTTGTAATATGCAATAGGGGCTTATCTTCACTGACCTGTTGATTAGAATTTCAGTGACAGATAAGGAGGAAATTTTTGAAATTCTTTCTTTCTCTCTAGCTGGATTGGAGATTTTATAAATAAAGATGGATAAGAAAAGGAAGAAAAACTTTTTCTTAGCTTATAGAAATTTATATGGCATTATAAACTAATTAGAAATTAAAAATTTTAATTGGAATGTAACATATTTATTATTAAATTCCATACTAAGATTTAAGGGGTTTTGCAACTGCTTAAACATCTTTTAGTTGGTTAGGGGTTTTTTTGTTTGTTTATTTGTTTTGGTTTGGTATTTGGAGGTTTATAGCTTGGATCAATAATAAGTACAAAAAGCATGTCCAGTTTCAGTCAAATCTGGCCTCAGACACGTAGCACTTACCAGCTGTGTGACATTGGGCAAGTCACTTAAACTCAATTGCACTTCCTTCACCCCCTGCAAAAAAGCAAAAAAACAAACAAACAAACAAAAAATCATATCTCTCTCTCCTTTCTAGAAGCCATAGATGACAGATAGTGAGGTGGATGCTTTTATTGATTCAAGTTATATTAATGCTCTCTATTTGACATTATAACCCACCTTTCTGCTTCTGAAATGAAGCTTTTGCTAACATGAGAATATTTAGGCTTTAAGGCCAAAAGGAAGGATTGTGGACTATTTATCATGTATTAATAATGTTTGAATCTAAATTTCTATGATTTGGAGGTTACTTGCATCTGGAATGTTTCTCTAAGCCCAGAAACTTTCTGGGAATGCTGGAGATAGCTACAAAGAATTTTGGGATCCCTCAGGGCCTGGATCTATCCAAAACATGTCTCTTTTAGGACTTTCACACCTAGGACTTGTTTTGAGTGCATTCATAGCTGTGTTTTTGTTTCTTTTCATGTGATTCATGTGTGACTTGTGTGTAATACCTTTGTCAAATGACATATGTGCAACTTGTGTATCAAAATTCAATATAATGTAAACCCTCTAGAACTTGAAGAGAGGGAACCACACTACTCCCTACTCCCCCAGTTTGCTGTCCTCTACCAAATGACTTAATGAATTTTATTCTAAACCTATTTCAGCATTGGGTGTTTGTTCATACAAATAGCAAGAACATCAAACTACAATATGTTCCTAAGTGCTTTAAAAAATGACAGTTTTCAGAGTATAATTTATGTCCTGCTCAACAAAAATAATAAGCATAATATAAAAACTCAAATCTTTAATGAAAAGTCTAACCAAAGAAACAAAAGAGGTAATAAAATACTGGAAATATAAATACACTGAACTGAATGACAACATAGGAGGGAAGAAAAAAAAACCAATATCATTAAAAGATATGTTCACTAAGCAAGTAAAACCTACTCAGCTTGAAGACAGAGTATACAGAGGCAATCTAAAAAATCATAAGTCAATACTTCAAAAAGGAAGAGGGATAGAATAAAATGTTCCAAAAAGCGTTAGGGTTCAGGATGAAGCCAAGGGTGATGTATCCTATAAATTTAGGCTTAAGTATACAGTACAAATGATGAATGTTCAATAATTAAGGACATTTTCAAGCATTTTAAAAAGAAAACCAGAAATTACAAGTTTATTTGCCTATTGAACACCACAAACAACAGAAATACAATAATAAATGAATGTAGCATGCCAGGATTGTTAAAACAAACAAACAAACAAACAAAATCAGTGACAATACAGAGATCTGTAAGAGACTTTTTTTTTTTTCTAAAAGGTACGCAAGAAGAGATACAGGCAGAAATCTAGTAGAGGTAATAGTAAAGAGACAGACAGAAGGTATTATAGAATCTGAGAACATCACATCTGTAAATGAATGCTTTTTTGGTGGGACTACATAGAAACATGAAAAGGCACATAAAGTATAAATTAACAACATAGTTAATTCAGGTACTAGAAAAGAGGTAAAACTGACTTCTGTGGTCTCAGAAAGAGAAGAACCCACAAGAGAGTGGATGAGAAGGATAGGAGGAAGATTTATCAAGAGGAGAAAAGGAAAGAGGTCTTATTTTGGTGGTAGGAAAGCATTCCACCGATGAATATTTCTCTATGTGAATAGAGTTGGGTGTTGAAAATAAATTAAGACATTACACAAGATGAGGGGTCCAAAAGATTAGAAAAGTTTACTTGTCCTAAGGAGGTAAGGATGGGAAATTGACACCTCATGGAGAAATGCAAGCATATGAACACATGCTGGAGTTGTGAAATTATACTAACATTTTTGGGGGAGCAATATGGAATTATTCAAATAAAGTGACTAAAATGTCCACATTCTTGTAAGCAGAGACTCCATTTATCAGCTTATACTCCAAGCAAGCCATTAATAAGAAAAAAAATGTTATAGCATTGTATGGTAGAATATAGTATAGTATAGCATAGTATAGTACATTACAGTATTGTATTGTATTGTATTGTATAGTATAGTACTCCAAAACTTTTAAATAAGTGCTTTCTGTGATAACTAAAAATTGGAAAGAAAATTGAGCTCATCAATTGGAGAATGACTAAACAAATTGTGGTATATGAATGTGATAGAATATTACTGTGCTATAAGATATGAGGAGAGAGATTAATACAAAGAAACAAGGGAAAATCTTTGTCAACTGATTCAGAGGAAATTTAACAGAGCCAGGCAAACAATTTACAAGGTAACTACAAGTATTTAAATGCAAACAAAGACATAGGAAAAAAATCAAAAGTAAAGGTAACAAAAGTATATATGGCCTCAGATATTTACAAGCTGTGTGATCCTGGACAAGTCACTTAACCCTATTTGCCTCAGTTTCCTTATCTGCACAATGAGCTGGAGAAGAAAATGGCCAACCACTGCATATATTTTTTGCCAAGAAAATTGCAAAAGGAGTCACAAAGTATCACACATGACTGAAATGACTAAACAACAACAGCAAGAAAAAAGAAAAGTATAAAGAATAGCTTTAACTCAAATTAACAGATATGAGAAATCACCTACTCCCTTGGTATGGTGGGAAGTCCATGGGTGTTAAATGTTGTATGTATTTTCAGATTTTTTTCAATGTTTCAATAGGTTATTCTAACTTTTGATTTTTTCTTTTCTAAAATAATACTCTTTGTTATATGGGATAACTCTCTGAGAAGGGAAGGAGGAGAGCTACATAGGATAATATGGTGATTTAAGAAATTAAAAAAAATACATATAAAATATTTATTTTAAAATTACTACAAAATATTACATTGGTAATGTTATTATTTCTTAAATCAATATTTGACAAGCATGGACTATTACCTATTTGAGCATAAGACTGACAGGGTCAGTCTTCTTATCTTAAAAAGGTCATTTTGGCAGCAATGTGGAAAATATATTGGTATAGAAGAGAATGGAAATAGAAAATCTTATCAGGAATCCATTGCAATCATTCCCAGGACAGAAGGATGTAGTGGAGAGAAAAATGAGAGTGAAGCAAGAAAATCAGGAAAAAAGAATCAACAACTTGGTAAAGGAGAAACACATTCACACACACACACACACACACACAAATATTGAAGAAAATAATATCTTAAAAAACAGAATAGGCCAAATGATAAACGAGGCACATAAATTTACTGAAGAAAAGTCTCCATAAAAAATGGGCCAAATGGAAAAGGAGATACAAAAGCTCTCTGTAGAAAATAATACCTTAAAAATAGAATTGGGCAAATGGAATTTAATGACTTGATGAGAAATAAAGAAACAATAAAAACAAAATAAGAAATAAATATAAAATAGAATACAATATGAAATACGTCATTGGAAAAAACTAAACTGGAAAGAGATCCACGGGAGAAAATTGTAAAACTATTAAACTAGCTGAAAACCATGATAAAAAAGCATCCAGAAATCATCTTTCAAGAAACCATCGGCGGGGGGGGAGGGGGGGGCGCAGAGCCAAGATGGCAGATTAGAAACAGCTTATCCAAGCCACTCTACCCCCAGATTCCCCACAAACTATGTAAAAGAGGACTCTGAACAACTTCTGGAGCCCCAGCACCCACAGAACGACACAGAGAAGCTAACCTCCCGCTGAGGACAGCCCAGCAGTCCTACAGGAAGGACCAGTGCAGCGCTCTGGGAGCTGGCAACACACAGTGTGCAGAGTGCAGGGAGCCGAGCCGAGCCCAGGTCCCCATGAGCCAAGGTTTTAGGCCCAGGGAAGCAGGGCCAGCAGCCAGCTGGAGAGACCCCAGAATTATCAATATAGACATGCCTAGGACAACGTAAGAGGTTAGTGGCCTATGGACTTTGGGACCAATATTTGGGGAATGTGTTGTTACCCTCCCCTGGGGGCTAGAAGCCATTGAGGACAAACGCCATTTTGTAGTTTTCAGAAGCAGCTCCAGCTCCTGGCCTGCGAACTGTAGGGAGATCCAGCGATCAGTCTTGGGGGGTAATCACTCTTGCTTTAACCTCCCTGGATCTGGATTGTGATCTGGGGTAGAAGTCGTGGGTGGGTTTACAGCTTGCCAGAAACACAAGTTGCCCCCACACGCACACATTCGGGACGAAAATTCCTCTATCTGGCCTTAAAGCCATAGTGTGGCAACAAGCCCAAAAGTCAAGCAATTAAGTGGCAACATGCCAAGGCAAAGGAAACAGAAAAATGCAACCCTAGACTCCTATTATGGGGGCATAGAGCAGGAAAAGGACTGTGAGGTCAGAAGTCCTGCTCCAAAAGCCCCAGGGGAAAACATGAGCGGGTTGCAGGCCATAGAGGACCTTAAGAAGGACTTTAAAAATCAAATAAGAGAAGTGGAGGAAAAATTGGAAAGAGAAATGAGAAGGATGCAGGAAAAGTATGAAATGAGGGTCAACAGCCTGACTGAGGAAAACAACACCTTAAAAAAAAGACTAACTCAAATGGCAAAGGAGGCCCAAAAGGGCAATGAGGAGAAGAATGCCTTAAAAAGTCGAATTTGCCAGATGGAAAAAGAATCTCAAAAGTTCACTGAGGAGATTCATTCCTTCAGAGTTAGACTGGAGCAAATGGAAGCTAATGACTTTATGAGAAATCAAGATGCTGTTAAGCAGATCCAAACAAACGAAAGATTAGAAGGCAATGTGAAATATCTCATGGGAAAAACCACTGACCTGGAAAATAGATACAGGAGAGACAATTTAAAAATTATTGGACTACCTGAAAGCCATGATCAAAGAAAGAACCTAGAAATCACCCTTCAAGAAATTCTCAAGGAAAATTGCCCTGATGTTTTAGATCCAGAGGGCAAAATAGAGGTTGAAAGAATCCACAGATCACCTCCTGAAAAAGATCCCAAAAAGAAAACTCCCAGGAATATTATAGCCAGGTTCCAGAGATCCCCAGATCAAGGAGAAAATACTACAAGCAGCCAGGAAGAAACAATTTCAATATTGTGGAAACACAATCAGAATAGCCTAGGACCTGGCAGCTTCTACACTGAGGGATCGAAGGGCATGGAATATGATATTCCAGAGGGCAAAAGAACTGGGAATGAACCCACGGGTCACCTACCCAGCAAAACTGAGTATTTTGTTTCAGGGGAAAATATGGTCATTCAGTGGAATAGAGGACTTTCAAGCATTCTTGAGGAAAAAACCAGAATTGAATAGAAAATTTGACATCCAGACACAAGAAGCAAGAGATGCCTGAGAAGGTAATCAGGGAAAAGAAATCAAAAGGAACTTATCAAAGTTGAACTATTTACATTCCTATATGGAAAAGCAATAACTGTGACTGATGATATCTTTTCTCACTATGAAAATAATGGAAGAAGGGTGTGTGGTCATATGAATACATATGTGAATGTGTGTGTATATGGTTACAGTTACATATGGATAGAGGGCATAGGTTGAATTTGTTGGGAAGGGAGAATACTCAAGGGATGAAATTATGAGGTGAGAGAGGAAAGTGGCAAGAGGAGATGGGGAGAGACATGGTAGGGTAAACTATCTCATGTAGGGGAAGTGGGTGCAAAGGAGGGGGAGAATAAGGAAGGCTAAAAAGGCAAAACCACATTCACATTGAATTTGGTTCAGGGAGAAAATGACATACATACTAAATGGGATATCTCAACCTGCAGCAGGATAGGGGGAAGGGGGATGAGAGGAGGGATGATGGATGGGAGGGCATCCTTGGGGTGAGGGGAGGTTGGAAGTACCCACTATAGAAGAGGGACAGGATCATGTAGGGAATGGACCAGGTGGGGGGTGGGATGAGTGGGAGGGAATTATAAGCAGCCTTGTACAATGTATCTACTATGATAATGTTTTGCATAGCTAGACATGTACAACATATACTGAATTATTTATCTCCCCAGAGGGAATGGGTGACAAGGGAGGAAGGAAATGGATCTGAAATTTGAGGTCTTAACATTACATGTTTCAAATATATATAAATACTATTATTAATACTCTTTTGCTTATAATAGGGAGATAAGATGTGCAGGCATTGGGACAAAAAGATTCCCCTTCCTTTAATGGAAAAGTCGAGGGGGATATAGGAGAAGGTATGGGAGAGAGCAGATTGGAGGAAGCGATATCTTGTGGGACTGCTATTCTGGGAGGTTGGGTAGGGGAATAACAGGGGGAAAATGATTGTAACTCAAAATCTGGTGGAAATTAATGATGTAAAACAGAAGTTAATAAAGCATTTGTTTAAAAAAATACATAAAATGAAAATGTCCTAATGAAGTGACAGGCAAAATCAGCCCCAAGTAATAAGAATTCATTAGGCTGATAGTTTTAGTGAATGCACCCCATGAACATGTGTAAAAGGTTGTATGAGGTATGCTGGGTGCACCCTAATGTTTCAAATAAAATTGATATTGTGTCTTGTTAAAAAAAAAAAAAACAGTCAAAGAAAATTTCCCCAATATTCTAGAATCAGAGGATAAAATAGAGACTAGAAGAATCCACCACTCAACTCCTGAAAGAGATCCCAAAAGGAGAACTCCAGAAATTTTATAGCCAAATTCTAGAACTCCAGATGAAGGAAAGAATATTGTAAGAAGCCCGAAAGAAACAGTTCAAGGATTGTGGAGCCACAGTCAAAATAACACAAGAATTAACAGCTTTTACATTAAAGGACAAGAGGGCTTGGAATATGATTTTCTGGAAGGCAAAAGAGTTAGGATTACAAGAATCAGGTAACCAGAAAAAATTGAGTATACTTCTTCAGGTAGAAAGATGGAAATATAATCAAGCATTCTTGATGGATAAAACAGAGCTAAATAGAAAATTTGACTTTCAAATACAAGACTTAAGAGAAGCATAAATAGAAAAACTGGAAAGGGAAACACAAGGCACTGAATAAATTTAAACGTCCTACATGAGAAGATGATACTTGTAACTCACAAAAACTTTCTCATTATTAGGGCAGTTAGGAATTTATGTAGACAGAGGGCACAGGTATGGTTCAAATATGAAGAGAGGGTATCTAAAGAAATAAAATTAAGGAATGAGAAAGAGTAATGAACTGGGAGAAAGGAGAAGAGAGGGGTAGAATGGGTTGAATTATCTCTCATAAAAGAGGCAAGCAAAAGCTCTTACAGTGGAGGGGAAGGTGGGAAAAGTGGAGGTGAGTAAGTGAACCTACTCTCATCAAAATTAGCTCAAAGAGAGAATAAAAGACACACTTAATTAAATGTACAAATCTATCTTACCCTACAAGAAATTAGGTGGGAAGGGGAAGGGAAAAGTGGTGATGATAGAAGAGAGGACAAATTAGGGAAGGTGGTAGTCAGAAACAAAACCCATTTAAGGAAGGACAGGGTGAAAGAAGAGAAAATATAATGAACAGGGAGGAGGGTAATAGGATGGAAAGAATACATTTAGCAATCATTACTGTGGGAAAAAATTGAATTAGGCTGTTCTGATAAAGGCCTCATTTCTCATATATATGGAGAACTGAGTCAAATTTATATATAAAACAAAGAGCCATTCCCCAATTGATATGATCAAGAGATACAAACAATTTTCAGATAATGTAATCAAAGCTATCTATAACCATATGAGAAGGTGCTTTAAACCAGTATTGATTGGAGGAATGCAAATTGAAACAATTCTCAGGTACTACCTCAAACCTATGACTAATCAGAGAAAAAAGGTGAATGACAAATGTTGGAGGCAATGTGATAGAGAAAGATAGACAGACAGACAGAGAGACAGAGAGAGATAGAGACAGAGACAGAGAGAGAGAAAAAGAGACAGAGAGAGAGAGAGAGAGAGAGAGAGAGAGAGATGAATACGGTTTTTGTGTTCTAAACTGATTCAACAACTTTTTTTCTAAAATAAATTTATTTTAGACTCAAACACCAGAAAAAAATTAACAGAAAAAAGAAACGAAACATACAATAAAATATTAGAAATTAAATAATATAAAATATTGGAACTTAAATACAAAGTTAGAAAGGGGGAAAAGAGCAAGCATGTCATGTGCATAGCAAAATATGTGAGGATTTAAAATGTGTAACAATACATTTTCATTTCAAGAAAGCCTATGTGATAAATAATACTCATTGTGTTGAGAATTGTCCATCTTTTCTTTGCTTCCTTTTGAGTTTTCTTTTGTTCTCTGATGTGTACTTTTTTTTTACTTTGTTTTTCCCTTCCCCTCAAACCCCCCAATAGCCACAATAAAGTTTAGATATGTTTCTCCATAGCTATATATACATACACATATACACATATGCATGTATATATAGACATATACTTTCCCAAACCTTTTCTACTCTGAATCTTTGTTTTTATGTATATGCATATCTCTTCTTCCCTATTCCTCCTGCCAACTCTGCTTTACTTTTTACCCACTACCTTGCCTTCCTATGACTTGCCTACCTCCTTCCAAGGATCCCTCCCCTATGCTCCCATTCCCATAAATCTAAACATTCTTATATACCCCTATTTACCTATTCTCTAAATATCCCTCCCTTTTTCTCTCTCCCCTCCCCAAGCCCCTGACATTTTATTTCTTCTGAATTTAGAAGACTTCTATACTTTTTCAAAAATATATATCTATATCTATCTATCTATCTATCTATCTATCTATCTATCTATCTATCTATATATGTATGTATGTATATGTATTTTTCCCTCTTATATGCAACCTCAATGAAAGTAGGTTCCCAGAAATTCCAGCCCTCCTCCCCCATTTAATTCCTATGTGTCAATTCTTCCTCTTGCACCTTATTTGAATAAAACAATTACTCTTTTTAGCTGTTCCTAAATGGTTTTACTTTTAAAATTCATATCATATTGAGGTTTGCCCCAATCTTTCTTATGAACACCTCAATTATTAATAGGAATCTTAGACATACATTATACATTTTACATATAAGAAGTAAACAATCTGTCCATATGGATCCCCTATAGTCAGTTTTTGTTGTATACCTTATATTTATATTGGTTCTTGCATGTCAAATTTTCTATTATGTTCAGGTTGTTTTTTGTTTGTTTTTTTAACTAAGTCTTGAAAATCTGAGAGTTTATCAAATGTCCATTTGTTTTTATTCAAGATAATTGTTAACTTTGCAGGGTATCATATTTCTGGCTGAACCCTCAGTTCTCTTGCTCTTATATATATTGTTTTTCAAGACCTGTATTCCTTTAAGATTTCTGCTTGCTAGGCCTTGTGTAATTCTAATTATGGCAGCATCATATTTAAATTGTTTTAATTTTGATAATTTTAATATATTTTCCTTGAGCTAGGGATTTCTGAATTTGACTATGATATTCCTATCTCTTTTAAGTGGTAATCTTTGATTTTTTTCTATTTCTATTTCCCCCCCAGACCTCCACCCCTCAAACACCCCCCCCCACTTTAGGGCAATTTTCTTTAATTATTTCTTTTATTATTGGAGCGATATTTTTTTATAAAAACTTTTAGTTAATCCAATTATTTTTATATTTTCTCTTCTTGATCTATTCTACAAATCTGTTGTTTTTCTTATAAGATGTTTCACTTTCTATTCTATTTTTTTCATTATTCATATTTTGGTTAATTTTTTCTTGATCTCTTATAATTTCACTGGCTTCACTTTGCCCACTTTTAAGTTTTAAGGTGTCATTTTTTTCCTTAAGATTCTAGATCTCCTTTTTCTATTTGGTTGGCTTTCCTTTCATACCCTTCTTTTTCTTGGATTATTCTTATTTTCTTTTTTAGTTTTACCTCCATCTCTTTCCTTTGATTTTTCATGTTCTTTTAAAGGTCTCCTATAAATTATTTTTGGGCAGGTGACAATTTGAAGTTACTCTTTGGGGGTTTCTTTATTTCAATTTCCTCCTTGGAAGATGAACCCCAGTCATCTCTATCCCAATAATAGGTTTCTATAGTTGGATTCTTTCTCCTTTGCCTGTGCATTTTTTTGTGTGTGGTGATAGCTTAGTTATTTATAGTCACCTCTAGCCCTGGGGTGTCTTCAGTTCTCCCCACTAACCTGAAACCAAATCCAAAAATCTAGGCTTCTGTAAGTGCCCATCATCAGGGGATTTCTTCCCCATTGCTTCTGCACTCACTGGCATGTTCTGGTTCCTTCTCACCCTCACTGCTCTTCTCAGTGTCCAGCGGTGTCTGGCATTCCTGGTCAGCACAGACTCACTTGATCTTCCCCAGGCTCATATAGCCAACTCTGCTCACTATCCCAGGGGTAAAAGTTCTTGTGGCTGGGGGCAAGGCAACCTCTCAAATCAACTAATGCCAGGGTTTGCCACTTTTTGTTTAAGAGACTACTTGCTTGTTACCCTGTAATGTTAATGAGATAATAAGATCTTCCCTTCCCATTAATAGGACTCACTTGAAGCCCATTAAGGGAAGCTTGCTTAAGGGAGGTTTGCTTGTAGGAAGGCTTTCACACTTTTTGCTAATTTCTAATTAGGCAATGAGTGATGAGGTTTGTCATGCCTTCTGTCTCTGAGAAGTGTACATATTCTCTGAGTTGGTATTTTGCTTTGGATGATCACTTATGAAAAGGATATCTTAAGATCTTACGAATCTTATGATTCCCTGGAAAAGATTCTGAGCGGCCATATGTTTGGAGCTCCCTGATGGCTCAGATGTAAAGGCTCTCCAATCTAGGGATGTACATAAAGTGTATAGTTGATTCAGGCAGTCAGAGCCCTCTTTGTTGGTTTTTACTTCTCTGCTTATATTTTCTCTGTTTATATTTTCTCTGAAGTTCAGAGTGGTAACATTTTCCCTGAACTAGTGAATGCAATTAAAAAAATATTGTTGACTCCTTAAACAGCTATCTTTCTTAGTAAAGCAGATCTAAGAACCTGTGCTAGCATCCATCCTAAGTATGCCAGTGTGGTTACCACTGCATACCCTGGACAAATCTCTTAAACTCTCAAAATCTCAGTTTCTTTATCTCTAAAATAGTGATGATATGCCTTGCACTAAGTACTTCACAGGGTTATTATGTTAAAAAATATAATAATTTTGCAAAGGTTAAACCACTACATCAGGGGTCCTTAAACCGTTTGATGTGTCTTAGATCATTTTGACAATCTGATGAAACTTATGAATCATTTTTCAGAACAATATTTTCAAATAATTGATGGAAATGGTAAATTTCAGTTAGAGATTAGTGAGACTCTATTGGTACTTTTTCCCCCATCCAAGTGCACAGAATTCCTATGAAATCTATGCATAGATCTCTTAGGATCATCCATGAATCACAGACTAAGAATTATTGCTCTATGTAAGTGTGTTATTATTAACATTATAATTTTCACCCACTACATTTGGAACACTGTAACGTTTAGGGTTTGAGGATTATTGACTTAGAGATGGTTATGAAATCCATGGAAGTTGATGATATCACCAGGTGAAAGTGTAGAATGTGAATAGAAATACTTGTGAGTTTGTTATGCATTATTAAAATCTGCCAATTCTGTGGCTTTTCCCTTTCCAGCTGGGGTTAGAGCATGCATGATTAGAAGAAGAGGAATTGGAAGATAGAGGCAAAAATTTCCAGCCCTAAGAATCCAGTGAATTAGGATATTTCTTCTATGCATTACTCATCAATACTTAGATTATAAAATTGTCCAAATATTTTTCCCACAAAAAATTAATTTCTTAAATCTTCCATAGTCTTAACTATACTTATTGCTTAATAACTTTGTCATAAAATAATTTTTAAAAAGAAAAGATATTTTGTTGTTGAATATGTTCTATATTGATTCTTCCAAAGTAACAGATAGGCTTAAAATTCATGTCTAGCATTCAGAGAAACTGCTATATTTTTAAGAACCCTAGTTTCAGAACAATGGATTCTGTGAGCTTGTTAATGGTTTCCTTTAAAATTGTCTTTGATTTTTAGAGAATGATTACTTGAAAATTTTCTTAGATGCCTTAATTGCACTTAAGGGAATAATTTAAGTAATTCATACTTAGAGGTTAATATTATAACACTTCAAATTAAAAATATATATATATATGTATATATATGTATATATATATATGTGTGTGTATATATATATACATATATACATATATATGTGTGTATATATATGTATATATACACATATATATGTGTATATATATATATGTATATATATATATATATATATATATATGTATATAAAACAAAACAGGGGTGGCTAGATGGAGCAGTGAGTAGAGAGCCAGCCCTGGAGTCAGAAGGACCTGAGTTCAGATCCGGCCTCAGACACTTAACCCACACAAACAAAAACCTAGCCGTGTGACCCTGGGCAAGTTACTTAACCCCAATTGCCCTAAAGGGGCGGCTAGGTGGCGCAGTGAGTAAGAGCGCTGGCCTCGGAGTTGGGATGACCCGAGATCAAATCCGACCTCAGAAAATGAGCACCTACACATAAATAATGACTACCCGTGTAACCTTTAGCAAGTTACTTAAAACCCCAATTGCTAAAAAAAAACAGAAAAAATGAGTTGTGATCATATTATAAAAAGCAGACCTTCTTTCTGTTGGATTCAACTTGGCAATTCTCTTATGTAGACTGCCATTCTTCAGAATATAAAACTAACCTGTGGATACTTTCTGAACCCAATTCTTTTCCAAGAAACATATAGAATGCAAAGTTATAGTGGAAGTTCCTTCACAGTAGGGATTGTTTCATTCTTCAAATTAATGTTCTCAGTGCCTGGAACATATCTAATGAATATTTTAAGTTTGATTTATTATTTGCATTTTGGTTGGGGAAGGTAAGATGTGGAGAAGAGTATATTTTTTGCTTTGCTGGGCTTTATTTTTGTTTTTTTGTTTTTTGTTTTTTGTGTTTTTGTTTTCCCTGTAGTAGTCTGGGAATAGACCAGCAGGCAACAAGTAGTAGCAAGTACCTGAGAAATAAGTTATTAAGCAGAGATTCCTCAATTATAGATACAAAAGTTTATTATCATCATTGGACCTGTATAGGGACATTGCCCTGTCAGGTGGTGAGTCTTAGAGGCTCAAGTTCCAATATTCTATATATTAGTAAAATTCATTATGGAATTTGTTTTAATTATATTATTAATAATTCTATCAAATGCATTGTTTTAATTTACTAATTTCATTTATATTTAAAAGTTTTATTATTTCAGTATTATTTTTATCTATATCTTGTGAAATTGAAAATTAATACCCTAATTTATTTTGTATTATTTTAATAAGGCTTGGTCAATTTATTATGTATTAATGAGCAATCTATTATGTATTCGTTAGACCCCTGATTATGTCATTTGGAGCTCCCTTAAGTCTATTACTCAAATCAGCGATTTTGGCTGACCATGAGAAGAGATGAGTCAACCTAGACAGAGGATGTTTGCCTACTATAAGAATTTCAGGGAATGTGAATCAATTTGATGATTAGCTGTACCCTCATATTTCTAACAGGCATACCTTACAACTATTATGTCCTAAGATAAAGCCTACTTCTTCCATGAATACTGTCTGTTTTTCTGGGAAGAAACAACCTAATTTTTGTGAGAAGGTTTTGTATTAACTCTTTTTACCTTGTTATCTGCTGCTACTGTTTGTCCTTTATTCCCAAAGAGAACCATGACATAAGGAAGGTGATGCTATGACATGCAAGTGAATTGGATTTAAGTAAGGGAAGGCTATGCAAAGTAAACAACCTCACTTTCACCTCCAGGACCATCTGGATCCAATGGTCAAATATAAATCACAACAAGTAGAGATGGCCCAGGATGGGGTTGGGAACACAGGCCTTTTCAACCTAATGTTTTGACAGGTTTCAGTTTGACTCAGGGAGTCTATTCAGTGATGAAGGCTCAATAAGAAATGAGGCAAAGAATGGCCTCTTAAAAAAAACAATCTATCTGGGAAGGGAAGGACCTTATGGTTTCTGGCCAAAACAGAATAATGTCTATTTATATACATCCTGATCCAATCTGGGCCCAAACAATGACCAAGTACATCTTGGCCTAGGACCTGCTATTGGCCAATCAAAGAGAGCAAGAGTGATGGGAGAGCCAGAGTGATTTGGGGTTATGACTGTTCCTTAAGAGAAAAGGAAAAAAGAAAGAAAAAAGTTTCAGAGATTGAAAGGAATAGTAGCTATCCTACAATGATCCAACCTACCAATTAGAACAGAAGTTGGGAGATGTTGCTATTATGTCTCCTCCTCCTCCTCATTCTTTTCTTCCTCCTCATTCTTTTCTTCCTCCTCATTCTTTTCTTCTTCCTCATCTTAGATCCAATTTATTGGTATTTACTACCAATATTAATAAATTGATCATACTAGGATCGCTATGTCTCAGTTCCTTTTTATCATAGATCTTTATCTTGACTGTCTCTGATAGGAATGTAAGCTCTTTAAGGAGAGACTATGTGACTGGAAATAGGAATGGGAGGGGGGGCAAGAGATTTAGAGAATAGTATAGATTTGAATTGATTCCCAAGTTCTTTTGATGGAAAACAAAGATGAGCATAACCAGTATAGTAGTGAAAGAATTGACGAGTATAGGAAAAGAAGTCATGGTGAGATACAGAATAGGTTTAGAGGTCCTAAGGCAGAAAAGTAGAATTATAAAAGGTTATAATTGGATAATTTCAGAATACATAACAATGGAACTATCACTTGGGAAGTGGCAAAATCAAAGACATTACTCCTTCTCTGTGTGGCTAAGGTAGAGTGTAAATACAGATCTTGGGACTTGCAAAGATTGAGAAATGGGAAATTTAGAGTATTTGGGAGGCCATTAAGATGTATGCTTGGAAAGCTGGGTGACACCATGGATACAATTCCTGGAGTAAGGAAGATTCATCTTAATGAGTTCAAATATGGCCCCAGATATTTAACTAGCTGTGTGACCCTGGGGAAGTCATTTAACCTTGTTTGCCTCAGTTCTTCATCTGTAAAATGAGCTGGAGAAAGAAATGGCAAACCACTCTTGCATCTTTGCCAAGAAAACCTCAAATGAGGTTACAAAGAGGTGACATAGGGGTGGCTAGGTGGCGCAGTGAAGAGAGCGCCAGCACTGGAGTCAGAAGGACCTGAGTTCGGATCCGGCCTCAGACACTTAACCCACACAAACAAAAACCTAGCCGTGTGACCCTGGGCAAGTTACTTAACCCCAATTGCCCTAAAAGGGGCGGCTAGGCGGTGCAGTGAGTAAGAGCGCCGGCCTTGGAGTTGGGATGACCCGAGATCAAATCCGGCCTCAGAAAATGAGCACTCACACATAAATAATGACTAGCCGTGTAACCTTGAGCAAGTTACTTAACCACAATTGCTTAAAAAAAAAAAAAAAAACAAAGAGGTGACATAACTGAACAGCAAAAAGAATATGTAGAAGTTGAAGTAAACAAAAAATAAAGAAAATATCCTAGGGGTAGAGACTTAACATTTCTTGGCTTAGTGTCAGTCTCAAACACTTTGTTGTTCAGTCATTTTCAGTTGAATCTGACTCTGTGACCCAGACAAACTCAAATAGAAGAACAAATAGAGGAAAGGACTCTTCTAAGCATAAAACTACTATAGGGAATCAAGGAGAGAAAATGACATTGTTGTATTCTGCATTTGAAAAATAAATATATAAAGCAAACTTAAGAGACATATTTTGCTTTATTCTGTTTTACTGTACACTTTTCTCTTTTTTGCCCTCTCTGAATCCAGATCCTCTCACTCTAGAGCCAATAGACTTACCCTTGTGCCATGCTGCTTCCAAAGTTATTGGCCTTCATTGATGCACTAATTCATTTGAGAACAGTTTATTGTGTTATACCATGGGTAAAGAAATATCTTAAACACCATCCTAAGCACTTGGAGACAGAAAAAACTAAAGTATGAAAAACAGTCCTTTCCTAAAGGAGCTTACTTTCCATTGGAAGAAGAGAATGTGCAAATAGGTAAATGTAGGGGTGATGTTGAGGCCAGGTTACTACAAATGTTGATGTTTAAGGCTTACAGGTGCTCAAGACCCCAAAATCCAACATGCCGGGTCCTGCCAAATGAATTCAATTCAAGTGTTCTCTCAGCCAAAGAAAAGCAAAGTTTATTAAAGATTTCCCATAATGGATACACTCCTAAGGAGCCTTGATATCTGTGATGCTTGTATTGGACAAGCAGGACAGAATAATCTTGATGGGGTGCTTGGGATATATATATATATATATATATATATATATATATATATATATATATATATATATATATATATATTTTTTTTTTAACATAAGTCTATGTTTGTAACATCAGTCTGTAATATCAGATTGTAATATCAGTTTGTAAATGGGGTGCTTTGGGATCTAAGTCTGTAAAATCAATTTGTAAAACCAGTCTGTAAAATCACATTTCCCACTCCCCAGTCTCAAAGCATTAACTCTGCCCCTTCCCCCTGCCAGTACTCTGCCCAGCAACAATTCATGAACAGTTTATCTCTGCTTGGAACAATAACAAGCTACCTATGAATCCTTCACTAAACTATCTATGAACATTTTAGCTTAGGCAAATGTTATCTCCCTTAGTAGAGTGGCCAGCTGCACCATGAATCCTTCAATACCCTATCTGTAGATTAAGTCCTTAGCCAATTATACCCACATTGTGTCTCAGTTAGCCTTCGTTCTCAACATCCCTCTTGTCAAACATGACATTGATGGGTGGCAGACTGAGCACTCCTCAGTTGGCCGTGACCACTGGCTAACTCTTGTGACGTGTCAGGCCTAAAACCACACCTCTAGGTAGCCCCCCACTTGGGCTATTTCCCAATGAATTATGGGCAATATGCCTTCCAAGTTGATATTAAAAGTGCATGATCCTTTAAACACTGACCACTCCTTAACTCATCGCACCCTTACTCACCTAGTTAGCATAATTGACACCTGATTTACTACTATGATTCCTTAAAAACTATGCCTATGTTTTCTATGAGTTTGCAGGTTCCCTAAGAACTCTTGCCTGCTGTGCAGTGCAGTGTAACAATAAACTTTTACAATCTCAGCTTCCAAGTTTGCTTGAGCCTGGTGAATTCTTTCCAGACTGAATTGCAGGCTTTCTGGTCACTGATAGTGATCAGGGTCCCTGGTAGAACCTATTACCCTTCCCCCATCAATCTGATACTGGGTGAGTCTGTGCTATATACTTCTCTGCCTTCATCATTGAGGCAAGATGGGGTCTTAGGTACAGAAAGGTTGTGGGAAGAATCTAGGTGTGGTCTAGAGGAGGAGTTTGGGGGGGTCTTCAGGAGTAAAATGAAGTCAGGTCAGACTCCATTAATGAGAGATTAAGTATAGGAAGTAGCTGGAGGCTACCTGGAGATGAGACAATGGAGGGCTAGGCTAGTTTAAGGGTGTATAGATATTTTGGGAGGATTGATGGTGGGAAGTAGCTGGAGGAAAGAAGACTGGCTAGTAAGAGTAAGAGATTTGGGCAGAGCTATAATATGTGAGGCTTATGGTCTGAGGTAAATGCCTCATCAAATGGGAAGATTCAAGAAGATTTAAAGGGGGTTCCCAGAGCCTGTACCTCATCAGTGATGGGAATGGGGATGGCAGGGAAGCCATGGATTTGATGTAAAGTTCCTAGTGTAAGATCGGATCCCAGCTGTTTTGATTTTCTATCCTATAGGCTTATTTAAAAACCATACTTCCCAGTTGATAGAAATTTTGGTGTTCCATTGAGACTTCCTTGGGCAAAAGTTGAAGCTCTCCAAGAGCTGAAATATACCTGGGAGCATAAAAAGGACAGCTTTGTTTAGGCTTTAATTGACTATTAAAGACAGGTATTCTTTCACTCTAGAAAGGATCTGAATTTTGAATAACTGCACTGAATGCAAAAGGAGTAGGACAATGAACTTGCCCTTCCCAAACAAAGGAGTTTGGGAAGTGGAAATTACTGAACTGAAACAGATAATCCTAAAGCAAAACTGCATGGTTTACAGAGGGACAAGGCTGTTGTCCCAGTAAGTATTTGTTGAAAGGGAGAAGCCAGATTTTTCTCATCTCTTGACTAGATGTGGCAAACAACTTTGGTGCCAAGACTCTTAGTGAACCCTGCTCAGGAGTTTGCTGACAGATGTTTAAAGATTTGCTTAAAAAAAAAAGCATGCATGATAGACATATCAATTTAATCTGCATAATTAATATTTTCACCATCACTTTCTTAAGTATTTGACAATCAACAAAACAATAAATGATCCCTTCATTTGTAGTATTTGATGATTTTCAAGTTGTAAATGTTCATACTGGAAATTTAAATGTTCATGCTCTAACACACTCTAGCTTCTGCCAATTCTAAAATATTATCATTGCCCTACCTAAGAAAATTCTATTGTACTCCAGCAGAAAAGCGCAGGGAAACTCTCTAGATATGAAGAGCACAGTACAATCCAACCAAGCCAGTGACTCAAGCTAGAAAAGACTTTAGAAAAGACTTTATCTAACAAAAGTGTAATGAAGCCAGTGAGTGAATGGATCCATCCACCAGAGTTAATGCAACCTCAGTGGCCAAGCAGCCTTCCAAATCCAGCTTGGCTGCAGCTTTCTGATGACCATAGCTGAAACTGACCAGGAGCCAGTAGATACACTGACCTGTTGACCTAACCTATGGCAGATTGACCCATACAGCTAAGACTTGATCCTCCAATCCTATGTAAACACTTTGCTTTGCAAAGAACCAGACCAGTGTAACTGAAGGGGTATAGGCTCTGGGAACTGCCTTGGTCTCTCCTTGAATTTTCCCACTAGATCTGGCATTCCACTGAAACTATAAGCCTTTCATTATCTCTATGCCCAATTACCTGTTACTGATGAGGGAAGGGTAATGGGTTCTACCAGGGATCCTGATCACTGTCAGTGACCAAAAACCCTGCAATTCAGTCTGGAAAGAATTCACCAGGCTCAAGCAAACTTGGAAGCTGAGATTGTAAAAGTTTATTGTTACACTGCACAGCACAGCCAGCCAGGATTCTTAGGGAACCTGCAAACTTACAGGAATCACAGATATAGTTTTAAGGAGTCAAGACAGCAAATCAGGTGTCAATTATGCTAACTAGGTGAGTAAGGGTGGGATTAGGGAGGAGTTAAGGAGTGGTCAGTGCTTAAAGGACCATGCACTTTTAATATCAACTTTGAAGGCTTATTGCCCATTATTCACTTATTGCCCATTATTCCAAGGGGAGCTACCTGGAGGTGTGGTTTTAGGCATGACAAATCATTAAGTCAACCAGTGGTCATGGCCAACTGAGGAGTGCCCAGTCTGCCACCCATGAATGTCAAGTTTGACAATATGGATGTTGGGAACCAAGCCTAACGGAGACTCAGTATGGGTATAATTGGCGAAGGACTTAACCTATAGATAGGGCACTGAAGGATTCATGGTGCAGCTGGCCACTCTACTAAGGGACATAACATTTGCCTAAGCTAAAAATGTTTATAAATAGTTTAGTGAAAGATTCATAAGTAGCATGTTATTGTCCGAAACAGAGATAAACTGTTCATGAGTTGTTGCTGGGCAGAGTGCTGGAAGGGGGAAGGGGCAGAGTCAATGCTTTGATACTGGGGTGGGGAGTGTGATTTTATAGACAGGTTTTACAAATAGATTTTACAGACATAGATCCCAAAGCACCCCTTTTACAAACTGATGTTACAAACTGATATTACAGACTGATATTATAAACATAGCCTGATGTTACAAATATATATCCCAAGCACCCCATCATTACCATTAACCTAGCCTAACCTAGCCTTGCCCTCCACTGTCTGCTATCTCCAGATAGCCTTCAGATACTTTCCACCCTTGATCCTATCAAAATTCCATTCTCCCAGGTTCCAGGCCTCAACCTCCTGACCTACTGGCCACTCCCATCAAGATCCTCCCTAGACTCTTTCTATCACCCCTGACTACTTGGCCAACCCAAGATCCCTTCAGCAGTATTTCTGTATGTAAGATCTATCTTATTTCCATGAAGGTTTCCAGATTCAACCTGGCCCATTTGCCATTGCTAGTGTCACAAATGATCAGATTGAATCTGGACCACTGAAAATTAGTGTTACAAATGTTCATATTCCTTAAGAGTCTGGCCAGTATGGCAGATCTTTAATAAACCTTGTTTTCCTTTGGCTGAAAGAAGGTTTTACTCAAATTCTTTCAAGTAGGACCTGTGTGTCACTATTTAGGGAACCCAGCATCCCTAAACCTCAATAGAACATCTTGTTCATACCCAACATTAAACTCCACAATGTTACAAGGACACTTCAAGGAACGAAAGGACACTTCAAGGAAAGAAAGGACACTAAAACCCTATAGTTCCAGAGTTGTGATTTGCATTGTCTATGTGTGTCCCCTATGTTGGTGATTCACTTTCACTGTTCTTTTAAGTTCATAGACACAAATACTCCTCCAAGACTCTGGGTATATTCATAGGAAAGTATGCTCTTAGTGTTGAGGGAAATACTCTATAACTATGGTTCTTGCTATCCCTATGCCATTTTAGTAAATAATTGCCTTTCCTTAAGAATTATCTGAATCTATGTACCAGTAGTCAAGAGGAAGCATACTGGATGATTTTGGAGTGTTTAGAAGATTAGCCATCCATAGGGTCATCACTAGAGCCCTCAAAGTAGTAGCAGCTTATGTTGTGCCAAAAGGAATGAGACAAGAGACCCCCCAAGAGTAAAAATTTGGAAGTGGATGTTATTTTTTATTGGGACTGTCCAAGGTCAGGCCCAAATCGAACAGTGAGTCTGCATGGACAATGTGCCAGTTTTTGAAGGGACACCACTCAGCCAATGGTCAGGTATTACATAAGCAGAAACTTGCAGAAACTTGCAGAGACCAAGAACAATGATCGGTCAGTACACACCTTGAAATTCCCACCAGTGCCAAGTCTTCCTGACAGAGAAGCTCGCCTAACTCTGTGAAGGTTAGCTGACTGGGTAATCTGGTGGGGGAGGGTACAGGGAAGAATTGGGTCATGTACCACAGGGAATTTACCCTAGGCTGAAATTCCTACTCAGATATCCTTTGGGGGTGGGGTCAATCACAACACTTACCTTCTGGGACTGAAATCTGTCAGTGGCAGTTTGTGTTTAGTAAGTATGCCCAAGGAGGGTCTTCCCCTTTAACATCTATTCAATTAGGAGGTTAGACAAGATGAACTTTGCTATTCTTTCCCAGGGCTAAATCTATGAAACTATGAAATATATACTTCATATTTGTTTTGTTTTGTGCTGTACTTTATATTTGAAAAGAGTGACCACTAACAAATACGAAGACTAGGAGAAGGTAAGAGTGGAATTAAGTATTAAAGACAACTAAGGATGGCAAGGAAGTGTATTTTTCAGTTATGTAAGCAATCATTCCTCATAGGGGTAGGAGAATAGAATGTTGAACTCTGTCAAAAGTAAGTAGATCAGTTCAGTTGGCATGATGTTATTTTGACCTTCAATTTACTTTATTTTATTTTTAGTTTATAGAATAAAACACACATTTTCATAACATAAAAGTGATGGTTACACATTAAACTGAAAATCTATTGTATACAGTTTGTCATTCTTTTTTAGCAATTATGGTTAAGTAACTTGCTCAAGGTAAAAGGGCCAGTCATTATTTATGTGTGGGTGCTAATTTCCTGAGGCTGGAACCAATCTTGTGTCTTCCCGACTCCAGGCTGGAGCTCTTACTCACTCTGCCACCTATTCACCCCTGCCATTCTTTTTGAATAGATAAGGTTAGCATAAAAATTTATTTTTCCTTCCCCCCACCATAGAGAATACCACTGGATAGAAATAGACACATATATGTAAATTTATTCTATACTTATTTCAATTCATCAGTTTTTCCTATAGATGCAGAGAGTGTCTTTCTTCATATGTCCTTTATAGTTAATTTGGGTATTTATAATTGACAAAACAATTTAATTGCTCAAAGTTATGCTTAAAACAATATTGCTGTCACTGTATACAATGTTCTTTTGGTTCTGCTCATTATGTTCTTTCTTGTTTCATGCAATTCTTTCCCTGTTTTTTTTTCTAAAATCAATGAGTTCATCATTCTTAAAACTCAGTAGAATTACATCACAATTATATACTACAAGTTTTGAAGTCATTCCCCAATTAATAAAATCTCTGCAATATCCAGTTCTTTGCAACCACAAAGGGAGCTACTATAAACATTTTAGAACATATAAGTTATTTTCTTTTCTCCCTGACCCTCTGCCCATCACCTTTAGAATTAGATTAAGTAGTGATATTGCTGGGTCAGAGGGTATAGGCAGTCTAATAATTCTTTAGACATAATTCCAGATTAATTTTCAAAATGACTGAATAAGTTCACAATTCCACCAACAGTGAATTAGTGTCTGGATTATTCTACATCTCTTCCAATAAAATTAAGGGCTAATGTTTTAACTTGCATGTGAATTAGATTTAATTGAGGCAGAGTTGTGCAAAGTCACTAGCTTAAATCTCTCTTACAGAGTCATTGAGTTCCAATGACCAGACAAAAGTCAAAATGATTGGAAATGACCAGAATATAGTGTAAAACCTTGGCATCTGCAATGTCTGACCAAGATCTAAGGACTCCACAGCACCTGCTATTGGAAGAAATTGTTTTCATCTACCCATTCCACAACAAATAATCTCCATACACTTGGGACAGACACATCCCCTAACTGACCAATGGGTATGAGGCAAGTCATTTACCCTCATCCTGGCTTAGCTTGTAGATAGTTTATCAGAGTAGGACCCTTATGTATAATATAGCTTCTTATAGCCATAGATAAGAATTGAGTCAGGTAGATGACAAAATGGATGAACAGTCCTGAAAAGGGTTAAGCATGACTGGGATATAGGAAATAAAAAGGAATAATGTCAATTATCTAGTCTCTTTAACCTCAGAATCATTTCAGACCCATATAGAGATTCTCATAGTCTATGAACCTTGATGACCATTGGCCAATGTTGGTTAAGTGAACAATGCTAATAGAAAGTAGGAATATTTGCTTATGAAATTCATGACTATGATGAAACATAATAGATCAGATCTGATTTAAAGGTGAATAGTTGTAAACTTCAGAAGTATCATTCATCTTATAATTCATGGTCCTAAGTGGTATACACTGATTCTTTGATTCTTAGATTGAAGAGATTAGATAAATAAGGAAATATTAGATGTCTATGTAGATGCCTACTGGGAGATAATTTCCATGCTTTGCATTATCAAATGAACATAAGCAAAGTGCTTATTAACTCCATATCCAATAGCATTATTTCAGCATTTTAAGGATAACCAAATGATGTTCGAAATTTAAAATCTCATTGTCTATTCAGCCCAATTTGTTTTGTATTTTAACACTTAAAATTGCATTTTCAGATGCTTTGCTAGAGAGTTAGTCCATTGTTTTGCTCTGTTTTAGTACTTCTGACTGTTTTATTATTATCAAGAAAACAATAACAACATTAATTTATGAAAGTATTCTGGCAGAAAGGCCATTCCATAACTTCTTAAATATGTTCCCATTACAAATTTTAGTCAAAAGATCTTTCTCCAGACCCCTATTAGTACTCTTTTACAGTGGTGCAGATAAGATGCATTAGTGAATCTTAGGAATCTATGTAATTACTGAGAATTTTAGGTTAGTCTTCTTTTTAGAGATAAATATGCCTCACATAAAATTATAATAAGTTTGAATTTTTTTTTACTAATATTAGCTTAGAGGTATAATGGTTTCTTGTTCTATTCACATCTAATAATTGCTTTCACTAGTGAACTATGGAATTACTGACAGGTTTTTTAATTAAGTTCTATAGTACCATATTATAAGAAAATGTGATTTATTTCTTGGCAACATGTCATAATATTGTCTTGCCCCACATGCCCCACAAAAAATTTTTTAAGCTTCCCTGGAAAAGTGTCTGACACAGATAATTAAATCTTTGTCAAGAACTGTTCTATAAATCTTTTTATGTCTTTATTGTTGGGTTATTTCTTTATTCATAATGTGTGTTTCCCACTGTAATAATAATGGAATTTAGAGATCCCCCTGTATTGGCTTGGTTTTCAGGTTGAGTGTTGAAACCCAGAGCTTGTGAATCCCACTTGTGGGATGGACTTGTTGACATGAAAAGAGAGGGTAAACTGGGAGGAGCTGGTGCCCTGGATTTAAAAGAGAGGCCCAAGCAGAGAGAAGCCCCGAGCAAAGAGAGGCAGAGGAACTTTTGGAAGCAGCATCATGGAGGCAGAGAGAGAGAGAATTGCTGTAGCTCTGGGGTAGATGGCTTTTGTGTTCTCCACTGCCCCTTTTGAGAAGGTACCTGGTGTTAACTGATGATAATTGCAATTCAGTTGTGATCTTGGGGTGGGAAACTTGACTTTTTGTGCTCTGTGACTGACCAATTGAATCTACTTTGTTTATGATTGGAAACTAATCTTAATCTTCATTTGAGAAAAGAGACTTTGTGATTGACTAAATAAATGTACTGCCTAGGGGTGGAGTAGTACTTGGACATTATTGAATCACTCTTGGTGAATGCTCTATTTTGATATTCTCTGTTCTGTGAATATTTTGCCTTAATTTGTCACTGAATAAAATGGAGAGTTACTATGCTGGTATTCTGAACCTTGGAAGTTGCCTTTGCTTGGCATTATACCCATAGAAGAGCTTAGCAGAGTACTTCCTTTCCTTATTATTATTGACTGTTTGGCTGACCTGCTTCATTTGAATTCATTTACAAAATGTAAAGAACTTTGATGAGGGGTCAAGCAGACTAGGTCCAGTGACCAACTTAAGCCTGTTACCTATTTTCTTACTACATGCAAGCTAAGAAAGTTTTATCTTCTAGTAGTTTTTAAAGACAATAAAACTTTATTTAAAAATATAAACAGCAAGAACAAATATTCTTAGATCTTAGACTGTATTAAAACATTGCCAATCCCTATACTTGATGTTTATAAAACTTTGTATTCATATTATCTCAATTGTTTCTCTCAACAATGCCCCTGTATACGTAGTATAACTATTACTGTAGTTTTTATTAACTATTAATTTTTTTCTGTATTTAAGAAAAATTTCCCTGGAATTTTCAAGCTGATATTGATTTTACATGAAGCAATTCATAGGACACTATGACTTCTGAAACTTGGGACCTAAAGAATAAGGGCCTAGTGTGCCTAGATTTGTGCATACCTTGGCAGCACTAAGTATGGCTTAGCCTCTGATGCAATTTCCATGGTAAGGTGATTATTCTATTACTCTAAATGCCACAGCTAATGTCACAAATATGGTAAATGAGAAATGTGAAACATGAATTAGCATCTTCTTATATGTTTCTATTTATTACATCATTTTGCCTATCATTCCAATAGTATTCTATTTTACTTTGTATAATACATACTACCATGTCATATATTTGTATATATCATATATTTACAAAATTGTATATATTATACGTAGGCTTACATTAATATATAATGTGAAGAGTACCACATTATAAATTTGTTACCTTAAAATATACAAAATCCGAATAGAAAAGCATGATTCCTTATTGACAGAAAGATTCTCTAAGGTGTTGCATGATAGAAAGCTAGGCAGAGAGAAAGACAGACAGATGGATAGATAGATAGATAGATAGATAGATAGATAGATAGATAGATAGATAGATAACAGATAAGTAGGTAGGTAGATAACTTATTAAGCATTATGTGCCAGCTGCTGGATAAGCAATGAAGATGCAAAAAGAAGAAATCAAGATTATCCCCTTGTTGAGGGAATTTACATTCTAAGGCAGAAAAAATACAGAGGAGAGGGGAACTGTAAAGCCATGCATGAGCAACACAAGGGGAGTTGAGGAGGGAGTTATTATTACAAAATTAGAGAAAAGGACTTTAGCTTCTATGGCATAACAAGCAATACCTTTATATATGATACCATGCACAAATTTGTTACACCAAAAGAGAATCTCTGCATTAATAGGGAAAACATGCATTGAATTTGTGGCAAGATAGACATATGTGTAAATGGCCAAGGTGGTATGATGCTAACAGACTTCAAACATCCAATTTTATAGGACTTGCAACAGGAAAAAAAAACATACCTTTGGGTTCTAAGCCTTGACATCACTAACAAGTAGTGTGAATTAGCTTGCAGATTTCTAACATATTTGTAAGTAGTTTTTAGTAGTGAATAATGCAAGGTTCAAGGCGTGAGGACCTTCCCAGTAAAGGAAGATCTGGAATGATGGTCCAGGATAGCATGAATACATTGGGAGCCTAGGAGACCTTTAAGAATATGCTGAAAGATGAGGTAGGAGAACCTAAATGAGAAACTTCCTTAATTGGCTCTGACTCGCTGGCACTTGGGGAGACAGTCAATGTGTTGAACCTTCAGAAATTCTTAAGTATCTCAGCACTTCTTTTGAGCCCAAAGAGCTCACTTCTGACATTTTTCACCATGAAATTTTATTTTTAATTTTTTTAATTTATTTTTTCTAGGTATATTTGCCATGAAATTTAAAATGTTAGTAGTTTCCTGCTCAGTCCTTTCAATGAAATTCTCAAGTTAGCATCGGTTTTTAAGGAGAGATGGAACGAAAAAAATTATGTGTGCCTTTTCTTTTAATATATAGACTTATCTCCCCAGCTCCAAGGACAGAAACAAGGCTTTATCCCAGGCTTACAGGACAGGGAACACAGTTTATGCTTATTGAATGTGTGCCAAAGAAATTAATGGGGTTTGTTTTGTTGTTTGTTTGTCTGTTTTTTCTCAAGGCACAATGTTATCATCATCATCTCTATGGCCTATGTCTTTCCATATGTTATAAATGAGTAACTTCCTTCACTGAAAAGATGGAAGAGAAATATCACTTCCTCAATTTTAGAAAGCATAGATGACTAAGGCTTTCTAGAGTCAAGGCTAAAGACAGATGTAGCAAAAGGAGAAGCTAGGAATGATCAGAATCCAGACTGTTTAATATTTTTAAATTAACGTGAGGGAGATTTTGGCCTCTCTTATTCTTATTTTTTAATCTCTCCTTAGCAGTAAAAAAAATACCCCTTTAAAACTGCTTTTGGAACAGAAGAGTAATAAGGGAACGATATAAAATCTCATTCTTTTTTATAGTTACACCAGAAAAGCATATAGTTCAATCTTTGGAGAACAGAGAAAAAGGATGATCTAGAGAAGGTGGAAATTTGGTATCATGCCAGGAACTAAGAATTATACTGAAGGAAGACCCTCAAATTAAAATGACTTATTTTTTTATATTTAAAATATTTAATTTTAAGAGTTTGAATTTCAGATCCATTCCCTTCTTCCCTTGTCATCCATTCCCTCTGGGAAGATAAGTAATTCAGTATATGTTGTACATGTCTAGCTATGCAAAACATTACCATAGTAGATAATATTTTACAAGGCTGCTTATAATTCCCTCCCACTCATCCCACCCCCAACCTGGTCCATTCCCTACTTGATCCTGTCCCTCTTCTATAGTGGGTACTTCCAACCACCCCTCCCCCCAAGAATACCTGCCCATCCATCATCCCCCTTCTCATCCCCCTTCCCCCTATTCTGCTGCAGGTTGAGATATCCCATTTAGTATGTATATCATTCTCTCCCTGAACCAAATTCAATGAGAATATGGTTTTGCCTTTTTGCCTTCCTATTCTTCCCCTCCCTTGCAGCCACTTCCCCTTGCTTCTTCTACATGAGATAGTTTACCCTACCCTGTCTCTCCCCATCTCCTCTTGCCACTTTCCTCTCTCACCTCATAATATTCACCCCTCGAGTATCCTCCCTTCCCAACAATTCAACCTATGCCCTCTATCCATGTATAAGTGTAAACATATATACACACATTCACATATGTATTCATATGACCATACCCCCTCTTCCATTATTTTCATACTGAGAAAGGTTTCATCAGTTACAATTATTGTTTTTCCATGTAGGAATGTAAATAGGTCAACTTTGATAAGTTCCTTTTGATTTCTTTTCCCTAATTACCTTCTCAGGCATCTCTTGCTTCTTGTGTCTAGATGTCAAATTTTCTATTCAACTCTGGTATTTTCCTCAAGAATGCTTGAAAGTGGGGGGGCAGAGCGGAGCAGAAACAGCTCATTCAAGCCACTCTTCCCCCAGATTCCCTCCAAACTATGTAAAAAGGGACTCTGAACAACTTCTGGAGCCCCAGCACCCACAGAACAACACAGAGAAGCTAAACTCCCGTGGAGGACAGCCCAGCAGCCCTGCAGGAAGGACCAGCACAGTGGTCTGGGAGCCAGCAGCGTGCGGAGAGCCGAGTTGAGCCAAGCCCAGGTCCCCGTGAGCCAAGGGTTTAGCCCCAGGGCGGCAGCCAACTGGAGAGACCCCAGAACACCAGCAGCTGTGGCGATTCCAGAATTATCAACATAGACATGGCTATGAAAAAGTGAGAGGTTAGTGCCCTATGGACTTTGGGACCAGTATTTGGGAAATGCGTCGGCTTCCTCGCCTGGGGGCTAGAAGCAGATGAGGAGACACATCATTTTGTAGTTTTCAGAGGCAGCTCCAGCTCCTGGCCTGCGAACTGTAGGGAGATCAGGCGATCAGTCTTGGGGGGTAATCGCTCTTGCTTTAACCTCCCTGGATCTGGATTGTGATCTGTGGGGGGGGGGGAGGTCATGGGTGGGTTTCCAGCTTCCAGAAAGGGAAGTTGTCCCCCACACGTTCGGGATGAAATTTCCCATCTGGCAGCAGAGCCATAGTGTGGCAACAAGCCCAAAAGTCAAATAATTAAGTGGCAACATGCCAAGGCAAAGGAAACATAAAAATGCAACCCTACACTCGTATTTTGGGGGCATAGAGCAGGAAAAGGACTGTGAGGTCAGAAGTCCTGCTCCTAAAGCCCCAGGGGAAAACATGAGCGGGTTGCAAGCCATAGAGGACCTTAAGAAGGACTTTAAAAATCAAATAAGAGAAGTGGAGGAAAAATTGGAAAGAGAAATGAGAAGGATTCAGGAAAAGTATGAAATGAGGGTCAATAGCCTAACTGAGGAAAACAACACCCTAAAAAATAGACTAACTCAAATGGCAAAAGAGGCCCAAAAGGTCAATGAGGAGAAGAATGCAAGAGTGTTTACCCCCCAAGACTAATCACTGGATCTCCCTACAGTTCATAGGCCAGGAGCTGGAGCTGCCACTGAAAACTACAAAATGGAGTGTCTCCTCAGAGGCTTCTAGACCCAAGGGGAGGAAGCCGATGTGTTCCCCAAATACTGGTCCCAAAATCCATAGGGCACTAAACTCTCACTTTGTCCTAGGCATGTCTGTGCTGATAATTCCGGAATTGCCACAGCTGCTGGTGTTCTGGGGTCCCTCCAGCCAGCTGCTAGCCTGGCCGCTCTGGGGCTAAAACCGCTGCTCAGGTGGACATGGGCTCGGCTCTCCACACACTGCACACTGCGCTGCCGGCTCCCAGAGCACTGTGCTGGTCTTTCCTGCAGGGCTGCTGGGCTGTCCTCAATGGGAGGTTAGCTTCTCTGTGTTGTTCTGTGGGTGCTGGGGCTCCAGTAGTTGTTCAGATTCCCATTTTACATAGTTTGGAGGCAATCTGCGGGGAGAGTGACTTGGAAGTGCTGTTTCTACTCTGCCATCTTGGCTCCACCCCATTAAAATAACTTCTCAACCAATAAACCACTCTCTCCCTTCCTCCATTCCTCTATTTCCTACTGCTAAGATTAAAAGGGGCCAAGATGTTTTCTAGACCTTCCAAATCAAAACTCATAATACATCCTCCTACAGATTCATTATTTTATTTATATATATATATATACATATATATATATATATGTGCGTGTGTGCATACACACACAATACACACATGTATGTGTATGTATATATACACATGTGTATGCATGCATATGTACATGGATATATGTGTGTATATTGATGTGTGTGTGTGTGTGTGTGTGTGTGTGTGTGTGTGTGTGTGTGTATAATGGAAAGGCATAGAAAAATATATTAGACCTTCCTATGAGAGGCAATCAACTTGCTTCCCAGGGTTGTTGTGAAGATCAAATGAAATAGTATATATAAAAAACACTTAGCATAGTTCCTAGAACATAGTTGTAGGAATGCTTATTCTCTTGTCCCCTTTCCCTTTTTTAAAGCTCTATGGAACTATACTTCAAGCATCCAATAAATTAATTAGCTTTTTTTTCAACTACTTGGTAAAGTGACCATGTACTTTATTTGATCTCTAACAGCTCTCATCAAAGTTAAAGCCTGAGTTCAAGAATTTCTAGGCAACTTGTACTCACACTTTGACAACAAAGGCTGACTAATTCCTCCACATTTCTATCCATAACTACTTCAGCTGCCTTTTTTTTTCTTTTTCTCTCTCTTTCTTTCCTTCTTTCTTTCTTTTTCTTTCTTCCTTCCTTTCTTCCTTTCTTTTTTCTCCCTCCTTCTCTTTTTCCCTTCCTTCCTTCCTTCCTTCCTTTCTTTTTTTCTTTCTTTCTGTCTTCTCTGGTTTCCTTTATTTTTAATTTATGGAATATAACAAGCATTTCCTTAATATAATATGATTTTTAAATGATCACACATAAAACTGCAAATCTATTATGTACAGCTTGATATTCCTTTTAAATATGTAAAAAGTTCTCATATAAAATTATTGTTACCTCCCTTCCTGAACCATAGAGATGGGTACCATTAGACACAAATATATGTATATACTTCTGATATATACTTTTATTTATCAGTTCTTTCTTTGCAGGCAGATAGTATCTTCCTTCATATGTCCTTTGTAGTTAATTTGGGTATTTTTAATAGTCAAAATGACTTAGTCAAAATTGTTCTTAAAACAATATGTTGTTACTCTATACAATGTTCTCTTGTTTCTGCTCGTTTTACTCTTCATTATTTCATACAAGCACATACACGTTGTTCTAAGATCATCAAGCTCATCATTTCTTTTTCTTTTTTTTTTAAAGCAATTGGGGTTAAGTAACTTGCTCAAGGTTACAGGGCTAGTCATTATTTATGTGTGGGTGCTCATTTTCTGAGGCCGGATTGAATACAAGGTCCTCCCCCTCTGGGGCCTGTGCTCTTACTCACTGTACCACCTAGCTGCCCCAAGCTCATGATTTCTTATAACACAGTAGTATTCCATGACAATCCCATACCACATATTGTTCAACTTTTCTTCCTTGTCCCTCTTCCTTCGTTTCTTTCTTTTTTCTTTTTTTTGGGGGGGAGGGCAATTAGCATTGAGTGACTTGCTCAAGTTCACATGGCTAGTTTTTTGTTAAGTGTCGAAGGCCACATTTGAATTCAGGTACTCCTGACTCCAGGGCTGGTGCCACCTAGCCACCCCTCCCTTCGTTTCTAGAACTATAAATCATAATCAAAGAAATCCAGCCCCAGACTAGGTCCAGGGGTATACTGACTTGGAGTCCATTGTTAAATTTTAAGTGTGGAATCAGCAAATGGCTACCAAAAAAAAGTCAAATATTGATTTGTTTCTATATTCCACAAACATACTCATTTACTCTTATAGGAATATCTCTCATCCATGTTTCCAAAAAGTTTTATGTAAATGGCATTATATTTTACATGAATGAGTACCACTTACTATATCACTAAGTTCTATACTTAATCTTTCTTGAATCTATTTTGTAAATAATTTCTCATATTTATTTATCTTATAGACTCAGATTCTGATATACTATGCTTCCTTAAAATTTGACCAACACCTATACTTGAAATGCCTAGATTCATGTAAGTGAGGCTATGGTTCAAAATTCGTTTTTTTTTTTAAACAAATACTTTATTAACTTCTGTTTTACATCATTCATTTCCATCAGATTTTGAGTTACAATCATTTTCCCCCCATTATTCCCCTACCCAACCTCCCAGAATAGCAGTCCCACAAGATATCTCTTCCTCCAATCTGCTCTCTCCCATACCTTCTCCCATACCCCCATCGACTTTTCCATTAGAGGAAGATGAATCTTTGTGTCCCAATGCCTGCACATCTTATCTCCCAATTATAGGCAAAAGAGTATTAATAATAGTATTTATATATATATTTGAAACATTTAATGTTACGACCTTGAATTTCAGATCCATTTCCTTCCTCCCTTGTCACCCATTCCTTCTTGGGATATAAGTAATTCAGTATATGTTGTACATGTCTAGCTATGCAAAACATTATCATAGTAGATATATTGTACAAGGCTGCTTATAATTCCTCCCACTCATCCCACCCCCCACCTGGTCCATTCCCTACATGATCCTGTCCCTCTTCTATAGTGGGTACTTCCAACCTCCCCTCACCCCAAGGATGCCCTCCCATACATCATCCCTCCTCTCATCCCCCTTCCCCTATCCTGCTGCAGGTTGAGATATCCCATTTAGTATGTATGTCATTTTCTCCCTGAACCAAATTCAATGTGAATGTGGTTTTGCCTTTTTAGCCTTCCTTATTCTCCCCCTCCTTTGCACCCACTTCCCCTACATGAGATAGTTTACCCTACCATGTCTCTCCCCATCTCCTCTTGCCACTTTCCTCTCTCACCTCATAATTTCATCCCTTGAGTATTCTCCCTTCCCAACAAAATCAACCTATGCCCTCTATCCATATGTAACTGTAACCATATACACACACATTCACATATGTATTCATGTGACCACACCCCCTCCTTCCATTATTTTCATAGTGAGAAAGATATCATCAGTCACAGATATTGCTTTTCCATATAGGAATGTAAATAGTTCAACTTTGATAAGTTCCTTTTGATTTCTTTTCCCTGATTACCTTCTCAGGCATCTCTTCCTTCTTGTGTCTGGATGTCAAATTTTCTATTCAATTCTGGTTTTTTCCTCAAGAATGCTTGAAAGTCCTCTATTCCACTGAATGACCATATTTTCCCCTGAAACAAAATACTCAGTTTTGCTGGGTAGGTGACCCTTGGGTTCATTCCCAGTTCTTTTGCCCTCTGGAATATCATATTCCATGCCCTTCGATCCCTCAGTGTAGAAGCTGCCAGGTCCTGGGCTATTCTGATTGTGTTTCCACAATATTGAAATTGTTTCTTCCTGGCTGCTTGTAGTATTTTCTCCTTGATCTGGGGATTCTGGAACCTGGCTATAATATTCCTGGGAGTTTTCTTTTTGGGATCTTTTTCAGGAGGTGATCGGTGGATTCTTTCAACCTCTATTTTGCCCTCTGGATCTAAAACATCAGGGCAGTTTTCCTTGAGAATTTCTTGAAGGGTGATTTCTAGGTTCTTTCCTTGATCATGGCTTTCAGGTAGTCCAATAATTTTTAATTGTCTCTCCTGGATCTATTTTCCAGGTCAGTGGTTTTTCCCATGAGATATTTCACATTGCCTTCTAATCTTTCGTTTGTTTGGATCTGCTTAACAGCATCTTGATTTCTCATAAAGTCATTAGCTTCCATTTGCTCCAGTCTAACTCTGAAGGAATGAATCTCCTCAGTGAACTTTTGAGATTCTTTTTCCATCTGGCAAATTCGACTTTTTAAGGCATTCTTCTCCTCATTGCCCTTTTGGGCCTCCTTTGCCATTTGAGTTAGTCTATTTTTTAAGGTGTTGTTTTCCTCAGTCAGGCTGTTGACCCTCATTTCATACTTTTCCTGCATCCTTCTCATTTCTCTTTCCAATTTTTCCTCCACTTCTCTTATTTGATTTTTAAAGTCCTTCTTAAGGTCCTCTATGGCCTGCAACCCGCTCATGTTTTCCCCTGGGGCTTTTGGAGCAGGACTTCTGACCTCACAGTCCTTTTCCGCTCTATGCCCCCAAAATAGGAGTCTAGGGTTGCATTTTTCTGTTTCCTTTGCCTTGGCATGTTGCCACTTAATTGCTTGACTTTTGGGCTTGTTGCCACACTATGGCTTTAAGGCCAGATAGAGGAATTTTCGTCCCGAACGTGTGGGGGGCAACTTCCGTTTCTGGCAAGCTGTAAACCCACCCACAACTTCCACCCTAGATCACAATTCAGATCCAGGGAGGTTAAAGCAAGAGCGATTACCCCCCAAGACTGATCGCTGGATCTCCCCACGATTTGTAGGCTGGGAGCCGGAAATGCCTCTGAAAACTACACAATGGCATGTCTCCTCAGTGGCTTCTAGCCCCCAGGGGAGGGAGCTGACGCATTCCCCAAATACAGGTCCCAAACTCCATAGGACACTAACCTCTTACTTTGTCCTAGGCAAGTCTATGTTGATAATTCTGGAGTCTCCACAGTTCCTGGGGTTCTGGGGTTCCTCCAGCTGGCTGCTGGCCCTGCCGCCCTGGGGCTAAAACCTCAGCTCACGTGGACCTGGGCTAGGCTCGGCTCGGCTCCTGTGCTCTGTGCTCTGTGCGCTGCCGGCTCCCAGAGGGCTGCGCTGGTCCTTCCTGCAGGGTGCTGGGCTGTCCTCAGCGGGAGGTTAGCTTCTCTGTGTCGTTCTGTGGGTGCTGGGGCTCCAGAAGTTTTTCAGAGTCCTTTTTTACATAGTTTGTGGAGAATCTGGGGGCAGAGAGGCTTGGAGGAGCAGTTTCTACTCCACCATCTTGGCTCCGCCCCCCCCAAATTCGTTTTTTTAAACACTTAGATCTCCTTGAAAGGAGTATATTTTGTAGAATGAAAGGCAAAATTATATTTTAAATCAGTTATAAAAGTACTTTTAAAATGTAACATTTTAGAAAAATCTCTTTTGTAAAAGTTGGCTAAAGTTGGTTTGATGGACAGGCAAGGGACTTTACTGCTACCTATAAGAGTTAGCCAACAGTTTCTCCTTGGGGTGTGTGTGTGTGTGTGTGTGTGTGTGTGTGTGTGTGTGTGTGCATTTAAAGAGCTATTAAAGAAATTCTGAGCTCAGTGAAGAGCTGGGCTGTTACAAAAACAGAAGTAGGCATAGTACAGGGACCTGTGGCATATTATATATCTGCTTAGTGACCAAATATCCATGTTAAGATAATGAAGACACATAGTAGAGAAAAGGAAGTTTACAATTGCCATGCTGTTACCTTTTTTACAAACCTGGAGAGGTTTGTAAAATGAAAATGTTAAGATCAACAAGATGCTTTGGATCATTCTGTGCCATACTTAGGTTTCATAATGTCTCTCACTCTCTCTGTCTCTCTGTCTCTGTCTTTGTCTGTCTCTGTCTGTCTCTGTCTCTCTGTCTCTCTGTCTCTCTCTCTCACACACACACACACACACACACACACACACACACACATTAGAGAGTAAGTTGTTAAATACATACTGCCTCAACAAATATCTCAGGCATGAAAAGCCTACTTAAAAATTAGCTTAATAATAATAAATACTTTAATATACCATAGTATATATCTATCAGTTTTAAAGATAAGCCCTAGTGTCAAGGAGCCTAATGAAAGACAGGATGGACAAATTGAGCAAAAAGAGGTGCTTATGGAAAAGTGTGTGGTCAGAACATAATGTTGTAATGCAAGATGAGCCAAATTCCTAGAAAATATCTATGACTTTGTTTAGGCCGCATTTTTATAGGTAGACACTTCTCAAATGAACCAAAATTCAGCCCCTGGCATATCCAGGTACATAATAAATGCTTATTGATTTATCATTATTTTTTTTAGTCCTTACTCCATATGACTTCTATATCATCATAGAACTAGTCATGCAATAAGCATTTATTTGGGAAAGTGTTTATTTCCTTAGGGGGGAAAAAATCAGTCTGAATTCATGGTTCTTCTATATCACATAGTTTTAGACTAATTAATAAGGTGCTAAGGAAGTGACATTAATTAAGTGCTTACTATGTGCCAGGCACTGTGCTAAAAACATCACAATTATGATGATATTCAATTCTCACAACAGTCACAAGAAGGAGATGTTATTATTAGTCCCTTTTATAGTTGATGTAACTGACAGAGTCAGACATTATTTGATTCACCCAGGGTCATATAGAAAATATTTGTGGCTGGATATGAATTCAGTTCTTCTTAGCACCAGGCCCAGAACTCTATTTGCTATACCACCTGGTTCTGAATTATTGATGGGGTTCAAATTAAGAGACCCCTAAAAGTTCTACATGAGGTATTTGTCATTATGAATTAAACAAGATTTATTAGACAGTTACACAAGAACACTTATATAAGACTAGCATCATGCAGTAGCAGATATGTCTGCAGTAAGCCCTGAATTGATAGCCCAATTAGGCCAAACCCCAGACTTCATCTTGCTAGACCCTAGTGGGTCTCATAATTAAACAATTCTTAAATGTTTCAGTGCCTTAGCATGTAAAAAATTAAGTAAAATTCAAGACATAATTAATTAAGTAGTCATTAAAAAGGTAAGCATTTATTAAATGTCAACTAAGTGGCAGATGCTATACTTGATGATGGGGAAATAAAGAAAAAAAATTGAAATAGCCTTTGTCTTCAAAGAACTTACCTCCTAAAGGTGAGATAACATGCACACATGCAGTTTCATTAAAAGCAAATATAGGGGCGTTAGGTGGCGCAGTGATGAGCGCCGGCCCTGGAATCAGAAGGACCTGAGTTCGGAGCCGGCCTCCGACACTTAATCCGCATAAACAAAAAAACCTAGCCGTGTAACCTTGGGCAAGTTTTAACCCCAATTGCCTAGGGGCGGCTAGGTGGCGCAGTAAGAGCGCGCCTGGAGTTTGGATGACCCGAGATCAGATCCGCCTCAGAAAATGAGCACCACGCATAAATCAAATGACTAGCCGTGTAACCTTGAGCAAGTTACTTAACCCCAATTGCTTTAAAAAAAAAAAAAAAAAAAAAGCAAATATAATGTAACCTGGGAGAGGAAGACACTAGCAGTTGGGGGAACTAGAAAAGGCTCCAGGATGAAGGTGATGTTTTATAGGAATCCTTAAAGATTCCTAGGCCAACCTCTCTACATGCATATTTAAGCCTCCCTACTTCCCATCTTCTTCAGATTATCACCATTATCATAGCTATTATCTCTGTAATTTTCAACATTTCCTTTTCTTCTGGCAATCTCTGCTACCTACATGGTCCTTGAACCTTCTATCACTTAAAAACTCTCATTTGATTCTATCATCTGTTAACTATTGTCCTATGTCTTTATTCCAATTCTCAATTAAATTTCTTAAAACAAAATATTTACTTCATGCCTCCACTTTCTCTTCTCTACTCTCTTCTAAATCATCTACAATATTGTTTCTATCCTGTAATTCAACTGAAACTGTTCACTCCAAAGTTCTCAATTATTTCTTAATTGCCAAATAAAATGGTTGTTTCTGAATTCTTATAGTTCTTCTCTTCTCTAGTCCATTTGGCACTATTGATGATTTGTTCCTTCTCTCCTGGTTCTTTTAACACTGTTCTCTGTTGATTCTATTCCTAAATAACTGACTGCTCCTTGTCAGTATCTTTAGTGGGCTCTTTATCCATGACATGTCCACTAACTGTTAGTGCCATCCAAGATGCTGTCCCAGGTACACTTTTTTTTCTTTCTTTACTATTTTACTTAGCAATCTTATTGGCTCCCATGAATTATCTATGCTAATGATTCCCAGATCTATATATCCAACTTTGATCTTTCCCTCAAACTCCAGTCTTATGTATTAACTAACTACTGGACATTGCAAACTAGATGGTTTTTATGCATCTCAAACTCAGTATGCCCAAAACAGAACTCTTTATCCTTTTTGTCAAAATCCATCTCCATTCAGATCTTCTTTACTACTCCCATATTTGCATTCTCAATGTTATCCTTAGCTCTGCTCTGTCACTCATTCTAAACATCCAGTTTATTGCTCCCAGATCTATTTTTTAAAAGAATTCATCACTGAATTGGCACTGCATCAATCAAAGTGAAAACAATTAAAGACCTTAGCTTGAAAAGGCCAAGGTCCCACATAGCATCCTGGGCCATCTCCAGTTGTCTTGGCCTTGCCACTGGATCTAGATGAGAAAGTGATCCAGAGAAGAAAGTGAGGCTGAAGACTTCATATAGCCCTCCTTTACTTTAATCTAATGCACTTGCTTGCCATAGTGTCACTTCCCTGATGTCTTGTTCCTCTTTGAGTATGAATGATAAATGGTAGCAGCAGCAGCAAATGTTTCTTGTATATACATCTTTACTTACATGTTGTTTTCAAGATTAAAATGAAAGAGTCTCAAGAGAGAGGTAGTTTTAGCCTTTTCTTGTATCCAAAGCACTTAGCATAGGACTTGATAGATTGTAAATATTTAATAAATTCTTATTAATTGATAGGTTGGCAAATACTTCAAATTGAAGTGAAAACAATTCCTGTGACATAGATGGCATTGAGATAAAAGAACTGAGGTAAAGTGATTTGATAAATAATATGAATACTGTGTCATTACTAATAGTAATATTATTTGTTAGTATGAAAATATATGTGAACTTCATCCTCCAATATTCCAATGAATTTTCTATTTTATTGCTATATATACTGCCTAAAAGAATGGAGAACATAATCCATTCATACCTCCTCCTGTGTGAACCTTATCCATGTTCTACAAGAAATCCTTCTCTACAGCTATCTTTCCATTGAGGCCATCCAGTATTGAACAGTATATTGAATTAGTTTGAGGAATTTTTTTTTGTTATTAGTGGATTTTTGTAGCTCCTATAGGAGATGTTGGTTCATAAGCTTCAAAGATCATGGTATCCTTTTGTTTATGTTAATTATGAACCTACCCCTGTGTGATGACTATGTGATCCAAGAAAATGATAGTTTTGGCTTTTGAAGTACAATGTATCCAACTCCATCAATCCTTTATTAATTTATCCAAGGAGATCTGGGGAGCCATCAGTTCATTTAATTTAAACTTACTTATGTATTTTGCATCATCTAATAATTAGTGTCCGTATTTTCAAAGGATTTTTCAAGTTTGAAACTTTTATATGGAGACATTGAAGAGAGAAGGAAAAATCTAAATATTCCTTGGTTTAAAGATCAAAAAATCAAGTCTCAATCTATTCATTATTTGTAAAATATTTACTTTAGTTTAGAATATGTAGTTTCATCAGTATGCGGACCTCCAAGTATAGTAACTCCTTCCACTAATGCAGAGTAGCAACTCTATAATGTACAGCCTTAGAGATTCCTCTAAGACATTAAGACTCTAAGTAGCTTACCAATTGCCATAGAATAATATGTGTCAAAGGTAAGGCATGGACCAAACTCAGCCCCCTATCCACAGCACCACATTATCATTCACTTAACACTAAATACAAATGAAATGGATAATCTGTTGAAATTCTTCATTGAAATAGGAATCTGGCATTAAAAAGAGGAACATCAAAGTACTTTTTGTACTGACTTCTTTGTAAAATACAATGATATTTATGATTAAAAAGGTTTTTATTTTTTTTTCGTTTAACTTTTCAGTTCACAGTTCCTAAAAATATATTTCTAGAACAAAACACAGGCACGTGATTTATTCTTGTCATGATATTTACTTTAACAGCTCTCATAGACTGACATTTTTTGATCTCCTGTAGAGCTTTTCCTTTTTCTCCATAAAATCTTCTGTTTATTATCTACTTTCCAAGGGGATTCATTATTTTAGGCCCCTAAACACCGACATAATTTTGCTTTGCTATCCCTATTTGTTTAGATATATTTTCAAAAATACTCTTGTTAACTATTACAAATTATGGGTCTTCTTCCCACTTCTATGATCTCTTTGGGATATAACCTTAGAAGTGGTATTTCTGGGTCAAAGGGTATGAAATTATTTATAATCCTTTAGGTATAATTCCAGATTGCTCTCCAGAATGGTTAGATAAGTTCACAACTCCACCAGCAATGCATTAGTGTTCCAATTTGTCCACATCCTCTCCAGCATTTGTCACTTTCTTGTTTTGTCATCTTAGCCAATCTGACTGGAGAGATGTGGTATCTCAGAGTTGTTTTGATTTGCATTTCTCTAATTAATAGTGATTTAGAGCATTTCTTCATATGCTTATAGATATCTTTAATTTCTTTCTCTGAAAACTTCCTATTCATATCCTTTGACCATTTCTCAATTGGGGAATGACTTGTATTCATATAGATTTGGCTCAATTCTCTATAAATTTTAGAAATGAGTCCTTTATCAGAGACACAAGTTGTAAAAATTCTTTCCCAATTTCCCACCTCCCTCTTGATCTTGGTTACATTGGCTTTGTTTGTACAGAAACTTTTCAATTTAATGTAATAAAAATTATCCATTTTGCATTTTATAATGCTCTCTAATTCTTGTTTGGTCCTAAAGTCTTCCCCTCTCCACAGATCTGTCAGGTAAACTATTCCTTGCTTTCCCAAATTGCTTACAGTATCATCCTTTACACCTAGATCATGCACCCATTTAGACTTGATTTTGGTATATGGTGTTAGATAGTGATCTATGCCCAGTTTCTGCCATACTGTATTCCAGTTTTCCCAGCAGTTTTTGTCAAATAGTGCATTCTTATCCCAAAAACTGGGGTCTTTGGGTTTATTGAACAATAGATTGCTATATTCATTAACTGCTGGGTCTCCTGCACCTAATCTATTCCATTGATCCACTACTCTACACCTCTGCCAGTACCAAGCAGTTTTGATGACTGCTGCTGTATAATACAGATTAATATCTGGCATAGCTAGTCCACCTTCCCTAGCATTTCTTTTCATTAATTCCCTTGATATTCTAGACCGTTTGTTTTTCCAAATAAATTTTGTTATTATTTTGTCTAACTCTACAAAGTAGTTTTTTTGGTAAATTGATTGGTATGGCACTAAATATATAGTTTAGTTTGGGCAAAATTGTCATTTTTTATTATATTAACTCGACCCAGCCATGAGCAATTGATATTTTTCCAACTATTTAGATCTGCTTTTATTTGTGTGAAAAGTGTTTTGTAGTTGTGATCATATAGATTCTGGGTTTGTTTTGGCAAGTAGATTCCCAAATATTTTATAATGTCTACAGTGACTTTAAATGGGATTTCTATTTCTATCTCTTGCTGTTGAGTTTCATTAGAGATGTACAGGAATGCTGAGGATTTATGTGGGTTTATTTTATATCCTGCAACTTTGCCAAATTTATTTATTGTCTCAAGTAGTTTTTTTTTACTTGATTCTCTAGGATTCTCTATGTATATCATCATATCATCTGCAAAGAGTGATAGCTTGGTCACTTCTTTGCCTAGTTTGATTCCTTTGATTTCTTTTTCTTCTCTAATTGCTACTGCTAGTGATTCTAGTACCAGATTGAATAAGAGGGGTGATAGTGCACACCCTTGTTTCACTCCTGATCTTATTGGAAAGACTTCTAATTTATCCCCATGGCATATAATACTTGCTGATGGTTTTAAATAGATGCTATCAACTATTTTAAGGAAGGCTCCATTTATTCCTATACTTTCTAGTGTTTTTAATAGGAATGGGTGTTGTACTTTGCATGACTTTATTTTTTAACAGAGGAAAAAAACTACAAAATCTTTCTTTTTTTTGAAATAAAAATAACTTTATTCATGATAAAAAAAAATCTTTCTTAGAAAAATGTGGGTGAAAAATTACATGGTATTTAGGCATACACTGATATAAAATCTACCTGGATATAATCAGCCTTTTAGTTCTCATCTAATTTCCATGAAATTTCAATTCTAGTACTTGGGAGAGATTTTGAGATTAACATTTTTTTGGAAAATATTATTTGTCATTTCTTTGGTGCAAAGTTCCTTTATGAGATCTTTTTTCAACCTGGAATCTGATATTGATGGGAAGTCATTTTTAATAAAAAACTTCTCTCTCAGCAAGTGACAAACTGAACTTAACTTCTTACACTCAGGAGGTCCTAACCCTAGGAATGACATCTACCATTAACAACTTGTCAGCATATTTTCCTATGGAATCAATATTTGGTATGAGGCTTCATGATCAGTTCAAAAAAGTTTGTTTAATACATAATATATGTGCATTCTACAAAAAGTAGTATAGAATCTTTTATATGGAATAATATTTTTGAGATGAAATGCAGGGTTCCAAATTTCAATTTCAAGAATACAGCTCCCCCTTTTGTTCTTTGGCGCTGCACAGGTGAAGAGCTCCAGTTTCTGGCTTCAGCCACAACCTCCCTCCCACTGCTTCCTCCGCCTCCAGCTCGGCTTTTGGCCTGCGCTGCCCGCCAGCAGCATGCCATCTAAGGGGTGGCTCCAGACCGTCCAGGTCTTCTGGTGAAAGAAAACCACCACAACTGTGGCTCACTGCCAGAGAGGCAATGGACTGATCAAGGTGAATGGGCGACTACTGGATATGACTGAGGCTTGCACCTTGCAGTACAAGCTGCTTCAGCCCGTCCTCCTACTAGGAAAGGAATGTTTTGCTGGAGTAGATATCCGGGTCCCTGTGAAAGGAGGAGGGCATGTGACCCAGACTGATCCTATCTTGCCAGTTCATTTCCAAAGCCCTGGTGGCCTATTACCAGAAATATGTGGACAAGGACTCCAAGAAGAAAATAAAATATATCCTTAATCCAATATGACTGAATCCTTGGAGCTGGGAGTCCAAATTTGGTGGCCCTGGGGCCTGGGCTCACTACCAGAAATCCTATCTATAAGGCAACTGCTAGGATTGTGTATCTTTTTTTTTCTTTTTCTTTTTGGAGGGGATGAAGGTAGGGCAATTGGTATTAAGTGACTTGCCCAAGGTCACCACAGCTAATTTTTTTGTTAAGTATCTGAGGGCAAATTTGAACTCAGGTCCTCCTTATTTCAGGGCCACCTAGCTGTCCCCAGGAATGAAGATCTTTTTGCAATAAATTTGCTATATGACCTTTTAAAATAAAAGAACACAACTCCTCAAAAAGGAAAAATTATATTAAAAATTTACCGTATAGTAAATGTGAATTAAAACTCTCTCAGATACAACCTGCCACTCATCTTCCAGCAGCTCCAAGGTGAAGGGGGATGAAGGAGTGGAAGTTCTCGGTTAAGGATAGAGAAAAGTCTGAGAAAACTGAGGGGAAAAAATATAAAGAGGGTCTATGGGGGATCAAAAGTCACTAGGGTGGAATATTTCTAGGCTTACTTTTCTGCCCCAGCCAGTTCCTGGAGGAGGAGAGAATGGAGGTATTACATCATAGAAGAGTGGGGGTATTGCATCAAAGAAGAAACTACCTTTAATGGAAACTTGATGGGACCCAATAGAGTTGTAAGCCTATCTCATACACTGCTGAGCCCAGATCAAGGTGGTATAAAAGGGTTTATGCTCCTAAGATGTTGGGGAAAATGTTTGTACTTTCATTCTCACTGTATCTACAAAGCATGTTGCCCTTCGTAAAACTAACTAGCTTTAATTAGTTAAATGGAACTTGTATGCTAATTATTGACCCACCAAAAATGAGGGCAATAACACAGCTGCCGGTATTCAAGCCAAAAGCAGTGAAGAAATACCTGAGTAGCCCAGAACCCCGAGGAGTAAATGTAATGGCCTGTTTCAAAGAAAGTGGAACCAAAGTGGACCATGTTACAGCAGTGTCTACACTATTGTTCTTTTACCCTAGCAAGAGGAAAACCTAGACAGACTTTTTAAGCACTTTTCTTGCTAACACCACATAAAAATAGTTGACAAAAATTACAAAGTTACACAATTTCAAGAAATCAAAAGTCTCAAAATGAAAATTGTCCTGGTACTTATTGAATGATAACTAGGTACTGATTTCAGTTCTCCTTCAATCTACAACCATATCATTTCACTCTACACTTAGGTCAAAGTGGCTAGCAATTTTTTTTTCCATCACATATGATATTTCCCATGTCTGTGCCCTTTGCACTATCTTCCTTTTATGCCTGGAAAACACTTCCACAACTCTACCACTTCTTGGAATCCCTTGTTTCCTTCAAGAATTGTCCCAAATGGCACTTCTGTAGAGGCCTTTCTTGTTGTTTCTAATTAACAATATGTTTGTTATTGTTGTTGTTTTTCCATTCAAGGTTATCATGTTTTGCCTTTGTGTGTGTCTTATAAAACCCTATATGCATACATATTTGCCTTTCCATTAGATTGTAAGCTCCCTGAGGTCTGAGACCATATTTTTTATTTTTACTTTTATTTGTATATTCACTTTAGCACATAATATCTAATGCATAAGAAAAACTTAGTAAATACTTTTTGATTGATGCAGCTTCTGATTGGACTAGATGGCATTTGAGTTCCATTATCTTGAATTATGTGATTCAATTTGGGGCTCTAATAGCTTCAGTTAGATAAGACTGTCTTAGAGATCATCCATATGAGAGCAATTATGTTTTTTTTAATTGGGAAGTGAGTTTTATTAAGAAACCTAATTCAACTAGGCAGAAGAGCCCCATCTTCCTGTAATGAGTTAGTTATGATTATTACCCTCTTGCCCAAAGATAATCAAGGAAATGACAGCTCTGATATTCTGTAGTTTTATATGAACTATGTAAAAATCATAGAGGGTAAGGTCCTTGTGAGCAGGAATTGTTTCAGTTATTTTCTTGTATTCCCATTGCCTACTGCAACACTTGGCACATGGTAGATGCTTAATTAAAACATAATTAAAGGATCACATACCCAGATCTGGGAAGGACCTCAGAGGTCATCAAGTCCAAGCCCCTTATTTTAAAGATGAGGAAACTAAGGCCTATGAGGTTAACTAAATGTTTAAGGGTATAGAGTATCACATGTAGAATCTGAACCCAGCTACTCTTAACTCAGAATAAGCACATTTCTATCCTACTATACTCTTTCCTTATTTAAAACTTTCCTTGTAGGGTCACAGAATTTATTATTGCTGTGGTTCTTAATAAATTTTTAAAAAATCACTTTTATGAGATGACTATAGATCTGCTTTATGGCAGAAAGCTAACTTATACAAGGTATTCCCAAAGACTTAAGCTTCAATAGCTTAAAACTGCATGAAGACTTTTGGGATACTATGTATATCTTCTGGTCAATTTGTAAGATAATGACAACAAATGACATCCTCAAGAATTTCTTGTCTTGTAGAGGAATTAAAAATATGCTCAAATAACATATTTGAGTATAGAAGTTAAGTACTTAAGACAGTTTAGTGATATGGATAAAGTGGATAAATGGATAAAAAGCTGTCCATTTTGTTAAGTCCACATGGATTCAAATCCTTTCTCTGACTCATATGGTTACTTGACTCTCGGCAAGGCATTTGATCTCTCAGTTGCCAAGAAAATTCTCTTTGGCTAAAAGTTGTAGAGTAAAGGACTATCCTGATTGGAAGAGGAAGTTTCCTTACTGATATTCACCACTCCAATGAAATCACAGGTCTGACAAAAGAAACAAACAAACACAAACAGTGCACACAAAATATCAAGTGCTAGGAGAAATCCAAGGAGAAATGATGATGTTTCCTCACCTAGGCTTCTAAAATGCTAAGCTATATCATGTGACAGAAAATAAAATTAGGATGATAATGATAAAATTGTCCCTATTAGATGTGCGTGATTCTCTGTAGCTGACTCAGAATTGTTTTAACTATTACTTATTCCATCACTTTGAAGGATATCAGAATAAGCTTGTCTGCCTGATTATGTATTTTTACCTCATACAATGATGATGAGAATTTGGCAACCATATCAAGGATGAAATTTGACATGTCACACTATTTGAAGGACTAGAAGATTACACCATGGAATAAACCCCCATCCTTTCCATACACCTAGGAGATATATAGATATATAGGCGTAGGTATTTGGGTATACATGTATATGTTTATGTGTGTGTGTGTGTGTATATATGTGTATATGTGTGTGCAATAGTTATGGGATTTGAAGGTCTTCCATGCCCCTTGAACTTGCTGACATAGCAGGAAGTGGTGGGACAAGATCAAGTGGAAGCCAAGCTAGAGTGCACGTGGTGACTGGAAGCATGGTGGCAACAGCAGCGGCAGTGGTGGCAGTGGCATGAACTCCTTTTTTTTAAAGCCAGGTAGAATTTCTGCTAAGGACTCCTGCTGAGGACTGGCAGGGATGCAAACTTTGGGGGCCGGAGCTGCTGGGAGCAAGCTGCCTGGATGCTGAGCAGTTGATGTGAGTGAGGAGAGGAGGATCTTTGCCTGTGGTATCCTGTTCTGTTTTGAAGGCTTGAGAATGTGGGTATTTACTACATTAACTACATGTGCCAACGTCATAACTACTGTGATGGCTTTGACTTTCTGGTTTTGGAATTCAGTTTTCTGGTATTTGAATAAATGTTCTAGCTTTGTCCCCCATGTAGAGAGCCTGGTATATATTGTGATTAATAACCATATCAGCATATTTGTAGTTACTGTAGGCATTGGGATTGTTGTATTGTTGATGCAGTGTGTTTATGTATGTATGTATTATGTATATATATATATATGGATGTATGTATATGCATATATAGTTCATTAGTTAAGATCCAACTAATGTGAAAGCTGTGTCCTAATATTCATGGATTATTTACTGAATCAAAGATGTGGATGGTGATTAAATTATCACAGTAGCTTTATTTTCTATGTTTTCTTTTATAAATATACATGTCTAACTAAAAGGTACATATTTATTGAAGAAATTGGATGGGAATTAATGAAAAGAAAATATAAATGAAATCAAATCCCTTCCTTCAAAAGATGCTCCCAAAATATACAATATAAAGGCATTTTTCTCATTAAAACCTTTTTTGGAGAAAAGTCTTTGTCATGTCTTCAAATTTCTCTCCAATTGTTATCTTATTTGCTGATTCCATGGGTTTATTTTTAATACAACAAGAATATTTACTCATGTAGCTTTCAAAAGTTGAATTTGATATTGTCTCATCTAGGCTGATGGTTTAATGAATCGTCTAAAGATTATGTTCATTTGCTGTCATTCCATGGACTAGAACCTGCTTTTCTTAGATTGGGAAGTGAGAGAGGGACAAATTCATTGTTAATTGGTTAGACCAGGCTTAGATTGGATTGATCAAGGCCAGGCTTAACAGTGGCTGAATGTGTACAACTGAGTTCCTTCAAATAGTTCTCCTGGAAACTGTTTCAATGCAATATAGAGGAACTTTAGGGAAGGATAAAAAGAGGGGCTGGGATTGATTCTTCATGAATACTTACATATGAGAGGTAGAAGGAGGGAATTTAATTAAAGGGAAAACAGAATTAGGAGACAACTTTGTTATATGAGTTGGAGGAGGAGAATATATCAAAAAAGAAGAAGTCAGTTTTTGTACATGCTCAAGAAATGTTGATGACAGTTGAAAGGTCATTGAATTTATCCATTTTGAGAATATTGTAGGTCATCTGATCCATAGGCCTGTAGCTACTGCTAGTTTATACTCTTTTTGTTACATGACTAGAGTACTGTAGAGAAGGATTGTACCCATGAAGTACATAACCCAAGTCTAGCATTCTTTTCTATCTGCTATTTCTGCTTCCATCTTGGAACTTGCACACTGATAGTCTTTGAGTCCTCATTTAATGTTTTATATTGGATGATGGAATGTATGGATCTCCTTTCTTTTTAGAGACAACCTAGAACTTTGGAGTTGAGATGCAACTTTGGGGCCAGAAACAGTATGTTCTGTTGAACATATAAAAAACTCATGGAGTGAGAGCAATCCTTTTTGTGATTAGTGTTTCTTTACTCTTGTATTATCTTTGCTCTGTCTTTCATTGAAAGACAGGAGAGGAATTAAATGCTTATTAGTGGACTTGCTCAGTACATTCCCTCAGGTCTAATTTTCCTTGAGCTTCAAGGTTAGCTGCCTCAGGGTCACTGAAGAGATGAATACAACTTTTTGCTATTTTATTATTCTATCAATGTATTGTTTCTTTACATTGGGACCAATACTTTGAAAATAAGGAGGAAGAACAGCCCCAGTCCCCATGTAACTGGATATATCTTCTTGTCATATGCCTTCTACATGATGTGGCATTTTACTGACTTTTGTCACTCTGTCCTCTTCACCAGAGAAGGACTGGTCTAAGCAACCCCTGAAACTACATATAATGCTTAGAATTACGAAGAGAAGAAAGATAATTAGTCTGGCTTCTTCGGCCTACTAAGGAATTTGATTGGGAGAAAAAAGATCAACCTATATATTATAAAGTGTCTTATCCTTATACAGCATGGCAGGGCAGAGAGGAAGTAGTGCTGAAAACCATTAGAGCCATAGTCTGAGACCTCTCTGAAGAAGGAGGAAATACTACATATTTGGTAAATTCACTACGAGTTTCTACAACTCTCAGAAGCTGAAAAGCTAGCTTTGAGATAAATGTGGGGTGGCCGCTACCTATTTATCTTTGTCAACAGTGGGGAAAAGAGGGAAACAGAAGGAGCTGGGGACTAGAGAAGTGGCATAAGAATCACAAGACTGCTATGGAAAAAGGACAATAAACAAGGTTATAAACTAACAACAATATCAACTTCAGCAGATGTCTAGTTCCCCCCTGTGAGAATTAGGAAGAAAATCATCAAAGTTTATACACTCAATCCTTACTTCCCCTTATACTTGCTTTTTGGTTAAGACTTATCTTTTTCCATTTGTTCCTTTGTTGTATCCTAATTGTTTCATGACATTGGCCTGTTTTCCTTTAACATAAATCATTTACAGTTGAACTCAGGCCAAAGTCAAAGGTTACAACTCGGGAAAAATTCTGGTTATTCTAAAAGTTCTGATTAGGCATTTTCCTTCATAGTTTAAGGCAAAAATCAGTCTGACAGCATGGTCAAAGGAGAAAAATATCTAATATTGAAGTGAATGAGCTATGTTACCTTATTTACTTATTTATTAACAAATCCCAAAGAGCAAAGGGAGAATCCTAGGTTGATCTGGATAAATCTGGATGAATCATGTTGAGACATAAGTGGGCCTATTAAGTGTGACTAGGAATGGCTGATAAGATCTTCAACCTTTACTTTTTGATGAGAGATAATTGGGAAGGGAAGTAAATCATTGGACCCAGTTCTTGGGCCAGTGCAATGAAACTACTTTCTCAAAGGAGGTGGTTTGGGATTGGGGAAAGGAAATCTATCTTGAGTTGATCCAATTCTGATCTTTTCCTGTTAGGGAGATTACTAAGTGAGTTGCTAGACAGTGAACCTTACTCTTCACTAGAACATCTATACGTTACAGAAAAAATAAAAAGAGAAAGCAGAGCAAAATTATGATTTTGTAACCAAGGCCTTCCTGAAATTCACTATTTTGTGAACAGTACAAACAGAGAATCATTGGAGGTAGCGTGGTGTGGTGGAAAGGACATTTGTTTTGGGGTAAGAGAACCTAAGTTCAAATCCCAGCTCTGACATGGTTTCTTTGGTAGGTCATGTAACATCTCTGGGTATTAGACCCAGCTCTAAGTCTACAATCCTACTTAAGAAGTTTGACTCTTAAATTTGTCTCTGCACATAAGTAGGAAAGTCTAATGGTCCCTCAAATGGTAAAAAAGTGTATTGAGCTAGGTATATTAGACAGAGAGGTAGCATGGTAGATAGGGAAGTAGACCTGGAGTCAGGAAGATGAATTGAAATTCAGTCTTAATTGTTATTGGCTATATTGATGTGGTTTGGGGTTGTTGGGAACCCCTAAACGTCAGGGTATAGGGCATCAGCTCCCACCTGGAATGAGTTTAGGCACACAAACCATCTTTCCGCCAAATGACAAATTTTATTGTTAACTTGGACAGACAGGGCAAGGTTCCTAGTAAACCTGCAACTTAATGGGGGAGAGATTGCTGCTTATATACAAAAAGGACTGTGAAAGGATCTGTATGGGATTAAGAAGTGATAAGTAGTCTGGGTGGGCCAGATGCAACAGTGAAAGGACATCAAGTAGGCTAATTAGGTGATCTAAATACTCAAGTAGTCTGGGGTGAGCCAAGAGAGATGAATGGGGTAAAAGCAATGACTTCCCAAAGATTTAATAATAGATTGCCTGGACCCCAGACTTGGGTTTCTATTAACTAGATGTATGTGAGGTGGAAGCTTCTCAGGTAGTATCCTAAAATCTAGACTGATTTGTGTTAAGTTACCAAATACTTAGCAGCCTGGGCTGGCAGACTGGGACCCTTGCCTTACTTCCCTGGTCATAAGTTGAAGTTTTTGCTAATCTAAGCTATAGTGTAGGAGGGGAATGTAAAGACCCTTCTTATCTAACCACAGGTCCAGATGTCTCAGACTTGTTTCCACTAACCACCATCTGACCTGTACAAATATAAAATTGGAAACCCTGTTACAAAACTCTGGGACAGGTTACCATGTCCTAAATCCCCCCCATTCATAAAACATTGTCTGCTTTCATATCTATATTGATATTGGTAGACATGTATCTTCTGCTTTCATATCTATTTTCATATTGCTAGCATTTTACTTGCTGTATAAGCAGATTTTTACGGTCACTTTGTGACCCTAAGTTCCTGACTAATAGGAGGGAAGGACAGTATGGGGTGGGGGGGAGAGGGGTAGTCTTTTGTGTATGTAACCAAGCTTTACATTTTGTATTTTGGGCCTTTCTCACCAGAATGTTTTTCCCCAAACTCATCCTCTAGACCGCTCCTAGATTCCTTCTACAAGCTTTCTGTATATAAGACCCCATCTTGCCTCCATGTAGTGTGAGAGAGCCATAAAATTCTAGCATAGATTTACTCTGTGTCAGATGATTCTGGCCCCACTTGCCCGATGAAAGCAACACAGATACTGAGGCTCCTTAAGTCTACCCATTATGGCAAACTTTTAACAAACTTTGTTTTTCATTTAGCAGGATCCAGAGTGTTGGTAGGGTCTCGAGCACCCCTAACCCTATACATCATCATTTTATGATGACATCTTCATTTTTATGTTTCCCTGACCTGTTCAACCTTATTTGTAAAATGGGAATAATAATTATACCTACCTCCCAGGGTTGTTTGGAGATGGAAAAAAAAAACATTTCTAAAATATTTTTCAAACATAACAGTAACATAAACATATTATTCTTACTATCATTATTATTCAAATGTGATCAGTTATTAGCCATTTCTTGTGCCATGAAATATGAGATAGATAGTTTGGGAATGCAAAGATACCTCAAGGGACAATTACCTTAACCACAGCAAAGGAGTTTCATCATCTTCATCCCTATAACTCCACTCTTTTTGGTATTCCCCAGGTGATCTTTGATTACCCAGTTAGCTAGGAGATAAATTACTGACACTGCTTACTAGAAATGAGCTCTTCCACATATTAGGGCTATAGTTTGTAAAGAAGTAATAAAGTGTGTTAATTTAAGACTCAAAGTTATTTGGGGGTAATTTCCTATGGTGGGAATGGAGGTGGGTGGATTGAATTTGGGAAAGTTTAAACTAAGATTTTTTTTTTTTGCTTTTTGGAGGGCAATTGGGGTTAAGTGACTTGCCCAAGGTCACATGGCTAGTTTTTGTATTAAGTGTCTGAGATGGGATTTGAACTCAGGTCCTCCTGGAGTTTGAAGTTAGGTCCTCCTGACTCCAGGGCCAGTGCTCTATTCACAGGTGGCCTATTCACTACCCCACCTAGCTGCCCCTAAGGTTTTGGGGTTTTTTTTGGAAGCAATTGGGGTTAAGTAACTTGCTCAAGGTTACACAGGCCAGTCATTATTTGTGTGTGGGTGCTAACTGAGGTGGAACCCATCCTGGGTCCTCCCCCTCTGGGCCTGTGCTCTTACTCACTGCACCACCCAGCCGCCCCACCCTAAGATTTTTTAAAGTAAGAACAAAGGCATGAATCACTGAGGTATATACCCTGCTTAACCTTAGGTGGGATGGTTTTACCTTGATAATTTTCTGCCCACCTTACTACCTAGGGCAAGCCAATTGAGTAAGAAAATTCCTTCAACATTTATTTTTTTAAAAAGGAAAGGAAAAAAAAAGCAAGTCAACAAAAAAATTACTTTTCAAACTGGCTGAGAAGCTTACCATCAGAAATCTATTGGGCTTTGCAGTGAGATTTGTGCATGAATGGATGGATAATTAGAAAACGGGTAAATAACTGTCTTTGGAACTTTTTTTTTGTTTTCCCTCTGCATATAGTTCTAAAACAGAGTAGCAGAGTTTAGGAATATTAATTTTAAGAGTCTTAAATGAATTAAAAATCAGGCCTCTTTGAACTAGAAGAAGTTCTACCTCAATTAGAAGTGAGGTTTGAAGAAACCACCTTTGAATGTTTGTGGACTTGATATCCCAGAAAGAAATTTGTCTGGGATATATTCATAAAAATGCTCTTTGAGCAATTAGATATTATATCAATAGAACAATAATTGCTACTATCCCCTCTTCAACCCATCCTATTCCAGCTGTTAAAGTGATTTTCTCTAAAACACAAAAGTAACTAATCTTACCACTCTTCTGTTCAACAAGCTCCACTATATTGCTAATGTGTTTAGGGTTCAAATACAGTCTCCTTTTTAAAAATTTAAAGCTCTTTACAACCAGAATCACACCTTTCTTTCCAAACTTATTATGCACAGCAGCACTTCAAGCCTGATCAAACAAGGTGTTACAGTAGAAGAGTGCTGAGTGTGGAGTTAAGAAAACCTGAGTTAAAATCCAGCTTCATAAGCTACAAATGTGATCCTGGGTAAGTCACTTAACCTCTCTGGGTCTGTTTCCTCATCCAGTCATCATCTGCAAGATGGGGATAATGATAGCACCTAAACTCCAAGGGATGTTGAAGGGATCAAATGAGATACTATTTGTAAATCATTTAGCACAGTGCCAGGAACATAGGCACTTAATAAACACTTGTACCCTCCCTACCCACTTCTTTTACTTATTGTGAATATATATATATATATATATATATAGTGAATATATATATATATTGTGAATATATATATAGTGAATATATATATTGTGAATATATATATATATATATATAAATCCTTGTTCTGAAATCTGATCATAATATTAAATATGAGATTTACATGGCATCCAAAGGGATAGAATGGATTGTCTATAATCCTGAGAGATTTCCTTATCTGGAAGTGGAAGGTTATTTTCAACCCAAAATATTATATTATTCATTGAAATAATTTTTAATAAATGCAAATCTGTATTTTTTTTTGTTTTATAGACTCTAACGTAATGCAAAATGAGGATTTTTGCTTTCTCTTTCCCTAAAGAATCAATTAATTTTGAACTAGCATGAAAACTTCTGTTTTCCAATGACTGAATTAAGGCTGCTGATCCCATAATAATAACCTTGTCTCTCTAGGAAACTAAAATGATCTGCCTTCCTTTATGTTCCAGGGAGCTATTTTTCATAGACTAGTAGAATGCAAAGGGGCAAGAGAAGTCATCTAGTCTAATATATATTGGGAGAATATATCCACTTACTTCTTAATGATTGCCACTTCAACTCTAAAAGAACTAGTCCATTTTAAATTTTATACACCAGGGTAAATAATAAATTTTATTGTGATTGAAGGGCATTTGCACCTCTTCTCTGTGGTTAGTTTAAACAATATTTCTTTTGTTAAAAAGGTATAATAAAAGAAATTTCATTTAAAACCATTCTCTACAATCCTGAAATTGAAGGTCAATCCATAATGTGATATGAATAGTTTTGGAATGCGAGGAGAGTTCTTAAAAATTAAGTCTGCTATGAAGTCATGTCCTAATGCATAAAATGTGCATGGACCTTTGGGGAGTTTATCTGATAGCTAGAAATTGAGGAAGATGCAAACCTGGAAAACTATTTTCACATTTCAAAGAAAATATTCATTTTATTCAACAAACATTTTCTTTGCATTTATATAATTACATATTTAAAGCTTGGAGAGAACTTACATTTCATAAAGTCCAGCCTCTCATTTGATATATGAAGTCACTTAAACTCAAAGACATGGAATGGCTTTGTCAAGGTCACCTGAATTAGTCAGTACCCAAAGTAGTGTTGGAGTCCAGGTCTCCTAATTCCCAGTGGTTTTTGCCATAGACATAATGCATTGGTAAATGTGAAATTTCATAAGCAAACACACACACACACACACACACACACACACACACACACACAAAAGCCCCATCCTCTATAAGTTTATAATCTGGTACAAAGTGATAAGTATAATACAAATTTGAATATTTAAAATAACTTTGGAAAGTGCATATATGTGTAAGGGTTATGGGATTTAAAGATCTTCCATGCCCCATTGGACTTGCTGACATAGCAGGAAGGGGAAGAGCAAGAGGAACCTGAAGAAAAGCTAGAGTTCCAGTGGGGACCAGTGGTGGCCGAGGCAGCAGCAGCAGCAGCAGCAGCAGCAGAGGCGGTAGCAGCAGCGGCTGTAGAAGCAATAGCAGTAGCAATAGCAGTAGCAGCCAAGATAGAGGTGGAGGCACAAACTCCTTTTTGAGCCAGCCACAATTTCTTCTAAGGACTCTTGTTGGGGACTGCCAGGGACTGGAACTGCGGGGGGCGGAGCTGTCGTGAGCACGCTTCCTGGACGCTGAGCAGTTGCTGTGAGTGGGGAGAGAAGTACCTTTGCCTGAGGTAGCCTGTTCTGTTTTGAAGGTTTAAGAATGTGGTTGTTTACTACGTTAACTACTTGTGCCAATTTCATAACTACCTTGATGGCTTTGACTTTCTGGTTTGGGGACTCAGTTATTTGGTATTTTAATAAATTCTCTGGCTTTATCCCCCATATAGAGAGACTGATATATTTTGTGATTAATAACCACATAAGCCTATTTATAATTGCCATAGGCATAGTGAATATTGCATTGTTAATACAATATGCTAGAATATCAAATAAAGGAGACAATACATTCTGTTACCACATTTTAGAATAAATCTTAGAGAACATAGCATGTAACCTTGCTCTCAAAGAGTAAAAACCTTTCAATGGAAAGATGCAAGGATGTGGACTAGAACATAGAAGGGTTACATAGATTAGATAATTTAAGAATTAGTTGATGAGAGGTAATGACAATTCAGGCAGGCTTACACCTAAACTATTTCAATGCACTTCTCATTGATCTCCCTGCTTCAGGTATCTCCTCATTCCAATCCATCCTTCACTGACCTGCTTCCTAAATTGTAGACCTAACCATGAGGAAGTTGACACTTCAACTGATGTATCATGGGGTTCTGTCCTTGGTCCTGTCTTGCCTATTTTTTTAATCTGTTACTTGAATGTGACACATCACATTTACCAATGGGATAAAATTGGGTGAGATAATATATTGGATGATTGAATCAGTATTAAAAAATAATTGACAGGCTTTGTATAATATACTGTAAAATATGCTCTTTCAGAGGCAGGATTTGAAACCAGGTTCTTTTGACTTGATGCTGAGGTTCTCTCTACTATGTCATGCCTCAGTATTCATAAGTTATTATATTATAATAGCTGAGCATTCAATATTTTTGTTCTCCATTTTCCTTTTACTGTCACTATTATTACTCTATTCTCTCAAATGTTCTTTATTTTGAAGCTTTCTAAGAAATTAGAATTTTATATCTTAAAGGAAGTCTATATTGTGTGTACATATACCAACCATCTGGAAGTTTAAAACATAAGAGGCATGTCTGGCTAGGAATATGTAAATGAAATTGACTTCTAAAAATTTAAATAGTCATATCACCCTCTTTTTACAGGTTATCTTAAAAATGGGTTCTGCTTATAATGATGAAAATGCAAAATCTAAAAATAGAGAGAATATAAATGGCTGGTGATGTTTCATTATCAGTTTTTAAAAAGAATTAAAGGTTATATATTTCTCTCCTTAGGCAGATTTTTAAAAATAGCCCATGTTTCTTATTTTCCTTGCTCAAATAATAACTAGCATTTATATAGCTCTTTTAAGTCTCTAAAGCTCTTTCAAATATTATTTAATTCTCACAGAAACCCAGGAGGTAAGTGCTGTTGTTATTGCTATTTTGTATATGGGGAAATTTAAGGAGACAGAGGGTAAAAGCAACTTGCCCAAGATTATGCAATTAGTAAGTATCTGAGACAAGAATTGAGCTCAGATTTTGTTGATTATAGCTACTTAGCTGCCTATAAGGCAATTGTTTTCAATCAACAGGCATTTAGTATTTGTTCAGTGCTTATTGCCAATGGACCCAGATGGCTCTGGAGGAGAGAGTGAGTTTCGTGACTTTGAACAACCTTCCCTCATTTAAATCTAATTCATTTGTACATCATGGCTTCACCTTCCTGATGTTATGATCCTCTTCTAGAACAAAGGACAAACAACAACATCATATGCTAGGCATGGTGCTAATTTCTGGGGATAAAAAGAAAGACAGAAAATAACCCCAGTACTTGTCCATAAGAAGCTCACGTTCTAATGGGGGAGATAGCATGGGAGGAAAAAAAATGTCCACACAAGATACAAACAGTAGAAATAGGAAATAATTCCAGAGAGAAGGTGCTAGCAGTAAATGGGAATAGGCAAAAGCATTTGTCTTTCAGAATCTTGAAGAAAACAAGGGAAGTAAAGAGGCAGAGGTAAGGAAGGAGAGTTTTTCAGATATGGGGGATATCCAATGAAAAAGAATGAAATCAGAAGGCAGGGTATTATATGCAAAGAAAAATAAGGTCAGTTTGACTGAATTGTGGAATATATGAAGGAGAATAAAGTAAAAAAAGAGTGAAAATGTAGAAGGGAGTTAAGTTATTGTAAAGCCAAGCATGAGCAGCTTTCTAGAGGACTGTTGCTGTGAACAGCTTTCATGGTTCTGATTACATAGTATAGCAAACTCTCTATTTATTCAATAACAAATTAGAGCAAAACATTCACCATGTTGCAGCTCAACAAATTATCACTAAAATGGTCACATAGTTTTCAACAAAGTACAATCATTTAGTAACTCAACTATTTAATAACTCAATCATTCAATCATCCTTAAGAAGGCTTGTCTCCTTAAGGGACACAAGGTACAAAAGTCAAAGTCCCCCACCTATGGGGTACAACAATTTCATTAGTCACTACTCACTATCCTATTAAGGGGGTAGTGGAAAGTACAAAAGCCATCCACACTAGGTCACAAGTAAATCACAATTTCATCAGTCACTACTCAGACAATTTCATCAGTCACTATTCAGTATCCATGGAGAAGTCTTTTCATCTTGACTTGAGGCAGGTAACTCCTACCTGAATCCACCAAACTGTCACCTGGGTTCAAAGGCAGATGGCTCCCAGCTCCTTGTCCAGCTCTCCATGCAGTTCGTGCTCCACATTGGAACTCACAGTTTCTAGTCCATCTCAAATCTTTCACAGTCTCTATTTCTGGGAATACAAGGCTTAACTAAGCCACAATAACTTTCATTCACATTAACAAGGTCACAACAACGTTTGTACAAAGCACTGGCACCATAGTCATACTTCCTCAGTCTCTGGCACCTCCAGCTGGCCCTTGGAAGTCCTCAGCAGCTCCAGCTGGTCCTCATAAATTCTGAGAACCATAAGCTCCATTGTCAAAATCAAAATCACTTATTCTAGCCTCCACATGGATGGATTCAAGAAATTCTGCCTTAGTTCTCAATTTTCATTCCTCTTCTCAGTTCTTCTCAATTTACAGTTCAGTTCAGCAGCAACTACCCTGCCTCCCTGATGCTTATCCCAGGAAATTCTAATTGTGCAGCTTGTGCTCTTCATTATATATGGTAGATATCCTCCATGTTCAGCCCCTTCCTGTTACATCAGCAGCAGGGGATCATACCTTCTGTTTCTTTAACAGAGGCTTAATTTGAAAGTAGGTGCTAAGTAGCTCTTAGGTTGGCAATACAAAGGGGTCTTTAAATTTCATTACTATTACAGTTGTGAATCACCTTAAAAGCTAAATAGAATATTTTATATTTGATCCTGGGCACAATAGGGGGCTTCTGGAGTTTATCAAATAGGGGTAGTAACATGATCAGGCCCACAATTTAGGAGGATGAATTTGGCAGCTCAGTGAAGGATGGATTGGAATGAGGAGATACTTGAAGCAGGGAGATCAATAAAAAGCATAATGAAATAGTTTAGATGTAAGCCTGCACCAGATTGGAGAGAAAACAATGTATATGAGCAATGTTGTGAAAGTAGAAACAAGAAGATGAGGCAACAGTTTAGATATATGAACTGAGTGTGATAGAGAAGTCAGGATGACACTGAGGTTCTCAGCCAGGTTACATGGGAAGATGGTGGTACCCTTCAAAGTAATAAGGGAGTCTGGAAAAAGGAAGGCTTGATGGTGGGAGATAGAGTGTGTTCCCTTTTGAACATGTTAAGATCAGGATATCCACACAATATTTAGTTGGAGATGTCTGAAAGGCTGTTGGGAATAAGAAACTGGAACTTGAGAAGAGGTCTGGAATTGATACATAGATCAGTAAACTGTATTCATAGAGATGACTATTGAATCCATGGGAGCTAATGAGATAAGAAAGCAAGATAATATAGAGTAAGAAGAGAAAGGGATGCTAAGTATTGGCCTTTGAAAGTCACACATGGAGAGTAGGTGTGATCTGAAAGAGGGGTCAACAATAAAAACTGACAGGTCAGACAGGTAGGAGGAAAACCAGGAGGGAAGAGTGTTAAAAAAAAAAAACCTAGAAAGGAGGCAGTATACAGTAGAAGATGAAAATCTACAATGACAAAGACTACAGAGAGATTAAAAAAATGATCACTGAAAAAAAATAATTTGGCAATTAAGAGATCATTGGTGTCTCTGGAGAGTAAAGTTTCATTCAAATGATGAGATTGAGAGTTAAACTGCAAAGGGTTTAGAAAAGAATTTGAGGAGAGGAAGTGGGGGCACTGAATATGGATCACTTTCTAAAGCAGTTTAACTGAGAAGAGAAGGAAATTGTTGATGATGGGTAGCAGAGACAGTCAAATCAAGTGAGAATTTGGTGAATAAAATGGGCATCTTCAGACTCAAGAAGAAAAGATTAAAAGTGAACAATTTAGTTGTATTCATGTATCTATAGGGCAACCATACATAAATAGGTTAGACTTGTCTTCTTTGGCCCTAGAACTTAAAGCAATGGTGGAAGTCATACAGAGACAAGTTTTGGCTTAATGTCAGAAGAAATTTTCTAAAAAATTTTAGAGCAGTCAAATAATTAGAATAGAAAAATAGAATGTCTCCTTTGAGGTCTTTTATCAGAGCCCAGATATACATTTGTTGAGTATATTAACATGAGGATTGGATATTTTTGCGTGTATGGGAATATGGTTTGGGCTATATGGCCAAATGAATTCCTTTCCAACTCTTAAATTTTTCATTCCATTCTCATTTTGAAAGGCAACAGGGATTGTAGGGTTTAAACCAGTTCACTCTGAACCTCATAGATTAGGCCTTAATAGGTCCCTGCCCAAGGTCTATAATGGCTATATTTTGGGCCTTCCTGGCTTAGAGTGAATGTAAATGGTAACTTTTTCTCTTTGGAACAGCAACCCTGAATGTCTTCACCTCCTAGTTTGATTTTTTCTTTTGTTTTTTGGGTTTTTTTTTTTTTCTAATTAAAGGGGCCATCCTAGACTCACTTCTTAAAGAGGCCTGCTTGCCCATGGGTCTTAACTCACTCTTAGTACCTAAAATGTCCTTAGTCTTAAAGGGTCAGGGTCTCGCATTGCATCCTGGGCCATCTCCAGTTTTCCTGATGAATATCTTGCCACTGGACTCAGACGGATCTGGAGGAGAAAGTGTGGCTGGTGACCTTGCACAGCCCTCCCTCATTCAAATCAAAGTCAACAGCAAGTCATATCATCATTTCCCTGATGTTATGGTCCTCTTTGAAAAAGAAGGACAAACACATGTGCAAGTAAGAGGGTAGTTACTTTGTGTGTCCTTGGGAACTATGGTAGCAATGAAGGCCTGATGAGAGTGTTGAAATACTGGACAGTTGAGCTCTGAAGATACCACTAATGGAGTTAGGACTCTGTCCTGTGTCATGAATCTTCTATGAGTCAAATAGCCAGGATGACATAGGATTGTATGCTTTCCCTATTGGAAATTGCTATAATGATTAGCTTGAGCAGATCAATGGCAGAAAAGTGTTACTTCTTTAACTCCTGATGTTAGAAGAAGGTAAGATTTATTCAGCTAAATCTAGTTTATGATAGATGGAATTAAACCCCATCAAATCACTACCCTTTATAAATGAAAAAATAAAACATAGATGGGATGTGTGCGTGTGTGTAAGTGTGTGTGTGTGTGTGTGTGTGTGTGTGTGTTTACATGTCTACCTAATGGGTATCATGGTTTTGGCTTAGGTTTAAACTGTCTTGAATATGCCCTGAGTTTCAATGTCAAGGGGAAAAATTATGACATCTAACAACAGCAAATCATGAATGTTCTCAGATTTGCCCCCAGACAAGAGGACAACCTGGTTAGTTTCTGCATATGATGAGATACATATTATTCCCTTCATCTTGTCTGCTACTATGGTTGTCCTGAAGATTTGTTCAATGGGATTTTCACATCCCCATTCTTTTATTCACTTTAAGAAAGTCATAATTTTATCCACCTCTGTAATAATCATCAGAACTTAAATATAAAACAATAATAATAGCAAGACAGAAACTTGACCTCAAACCATTACTATCGGAACTTCACAATGATAATGCGATAATAGCAATGAAAATTAGCAATATAATAATAAATGTAAGCTAATATTATACAATTATGAATCATTAAACAGCATAATATCCAAAGGCTTAGCTTTCAGGTACTACAGACTTTGATAGATAATCAGATATAAATCATTGCCATTGTGTCAAACTTGAAAATGTAACAAACAACAAATATGATTTTTAACCTACTGAAACAGACAGCATAGTTCAGTAAAAAGAAATAGCCTATATTTTTAAAAAATCAGTTGACATCATTTTTACTCAGTAAATATAAAGTATTTCACCAAAAATTAAATATTTGGGATCCTAGCTTATTGCCAGTAAGTTTACAAATAACCAGATTAAAACATTATTTTACCTTAAAAAAAACTTTACCTATGTAGAAATGAGCATATAAAACATTTTAAAATACCTCTCCACACTATTTATAAACATTCCATTTTGCCTTGTTTCAAAATGGCTAGAACTTACTGATGAATTAAATATCTAATCCAATTTATATACCTATATTGTCTGTCTCTAGTAGAAATTTATATGAACTTTGCAATGGCTTTATGCAGGTAAATCTCGTTTTGGACAATAGAAGTGTTCTTGAAAAGTTTGATGTTGTTTTTTTTTTACTTAGTTGCAAGAAAGAAAGCAGTTATTTGAAGGAGTCTCCAATAAACATTCATAAATCAAACAATTATTCCCTAATTTGTCTATTTTGTAAATTGTCATTTTTATATGTATGGAGCATAGAATCTTATATCTTAGAGCTGGGAGGGACCTCAGAGAACTTGTTTAATATGAAATGTATAAAATACAATTCAGTAAATAAAATAAAATTTTTGATTGCATTGTAAGCATCTCCTATACTCACTATTTTATCTCTCCAAATTTCTCACTTCATAGTATTCATTTCCACAACATAAATTTAGAAACATTATTATTCATGGTTTTCTTTTATTTCACTACTTTAAGACTGCATTGCTACTGAAGAGCAATTTGTCATCCCATTTTAATGTCACAGAGGAGCTGTTTAAATATTTTTGATCACTCAATCCAATGAGTAAACACATCTTCAGTATGTGTATTTATTTATTTGTACATTTTATTTGAGGGGTTGTGGTTGTTGTGCACTACTATATTGATATGTGCATTATAAACCCTACATAGGAAATAGACATTTTAAAATAAAGAGATAAGATGACAAAAATGTTATCTTAGGGTCAATATAGAGATTACTAAGTCAGAAAATGATGTAATCATGCCTTTGCTTTAGGAAAGCAATTTGGAGAATGAATTGGAGAGAAGAGAAAATTGAGATAGGGAGACCACTTACAGGATGATTGGTGGTCTTTTGAGTAGAGAAAAGAGAACAGATATAAGAGATATTAAAGAGGTAAAAATTATAATATTTGGCAGTTTGTTAGATATGTATGATGTGAGGCAGTCAAGAATATCTCTGATGATGGGAACCTGGGTAATTAAAAGGATGTTGACATATTCGATAGTAATAGGAAAAATTGGAAAGGGGATATGTTTGGGGGGAAAGATTGAATTCTATTTTAATCATGTTAAGTTTGAGATTCCTAAGTGACATACAATTTGAAATATTCAATAAGCAGTTTGTGATATAGGACTATAAGTCAAAAGAGATGAGGATTGGATATATATATATATATATATATATATATATATATTTTTTTTTTTTTTTTTTTTTTTTTTTTTTTTTTTTTTTTGAGTTAGCTGTGTAATGATAGGAAATGAACCTGTAACTTTATTGGTATAGAAATTCCTTCTGTCAATGGAAAATGATGCCTCCTCCAGAACTTATAGACAGTCAACTAAAAAAAAAAAAAAAACTGAGGTTTCTCAAAAAAAAAAAAAAACCTGAGGTTAAATGATTTGTTCAGGATCACATTGCCATTTTATATTAGGGGAAGAAAACAAACTCAGATTTTTATGATTCTGAAGTCCACTTTCTGTCTGCTACACTGTTTTGCTTCTAAGTGATGATAATTAAATCAATGGGTGCTAATGTGAGATCCAGTATACAGAGAGAAGAGAAGAAAGCCTGGCACAGAGAACTGAAGAATAGCCACAGCAAGGAGGCATGATATGAATGATGATTCAGTTAGTAGATTGAAGAATTTTTAGGAAAGGAGAAAGAGACCTTTTGACTATTTTCTAGTTTCACTATTTCTTACTATTTTTCAGAAAAGCAAAAATAAGTATTCAGCAGGTGAGAATAGCCAGCAGTGTCAGTGAGACAATGAAAGCTGAAGATCACAAAAAGATCAGCTAATTTGGCAATTAAGAGACAATTGGAAACTTTAAAAAAAAGAAATTGTAATTAAATGAATGGACAAGAATAAGGCAGAGACTAAGAACCTAGAGACTAGAAAGATGGTTGTATTCTCCATGGAAACAGAAAGTTGGAAGGGGGATGAGTTTAGAATAAAATGGTAATATAAATTATAACCCATCTATGCCAGCTTATCCTGTGTTACTCACTCTTTTCCACAGGAAACCAAGCTTTGCTCTGAGTATTTGGGAGAAGTATACTGATGTATGGGAGGGCCCTATTGAGGGCTCCAAGGAACCTGACCTTTGTGACAATTAGAGTCCACTGAGCTAGGGGCTCAGGGGAATCCTGGCTGTAGAGCATGATGTCCCTATTGGACTGTTTTACTTGCTGCTGAAATTAACAGCTTATTTGGTGAGAATTTTGTCATATAAGGTGACATCTTACCTTAATAACAAATACCTTCTCTTTGGGTGACATAAATCAGTTCCCCAGAAATTAAAGAACAACCATGGGAGGCTGGGACAAAGGTGGCTCCTCTATCAGGAACTGCAGTATGTGGCCTCTAAAGAGTTTCTGTTAACTCCCAAAATATCTCTGAAAAAAAATTAAAATGAAGATGAAAAAGAGACAAAACCAACCCAATTTGCTAGTCACCATGACTGAATTAATCACTTAACAGAGAAGTAAAATATACCTGTTTGTTATTGTCTCTTTCACGGAACATTGTAAAATAAGACATCATGAAAAACAGAGGCACTCCTCTGTTCATGAAAATCTTTGCCTCTAGGGTAAAATATAAACTCCTGTGTTTGACATTTAAAGTCCTCCACAATCTGGTTCCAACTTATCTTTCCAGCCTGATCTTACTTAATCTTGATTTCAGCTTCACAATCCTTCTGTATATCTCATTCTCTCCACTCACACAGCCACCACCCCAGTACAAATATTCATCAACTAGTCTGTCAGAATAACCTTCTAATTGGTCTCTACATGAAGTCTCTCCATGCTCCTCCATTCTACCCTCTAATCAACTGAAAAAGTCCGGGTCTAACTAAGCAATCAGTTCTACTCCCAACTCTCTCTCTCTCTCTCACACACACACACACACACACACACACACACACACACACACACACACACACACACACCTCTAACACCTTCCTTATTATTTCCACAATCAAATATAAATGTTTGTTTGACATTTTAGATGCTTTACAAGCGGGCTCCTTCCCTTGTAGGGGGTACAGAGGATAGAGCACTGGGCCTGGAATCAGGAAGTTCCAGGTTCATATCTGGTCTCAGACACTTACTAACCATGTAATCCCCAGAAAGGTGCTTAAGTTATATTTGCCTTAGTTTCCTCAATTATAAAATAGGAATGACAACAATAGTACCTGTTCCCCAGGTTTATTATGAGGATCAAATGAGAGAATAGATGTAAAGCCCTTTGCCCATAGTAGATCCTTAAAAATACTTACTCTCTTCCTTCTCTTCTTATAATTTACTCTGTTCCACATGACAGTCTTGATATACTGGCCTATTTGCTGCTTCTCAAACATAAAACAACATTTCCATACTTCAAGCTTTTGCACTGTTTTCACACCCCCAATGCCTAATACTGTCCCTCCTCACCTCTGCTTTTAATTTTCCCTAACTTCCTTCAAAGCTCAGTTCAAATCCTATCTTAAGCAGGTCTCATTAAGCTGGTCTAATATTGCCAGTGTCTTCACTCTGAGATTGAATTCCATTTTTTCTGTATTTATCTTGTTAGTAGCTAATTGTATACATGTAGTCTCTTGCACTGGAATGCGAGCTCTTTGAGGTCAAAGCCTACATTTTTGCCTTGCTTTTATCCTCAGGGCTTAGCACATATTGCCTGGCAGTGTAAGTTCTTAATAAATCTTTATTGATCAACTGCTTACTATATGCCAGACAGGTAATAACTAATAATGTAGGATTTGATGAGGTTACTAAGTGAGAGAGTATATAGTTAGAACCCCAAAAATATTAGGGTAGGGATCCATGAAAGAGCCTGGAGCTGTATGACCATAGTGAGAGGCCAAACATGTTACCAGACTCTTGGGCAAAGATTTTCTCTTTTGTTAATCCAGTATCTACCAGAACTTTCACTCTAGTAGTATGTAGAGAAGATAACACACTAGGCTAGTGCCTATAACTGCAAAATTAGTGGAAAATAACAAAATCGTGTTGATCAGATTTCATAACTCATCTGGAAATTGTTATGCCCTGTTAAAATTATTGTTATTTAAGCAAAATTGGTACAGAGGGGGAAAATAACTTTATCCTTAGTTTCTCTAATGAAATTAGAAATCCTATTTGTTGGTAGATTAAATAAATAGTAAAATATAAGGAAAGGGAACAGAAGAACTCAAATGTAGGTGGTAACCAAAGTCAGGACATGTAGTTGACAAGATTTAGAATTAGTGTAGGTCACAAAAGACATGGAAAGGGGTTGCCAGGTAACACTTAACCCAAATCAGAAAGATCTTATCCAAGATCAGACAGAGGCCTCTGACCCACTGAACTACAGAAATATTCAGGTAACAGTATAATATCCCATGTAAATCCTTGGGAATTAAAGTTGTCAGTTTTTTGAATGACAAAAATATAACGAATGGAAAGGTTATCACACTTTCAAAACTGTGTGCTTATGTTTCTGGAATAACAATATTGAATCTATATTTATTTCAGCTTAGCTGTAAACTCAGCCTCATATATATGCATAAATTAAAACAACACATATATTTTTAAGTTAATGAATTTAAAAATCTGAAACCAGACAATGTATTTTTTTTTTAAGTAGACAGCTCTGGTCCAAATTTTTTTGCTTAGAAAATCTCCTTGATAGGATTAGTTAGTGAATATCCTGTAAGAAAGATTATGTAGTCATCAACAGATCAAAAGGTTGTTTTCTAGACTTTTTCTTTCCTGTCAATTGTTAAACCTGAACTGGAGCTTTTGTCTACAATCCTCAAATATATATTCTATATTTGATTTATTATCTCTCAAATATAGTAAAAAACAATAATAACTAAAATATTGCTTTACCACACCCACCCCACAAGTTGTAACTTCACATGGTCTATTTGTCCCTGACCTGTGGTAGAGCATTCCAAGCTTGTATTGATCTGATCAGCCACAGTCAGACACACTGAAACTTGAGTTTAGCATAGTGATGTCATTTTGGCCCTCTTCAAGAATAAAGGACAACAACCACCCAACCAAACAACATTATACCTATCTCTTTTTGACTGTGATTTTAGGGAACTCCAATGGACTAGGGTTTCTAGGCTCAAAACATTAGAAAAAAGAAAAAAAATCCAATAGGCTAGTGTTTATAACTGCAAAAATAGTGGAAAATAACAAAATCATGTTGACCAGATTTCATAACACATCTTGAAATTGCTGTGCCCTGCATGACCGAAAGATTCATGAAAGATTTTGACTACTTAAAAACATAATCTTGAAAATGGAAAATGTTATTATATATATATATATATATATATATATATTTGCGTGTGAGTGTGTGTGTATAAGATTTGTGAGAGACAAGAGACAAAGAAACAGTGATAGAAATGGAGAGAAAAAGAAACAGATGAAGACTCAAATAGTCAGAAACAGGCAGAGCAATCAAAGAATATTAAGTACCTAATTTTTTCACATTGCTATGCTAGGAGTAGCAAGGGATATAAAACTATACAATTACATTGCCTTCCTTCAAGATGCTTATAGTCTGTCAAAGAAGAGAAAACAAAAGAAGATAAAGGTGATTTTATATAGGGTTCATTTTATATAATGATTTAAAATTTGTAATGAATTTTATATCTAAGAAAGCCATTAATTGAGAAAAGAAATGAAAAAGAGAACAATTAAAGGTGCTACAAAACATTACATGATTTATTGTCTTATAGAACTGGGCACAGTTCCAAACCCTTTGAATTTCATCACATTTACTTACCCACACTCTTGGATGTTAGTTTTCAATTAGGTGTCCCATAAGCATCTCAAACACATCATATCCAATATATAATCTTTTCCCCAATATCTACTAATATTTACTCATCTTTTAATTTCTTATTTTCCTTTTGGTTTTTGTTTCTTTGTTTGGAGAAAAAATGCTTCATTTTTTCTATCAATTCTCAGGTGGTACCCCACTTCTCACATGTACCTCAGATACCTTCAGTGGATATTGTAGACTGTATGGAAAATGGACCTTCATGAGGCATTCTCACTCTTCTCTACCAGACGCCTTGACTTAGACCCAGTTGGAACTGTCAGAAAACCTAAGCTACGCTTCTAGGGAGCAACTTTTCCACAGAGGTAGCAACAGACCTGGAAAAGGATGAGCTAGAGAGCTCTGTCTGTTATTCGACCTAAAATTCCCCTCAAGTTTCAGTGTTATGGTGTTTCTGTGAGAGCAGCCAAAGAAGAAAATAGAAGCTTCTCATCTTTGTCATAAAAGATCAAGGGTCATATCTTCTTCCAGCATCTTGGAACTTTGGTCATAGTCAGTGTTTCAAGTAGAGGAAATGGAAGCACAGTACAGATGTCAACTGCCTGATAGAGAGAGAACCTGAGAAAGAATCTAAATACTGACTGCTTTGAAACAGATATCATGAAGATTATAGGAATCTGCTGAGGGTTGATCAAAAAGGTACCAAGTCAAAGTATCTGTTTTGTTTTTAATATGGAGCAGATTCCAGTAGGCCAGCTTTCAGTCCTCATCTTGTGGAAGGGGAATAGAAGTTTTGAACAAGTGTCTAGACATTATTAGCTCTAGTTCAGACTATCATCCCTTCTCCCCTGACCTCTGAAAGGCCTCCTATTTTATCTCCCCAAATCACTCCAAACAATTTTCTACTGAGTTGCCAAAGTCATCATCCTAAAACTCAATTTGGACCATATCAACTCCTTTGGGTGTTTTTTGATAGTTACTTCCAACTTTTTTCTTTTAAATGAACTAAGAGAATGAAGAAAGCCACTAAGCACCTAATAATGCCCATGCTTCAAAGTCAGTGCAACAGTAGTATACATGATCTACATGATATCAGTAGAACTCTATAATAAGCACATGACATTGGAGCATACATAGATTTTCTTTATCTTAATCATAAATTAATTTCAATATTCTTACAGTGTATTGGGGCAGATAAAGTGTCATCTTATTGAAAAAGGAAATGAAGTTCAGAAAAAAAATGCTTAAGAATAACATGACTTATGGCGCCCCTAATATGTGTATTTTTCTCCAAGTCAAATCTGTTTTGAGAGGAGGCACATTTTCAAAATTTTACATTAAGAAAATAATGTTTTGAATTGCAACTGTTTTTTCAGAGAAAAACAAAAGGAGAATGAACCATTTCCAAACTTTAATATTCAACCTGCCTCACTAGAGTTGACTAATATATTTAAATTTAATAAATCAAAGTCAGTCTTCGGGAATTGGCCAAAAGTCACAAGTCCTTCAGTTCAAGTTTTTCATCAGTTCATTCATAAAAGCAGCATCAAAGCAGCAGTCTTCTTTCTACCCAGCCATGATAGCATAGGAACATTTGTTGAAAGTGACCAACATTTGTCTTTCTTATCTGCTGGATGGATTTTGGTCATGGAGCTTCATGAAGGTCTTTATTGTGTGGGGTTAGTCATGTACAAGTAGGTGAAGGCCAGATGATTGCTGCTGTCCGTTGTGGCAGACTGGTCTATCAGGAACAGTATGGTGGATATAGTGATGACTGGGGATAGAGGGACCAGAGGCAGTGGAAGAAGGGGAGGAGATCATGGTTGGTAGTGAAACTGGTGGAGAAGGAGGTGGAGGCAATGACAGTGGCAGCCACCATTATGTGAGTTGGGGGAGCAACCCAGAAAGAAAGCATGGTCAAGGACTTTCCTACCTCTGAGAGAAGTTTCTCACCTTGATAGGAGGAAACTTCCCTCACTACTAACTATTCCACTGGACCTCTACCCTTCCTCCTCCTATCATGGTCTTTTTACACATCCATATTCACAATATTCTGTATTCTAGTCTGGTACCTTTGGATGCCCTTTTTCCCAGAGCCTACAACGTTCTTCCTCACCTCTTCCTCTTAGAATACCTGTTTTCCCTTCAAAATTCAAGTCAAACATCATCTTTTATATGTGACCATTACTGTCTAGTGCTTTATTTCTAAGACTGTCTTTCATATTATTTTTCAATTTCTTTTGGATATAACTAAATTTTAGGGACTAAGGCAGTTAGCAATCAGTGAATAGAGTGTGGGGCCTGGAGTTAGGAAGACTCATCTTCCTGAATTCAAGTATGGCCTCAGACACTTACTAGCTATGTATCCCTGGACAAATCATTTAACTCTGTTGGCCTCAATTTCCTCATCTGTAAAATAAGTTGGAGGAGGAAATAGCAAACCACTCTAGTATCTTTGCCAAGGAAACACTAAATGAGGTATAAAAAAGGGTTGAAAACAGCTGAAAACAGCTGAACAGTAACAAAATATTTGTTCATGCTGTCTCAACCAAATTTATTGAGAAGAATGTCTATTGTCTTGATTAAAACCCTGTGAGTTCAAAAAAGTCAGGAGCTAGTAGTTTTGGATGCTATATGCCTATCAAGAGGTGATTCCTAAAAACCCAAAGGAGAAAATGACCACAGCCATAAAGACAAATCAGAAGGTGTGGACCTAAAATGATTTACTCAATGAAGATCTGAGGTGAAAGCCAAATGTTCAGCAGTTCTAGACATGTTTTAAGTATTGTCTCTTGGGAAAGAATGATAGAAGCAATTGATCAGTGTGTCCTGTTTAAGTATTTGTTGATGTATGCTTATAAATCTTTTGTATTTTGACCATTTCTTCTGTGGTTGAGAAAATAAAAATCTATCCTGTACTATATCTACTCCATGTAGTGAATACCTTGCTAGAAAGAAACCTACTTATTCCTTTAGTGGAGAGCCTCCATATGTGTAAAACTTAAATTTTAAGAGATTTTTTCCTAAGGTTCTGCAACTGTGGTATAATAAGCATAAGAATATAGGACCAGGTGGGGGGTGGGATGAGTGAGAGGGAATTATAAGCAGCCTTGTACAATATATCTACTATGATAATGTTTTGCATAGCTGGACATGTACAACATATACTGAATTACTTATCTCCCCAGAGGGAATGGGTGACAAGGGAGGAAGGAAATGGATCTGAAATTCGAGGTCTTAACATTAAATGTTTCAAATATATATAAATACTATTATTAATACTCTTGCTTGTAATTGGGAGATAAGATGTGCAGGCATTGGGACACAAAGATTCACCTTCCTCTAATGGAAAAGTCGATGGGGTATGGGAGAAGGTATGGGAGAGAGCAGATTGGAGGAAGTGATATCTTGTGGGACTACTATTCTGGGAGGTTGGGTAGGGGAATAATGGGGGGAAAATTATTGTAACTCAAAATCTGGCAGAAATGAATGATGTAAAACAGAAGTTAATAAAGCATTTGTTTAAAAAAAAGAAAAAAAGAATATAGGAGCCTCATCATGTCTTTTAAAGGTTAGGCTTCCACTGGACTGAACTTGGTCCACATAAGAACAGAGTTAGGATCCCTTAGTAAGCCCTAGTTCCTTGGGCTATGGGTGGGGTTACACACACATGCACAGACACACACACACACACACACACACACACACAAGAATCGTGCATAGATGTGATTTCTGGCATAGCTAGAGAGCTCTCAGATAAGGAAACTCCTTATTGTGATGCCAGTTGGTACCTTGTCTGAAATTTTGTCTTAGAGAATGTCATAGACCTATGAGAGGTTGAGTAACTTGTGTAATTAGTATATATCAGCAGAGAGATTTGAACTAGGCCTTCCTGACAGTTTTTCATCAATGATATCATGGAAGAGTTCTCTCTGTCTCTATCTCTCTCATGCATGAACACAAACATAGTGAATATATGTATATATTCATGTAATATAACTTATATGTATGTCCAAGGATTTTTGATTATAGGTTATTTAACGTTGTTCCCCGTTCCCTCTTGTGAGCACAGAAAACGTAGATAAATTACCTAATAACTAGACAACTCTTATCCTTTATGATGAAATGATAGTGGAACACATAAGTAAAAGAAAATCACCTACAGTTTATAGGCCAACCATATTTTGTTCTTTTGGAAATATGAGGAATATTTAAAATCCTTGGGAAAATAATATATAGATTACCTCATTGTTTAATCCTATGCATGGTTCTTACATTTTAAAGTCAAAAAGAAGCTGCACATTAATGCCATATTAGCTCTGTTCTTCTGAAAATTTGTATTTCTTCACTGAGTCCTGTGTCAACATAACATAAACTCCAGGAGAACCTACCAGATTAGAAAGTCTTTGAGTATGAGTCAGACAAGGACTCCCACTTTTGCCTAAGGGTTGGCTTTACTAAGGTGGCAGCAAGGTCATGAAGTTAGTTTGTTTTAGCCAATGGTCCATATAAATACCATCCACTAAAGCACATGAAAGGGTTGTCATATGAATGAATGGGGAGAAAAACCCACAACAACAACAACAAAAAGAATGCTTCAAATGTTGATAATTTGATGGATTTACACTTTCATGGATTTAGGCTCTCCCTCAAAATATTCATATCACAACCCATCCATATCAGGGAGAGATATTTCATTTATTCCATTTTTTAAAAATATCACTTATTATTTAAATTGCTGGAAAAAAAGTAAAACTTGTATGGATTTGCTAAATTAATTAAAATAAACTACAATATTTACTGAATACCTAGTATGAGAAAAACCCTCTGATAGGACCTGCAGACACATGGTAAAATCAACAATCCCAGCCTTCAAGGAGTTTACCCATTATTAGTAGATACAATCTTTAACACAATTAAGTAAATAATAAGTATTAAAAAATAAATAATGAAGTAATCTTCGGAGAGGAGAACACCAATAAATGAGGAAACCAGGAGAGTATTATTGTAGGAAGTGACACCTAGTCCAAAGCATGAAGTAATTTAGATGTCAAAAAAGTCACAGATGAAAAGGAAGTGCATTTCTGGTATAGAGGATGTCCTATACAAAGACTGGGACAAGTCACCTCAACTGTACCCTCCTTACAAATGTGGGGAAATATAATTTCACCTTTGGAAAACATCAAGTAGATCAGTTTGCTTGGAATATAAAGATCACATGAAAAAATACTCTGAGAGTGAAGAGTATGTTGATTTTGAGGTATTATCCCATTCCCCAGACACATTACTTTCATATAAAGGTGTTGGTCTATGTATTAGCATGAACGTTTTAAATAATCCTTCAGGGTAGGAAAATCTTTTCTTTAGAGGTTTTATATGAAAATAGGATATGAAGCCATTGTTTTTCCATATTGTCTGATAATCAATCATGGCAACTGTACTTTGTATAGGGTTTGTAGATAGATTACCATTCCTGATGTATTTCTTACTGTTATGGCAAATGTATATTTTTCACAAAGAGACATAAATACCCTGTTGGTGATGAAAATTCCATAGAATTTTATTTAAAGCTTTTTAAGAAAACTCTTGCCTTAAAGGGTGTGACTGATTATTCATCTTTTTCTTGCTTCTTCACAGTCCTCTGATTTTTGCTTCATGTTTAAGGTCAAAACATTGTAGTAGGAATAACATTTTTTGTTTTTAATCAGCACTCCTGTGGCTTAGAATTGAAGGGACCTGTAGCAATCATTTAGTCCAACGCCCTCATTTTCTAAATGGAAAAACAAATCTAGTGAGATAAAGAGATTCACCCAAGGTCATACAAGTACTAAATAAGAGAGTTGATTTTCAGATCAGATTTTTCCAATTGTATTTTTACTGCTCTCTTCACTATGCCACATTCCCTCTCATTTTCTGCCCTTATAAGCATGCGATATATAAATTTATCTTTCCCATTAACTCTGAATCATTTACATACAGTACATGGTGCTCTCAATCTTACAGAATTAGTTGCAAAAATGTGGTACTAGGGCCTTGATTGTTTAGGTCCATCAACTAGGACTACTCAGGCAATAACTTTTTTTCTTTTAAACAAATGCTTTATTAACTTCTGTTTTGCATCATTCATTTCCGCCAGATTTTGAGTTACAATCATTTTCCCCCCATTATTCCCCTACCCAACTTCCCAGAATAGTATTCCCACAAGATATGGCTTCCTCCAATCTGCTGTCTCCCATACCTTCTCCCATACCCCCATCGACTTTTCCATTAGAGGAAGGTGAGTCTTTGTGTCCCAATGCCTGTACATCTTATCTCCCTATTACAAGAAAAAGAGTATTAATAATAGTATTTATATATATTTGAAACATTTAATGTTACGACCTCGAATTTCAGATCCATTTCCTTCCTCCCTTGTCACCCATTCACTCTTGGGAGATAAGTAATTCAGTATATGTTGTACATGTCTAGCTATGCAAAACATTATCATAGTAGATATATTGTACAAGGCTGCTTATAATTCCCTCCCACTCATCCCACCCCCCACCTGGTCCATTCCCTACATGATCCTGTCCCTCTTCTATAGTGGGTACTTCCAACCTCCCCTCACCCCAAGGACGCCCTCCCATCCATCATCCCTCCTCTCATCCCCCTTCACCCTATCCTGCTGCAGGTTGAGATATCCCATTTAGTATGTATGTCATTTTCTCCCTGAACCAAATTCAATGTGAATGTGGTTTTGCCTTTTTAGCTTTCCTTATTCTCCCCCTCCTTTGCAACCACTTCCCCTTGCTTCTTCTACATGGGATAGTTTACCCTACCCTGTCTCTCCCCATCTCCTCTTGCCACTTTCCTCTCTCACCTCATAATTTCATCCCTTGAGTATTCTCCCTTCCCAACAAATTCTGGCTTACACTTCTGGAGGGGGCATCTGTCCTTGACCTACATTCTTCAAGCTGTGCCCAGCTCCATGCCCTCCAACATAATCAAACTGGACCGAAAACCACCTGAGAGTTTCAGACTGAGTAAGAGCTATCTGACCTAATGGGAAGTCAGCCCCCCCCCCAAAAAAAAAACATAAAAAAAATTCCTCCAAGGTACTTGGAGAGCAAAAAGGAAATAGGGAAAGAGAGAGTCTGACATAGCTTCCAGTCCTGGATGGAGGAGAACTTGAGATTATCAGTGTTTCCTGGGATCAGGGAACCATAAAAATGGTGAGGTCAGGGAATGTGAGGGGTTTATAAAATATTGAGGTATAGGGTTTAGGAGTGCACAAGACCCCAAAATATCAATACACCAGGTTCTGATGAATGAATTTGACTCAAGTCTTCTCTCAGCTAAAGTAAAGCAAAGTTTATTAATAATTCACCCTAATGGTAGACTCTTAAGGAGCCTCGGTATCTGTGACACTTGTACTGGACAAGCAGGCCAGAATCATCTGACACAGAATGAGTCTGAGCTAGATAATTCTTGGCCCTTCTCCCTCTCTCATGGAGGCAAGATGGGATCTTATATAGAGAAAGATTGTTGGAGGAATCTATGGGTGGTGTAGAGGAAGAGTTTGGGGAGGGTCTTCAGGAAGAGTCAAATGAAGTCAGATTCCAGTAATGAGAGATTAAAGGTGGGAAGTAGCTGGAGGCTACCTGGAGATGAGACAATGGAGGGCTAGGCTAGTTTAAGGGTGTATAGATATTTTGGAAGAATCATGGGTAGGAAGTACCTGGACAAAGGAGGGCTAAGCTAGTAACAGAGATTTGGGCCTACCCACAATGAAAGACTTATTGCCTCAGGCAAATGCCTCATCAAATGGGAAGATTCAAGAATTCAAGGGGGTTGCCAGAGCCAGTACCTCATCAATCTTGAAGACATTTACAAGTGAACAAATCAGCAAACATTTATTATGTACCTACCATATGAAAAAACTTAAGATATAGAGACAAATAAATTCATGCCATCAAAAGGCTTATAGAGGAGATAAGAAATACATACAGGAAAACATTATTCAGTCCCTAGTTTTGAGGAGTCAACACTAGATTTGCAAGTAAGATGCCTTGGGGATGGAGAGAAGTCTAAAAAAAGAAAATTTGGAGAAAAATTATGCAAATATTTAATTAATATAAGCATATTTTACTTCTCTTTCCAGTTGTGGTAAAAATGAAGATGGTCTGCAGTTGTTTGATATTGTCTGAGCTTTTTCCATTTAATTAGATATGCTAATGAATTTGTAATCTCTTTAAGGTGTATACTTCTCCAGTCACAAAAATCATAATGCTCTCAATATCTTTGTTGAGACTAAGAATCCAGGATCTGTTCCATGATAGTGGCAAAACCTGCAAAAAATAAACATCTCCTTGTTTCATGGAGAACTTCATTAACTTCATGTTAATTAACAGGGTTGAAGAAGGTCATTTGAGTTGTTTCATCTTACCAGATTTTTTATGATTTCTGATAAGCAAAAAGGGACTCTTTTTTACCAGAGAGCCTTTAAACCAGGATTTTGCTATACCTAACAAGTAGTGAATCTGGTACTTTTAAAATGATTCCTCCTGAATTCTTGGTCCGTTGAGTCTTTCCTTGATGTGAAGAATGAGAGAGAGAGAGAGAGAGAAAAAGAGAGAGAGAGAGAGAGAGAGAGAGAGAGAGAGAGAGAGAGAGTTCAGCAAAGCTAGCTAACACTACAAATCAAGTCTGACAGCATATGCAATATTCCATACCCATAGCCCCACCCCACCCACTTATTCATAAAAGGGAGGATTGTGCATTTTTATTCATTTCTTTTTTGTAGTCAGATTTGGCAATGATATTTACACAGAGCTCATAAAGTCATACAATTACAGAATTTGAGAGTTGGGACTTAAGTAGATCCACACATTGAATGAACCTAGGCTATAATATGCAGTATCTGAGAAGTGTTCATTCAATCTCTGCATAAAGACTTATGGGGAGGGGTCATCCACTTCCCCTTGAAGCAATTTATTTTTCCATTTTTCTATAGCTCTATTGTAAGGAAATTTTCTTAGGTATCAAAATTTGAATCACCTCTTAAGAGGTCTATTGGTTTTGTCCTGTAGAGACAAAATCCCTTTTTCACATGACGGTCCTTGAAATACTTAAACTTAGGTAAAATGTCTCCTGTAATTTTTCTTTTCTTCAAGCTAATCATGAAAAATTCCTTCAAATGTATGATATGGATTTAAGGTGATTCAAAATCCTGGTTACACATCACTGGATATACTCTAATTTATGAATGTCTTTCTTAAAATGTAATGTCCAAAATAAAATTGAACATTATTTTCCAGATGTCCCAGTCAGACAGAGTACTCAGGTACTAGGGCTTTCTTATTTATATATGCCCCTCTTTTGAGAAGCATTGGGCAAAATTGAGAGCCAGAAGCGAGAGGATGATTGGGCTCATACTATTATTGTTTCAATGTTAACTGTGCAGGAGGTCTCCAGGGGAGTACCCAAGGAATACATGCCTGGCTAGATATTCTTTAACATTTCTGAAAGTGACTTTGATAAATTATACATCAACCTTATATAAGGCACAGAGGTAGGAGAGATAGTGAACACACTGGATGGCAGTCAGGATCTGAAAAAAGACCTTTCGTGAGATAGAACACTGGGCTGAATCAAGATGCTGAAATTCAAAAGGAATAAATTTGAAGTCTTATATTGGATTCAAAATTTCAATTTTCCAAGTGGAGGATGGGGGAGGTATAGTTAGACAGCAAATTGTACTTAAAAAGATCTGAGCATTTTAGTGTAATGCAGACTAAATATAAATCAGCAGTATAATGTGGTAGCAGGGAAAAAAAGGATGCCATTGATGCTATTATGGTCTGAATTAAGAGACACATGGGGATATTGACTGATCCTGAGGTTTTTCTGGTAGTTTCCTAGAGCAACGATAGTTTAAGTGATTTGCCCAGGGTCACACACACTGTATATGTCAGAGACAGTCCATAAAACTTTGTTTCCTTGGCTTTGAGATAATAACTCTTTTCTCTAATACTAAGAGTAGCTGCTGTGTATGGCTTGCTTCAGGTTAAGGTTGACCTACGTTGAATTCTGGTATCTAACACATACTGACTTATAAGTCACAGAACTTCTGAGTATATCCAAGGAATTCTTTAAAATTATAAATTTCAAAATAATTACTAATTGACATTAGTAGAATGAAGAGCATTTTTAGGACCTCTGTAGCAACTAAGACCCAGATATAAACAAAATGGGAAAAATCTTCTTATAATATTCTTCCATCCTTCTCTGATGAGCAAATAGGTGGAACAATAAATATTAATATTGGGCTCAGGGTTGGGAAAATCTGAGTTCACATCTGGCCTCAGATACTTACTAGCTCTATGACCCTGGGAAAGTCACTTAACCTCTGTTTGCCTCGGTTGCTCAATCCTGAAATTGAGATAATAATAGCACCGACCTTGTAGCATTGTTGTGAGGATCCAATGAAATACTATTTGTTAAAAAAAAAAATAGAGTAGAGTTCCATGCATATAGTAAGCATTGTATATATGCTAATTTGCTTCCCTATAAGATTTTACACAGATTTGTGTTCTAAAATTGTACTAATATTAGCTGCCATTTCTCTCTCTGATGGGCAAAGACTTTAAAGATATACTAGATAAGGTGGCTTCTATGATTTTTTGGCCTCTTGGTACCAACTGATATTCAGCAAAGAAACTTCTTCAATAAGCAGTAATATTGTTCTCTGTGTTCTTTTATCTTTTCCCCACTTTTTGGAATTACAGTTAATTTAAATAAGCCTATTTGGAGTTTTGTAAATTATACATCATATCTTCTTATCTTTATACTTTCAAATATTTTTTGTTTTTCATTTTTGTTCTAGCAATTTGTTAGACTTCCTACAAACACCTGATTCAAAAGTGACTTTCATATTGTATCACTATCTAGTTGCTTTTTGGCTATTTAATATAATCAATTCAGTGCTCATATTTTGGCATCTGTATACCATCTATCTATATCTGATCATGTATTTTTCTCCCTTAAAGAAAATATTAATAGTAGATAATTGAAGTAATTCAGCATTGTCTACAATATTTTGATATCTTTCATTCCTTGCTTGAGAAACATATCTATCTATCTATCTATCTATCTATCTATCTATCTATCTATCTGTCTGTCTGTCTGTCTTTCTATCTATCTATCTATCTATCTATCTATCTATCTATCTATCTATATATATACTGTAGTCAACCTGTATTCTTAATTGCAAGTCACTGAATAATAAAGTATATATTAATTTAATTTGGTGGGAAATATCAAGTTATCCATAAATGTTCTCTCCTTCCTAATTTTCTGTAATTGGTGGTAAGAAAGCTCCAATCATTTTCATTACAGTAGTAGGTTTTTTTCAATTTTGTTATTTTTCAATTTCATAACATGATGATCACAGTACTATGTGACAAAGTATCCCATGAAATTATTTTTTTAGTTAACTTAAGATAAATAGTGAAAGTGATAAAACTATTTTTCACAACCCTTTTGCTTACCTCCCCAAGGAGAGGAACTGTGAGTTGTCTGTCCACTGAAATGACAATTCCTTTTATCATCTAGTTTCATTTATAACGAAAGTGTATAGTATGAAATGATTCACTTTCTCCACTAGCATACTCACTCCCTGAATGCTACACAGGAAGTTCAATGGTTAAGTTAATGTTCATAGATATTATAAAACTATAGTTCTTAGTACTTTTCTCCTTATTTTTCAATTTTATTGCAAAAGAGATGACAGAGAGGACTAAAGGTCATTTGTTCTTTGTTTCACGTGTTGTTATGCCCAAAGAAGTCATCAACAGGTAAGTCCATCTATTTCATACCCAGCCAGACAATCCTGAAACTTTTGCTACATCTTAGAGTTTATTGGAGCTTGTACTCAATTGGCAAAATCTTTGAGAATATAGTTTCTACTGCATTCAATGATGCAGAAATACAGTAAGATAATTTTGACCAAGTTTAAAAAAAATTACTGAAACAAAAGGAACATCAACTCCTATTCCATTTTTTAACTGCACCACAATATTCAAAATAAAAACATGAGGCAAAACAGGTCTTATCTGTTTTAGTTTTTTGGGTTTTTTTTCTATATTTAAAATTTACTATTTATGTAGAAAGCTTAAGTAGTAGTTCTTTGAAGGAAAATGATTCTATGAGGGTGAGGTGAGAATAAAGTATATTCCAGATTTAGGGATAGCTATGTGAAAAGGCAAAGCAAAGGGAGACAAACTTTTTGTTTTTGGTTTTGTTCATTTTGGCATTTGGGGTTAAGTGACTTGCCCAGGGTTACACGGTTAGTAAGTGTCAAGTTTTTGAGGCCATATTTGAATTCAGGTCCTCCAGACTCCAGGGTCAGTGTTCTATAAACTGCTCCACCTAGCTGCCCCAAGAGATAGACTTCTTAATTCAATCCTTGAAAATAGGGAGTCATTAGAGTTTATTGAATAGAGTAGTGATGTGCTGAGGTATACATAAATAAAATAAACTATAATATAAAATAAACTATAAAGCCACACATTCCTACATTAAGAGCATGACATCAAGTAGGGAGAGATTTGAGGCAGAGGCTAATTGTAAGGCCATCATAATAGTCTAGGTAAAAGATGAGTGCCAGAAACATAGATATGACTGGGTGAGAAACAGCCTGGTGGAGTGGATAGGACATTATACTGAGAGTCAGAATAATCTGGGATCAAACCCCACCTCAGACACATACTACCTCAGTAACCTTGGGTATGTCATTTTACTTCAGTGCACCTCAGTTTCCTTATCTGTAAAATGAAGGGTGTAGCATTAATAGCCTCTAAAATCCATTGCAACTCTAAAGTTATGGTCCTATGATCATAAACCATAGAGGTACTTTAGCCACAATGTCTGTCATTACTGTTGTATTGATCACAGCTTTGAGAGTTGGTTTACGAACAACTGTAGCAACCAGTGCCAACTTATAAGTGTAATTCTTTCCTTTTCCCTTTTTGTTTGTAAAATGTTAACTTAGAAGTGAAGGTGGCAGGGGAAATTCTTTGAGTAAATATGGCCTTGAGTGCCCACAGGGGACATGGAATCACAGTAGGTATTAGCAGCTTTACAGAATTTAGATATAAATCATTTTAGAAGTCCCCCTGTTTGAAAGCAGAGAACTAAAGCTGTAACCCCTTCTATATCTGATTTTCAGTTCACAAGATAGTCTTCAGATTATTCTTTGTGTAAAATCATAATGCCTGTCCCAGAATGGAAGTGAACATTTAAAACATCTTGTCACATGGGAGGCAAGTAGTCTCTTTGTAGGAAGAGTACAACAAAAAGGAAAACAACATTTTATCGGTTCTATCACAGAATTTCTCTCTGAAAAATAAAATAATAACAGCACACACATACCCAGTGGCTAAAAACAGTCAGCCAGCTCATTTTTCTGTGTAATTATCTGACAAGATCTAGATGGTGGCCCTCTGTTCCTTTCTTTCTACATTCTTGCCCTCGAAAATATTCCCCACTCTCATGACCTCCTCTAGAATTCCCATGCCTCATAAATGTATATCTATTCAGCCTTCTTTTCAACCAAGCTCCAGTCTCTATCTCTAATTGCCTTCAGGATATTTCTATTTGGGTGTTTCTTCTATCATCTCAAAGTGAAGATGTTAAAAATCTTACTCTATTAGGTGGATTTCTAGCCTCCTCCTCTATAGACAGACTCTTCTGACTGTTTCTTATTTAGTCCTACTCTTATGCTTTTCAAATTTATTTCCTCACCTTCTCCAGAGTCTATAATTATATTCTGCTTCTCCTTTAATGTTTTCCCATTCCAATACTGGTGTCACAGTGGATAGAGCACTGGGACTGGAAATAGGAAGGTATAAGTTCACAAACAGCTTCAGACATTTACTATCAGTGTGACCTTGGGAAAGTTACTTAACTACTGTTTGTCTCAGTTTCCTCAACTGTAAATGTACATAAGAAATAGTACCTACCTTGCAAAGTTGTGAGAATCATGAGATAATTATAGAAGTCACCTAGCACAGTACCTAGAACATGACAGGAGATATATAAAGGTTTATTCACTTACCTTCTCTTCTCTTACCTGTACTTCAACTTATATAAAAACAATTTCATACTTAATTATGTGTTTGTTGTCTTATACTGTTCATCTATTAACTCACATGTGTATTTTTTGTACTAACATAACTATACTTATTAAAAAGAAACGTATTTTATACTTTTTATGCAGGCTCCTAGTACCTAGATCCATTATATCCTGTCATTAAGTGTTCAATAAGTAAAAATAATATTTTACTATTCTATGTAGCTTACAAAGCATTATCATCTGTATTTTCTCATTTTATGCTAATATCCCTAATATGTATAAATAGGTGGTTCTATTATTGCCTTCTGCCAAGTAAGGGAATTCCTATTCAGAAAAAATAAGTGTGCTTGACTAAGGGTAAATGGTTTGTTTGTTCTAGAGCTACCTCTAGAATTTTGGTTCCATCAGTGTAGAGTCTCAGAGCTTGAAAGATTATGTATTTGTGTTGAAAGCAGAGGGTCATCTTTGAAGGGGCATCGGCATTCTCTATCCCATATGCTGTTTATTACCTAGCTGTATAACTTCCTCCTTCCTTGTACCACATCTTCTTTATCTTGCCCTTTCTTGGGAACCTTTCTTACCTGGATCATCTTCCATTCCTAGAAGTTTCTTAGCTAGAAGCTTCATTTTCTAGCTGATTGGCTTTGTCCCCACTTATGAACTCAGAAGTGGGATGCCTCTTATACCTGTCAATGCAGGTTGTACTCTTCTCTGAAAAAAAAATTAGAGTGGCTTGACCCTTGAGTTATCCTTATGCAAAAAAGAAAATGTGGACCATGGAGTTGCAAGAAAATCTTAAAATAACTTTTGAATCAAGTTCAGGGAACACCTTCTCATATGTCCATCATTAACTTCCTCCTGTCATGGCCTGAATATTACTACTATAGAGATCCTTGGGCTATCTCTGGTTTTAGTTGTAGCTACCTCTTGATTTTCCATCAAGGGATTATGAGGATACCTTTCATTACTATCTCACCCTGCCCTCCAAGATCTTTTTGATGTCTAGATATCATATTCTGCCCTGCCCTTACGTGTGCAAATTTCAAGCATATTGTTTTAGGAATGATTACCTCATCTGATTTTTCTGTGAAGCCCCTGTAAGGTTAGAGGATTTAAAGATCTTCCGTGCCCTTTGAATTTACTGACATAGCAGGAAGGGATGGGGCAAGAGGAAACAGGAGCCAAGGTAGAGTGAGTTCAGTGACTAGAAGCATGGGGGCAGCAGCAGTGGTGGTGGTGGCTAAAACTCCTTTTTTTTGAGCCAGGCAGAATTCCTGCTAATGACTCCTGCTGAGGACTGCCAGGGATGGAACTGTGAGGCCAGAGTTTCTGGGAACATGCTTCATGGACACTGAGCTGTTGCTGTGAGTGGGGAGAGGATGATCTTTGCCTGAAATAGCCTGTTCTGTTTTGAAGACTTGAAAATGTACATTCTTACTGCATTAAACTACATGTGCCAACTTCATAACTACTGTGATGGCTTTGACTTTCTTGTTTTGGGACTCAGTTTTCTGGTATTTGAATAAATGTTCTGGCTTTATTCCCCATGTAGAGAGCCTGGTATATTTTGTGACTAATAACCATATCATATTTATAGTTACTGTAGGCATTGTAAATATTGCATTTTTGATACAACCCCTTTCAGTTGAACAATGAAACCCAATATCTATCAATCACTTTTATTTTTTTAATGAGGAAGTTATGTTCCAGTAAGTTGAAGTGACTTGACTGAAGATTTGCCCTACTTATGAGCAACTTTTTGTATTCTGTCCCTTTTGTACATCATCAGTCTTCTTACGTCTACCTTCTCTTCATGTACTTACTCTAAGAGTAAGAGATTTTGTTAATAGGTTGAGGAAAAAATAAGGGTGTTTGTAGACAGCAGGCAGAGAAAAAATAGAGAAAATATTGAAGATTAATGAGATAGTGGGGCTAATAATGGTAGAGGACCCACTGAAAATCTCTGAGAAGATATGAGATTATAACACTAAGAGTACATGTAGATAGGTTGACCTTGGAAGTTAGAAGGGCTACTTTATTATCAGATACAGGTGTGACAGAACTAATAAAGGGCGATGTCTGAGTAATATTACATGAGGAGGAGGTTAAAAGAAATACTATATGGCAATGTCCTCAAGTTTTTCAATAAAGTATCTAGGCCCTCAGATGAGAGGAATGGGGTTGAGGGTATTCAGAGCAAAAGTAGAAGAAGGAGGGAAAATTCTGGAGTAATCAATAAGGTGGTGAAACAATTAGAGATATGTAAAATGATTATCTTGCTGATGGTTTCAAGAGTTAAATCCATCTGTTGCTTTATACTTCATCTATATTTCTTCTTTACCTTTCAAGAGACAAAACTGGTAAGACAGAGTGCCCACTTCACTTTACTTTTCAAAACTAAGCAAACTACTTAAGATTATGTCCATTGTCATTATGATGAGGAGACCTTGAAACAATATTTTTACCTACAGAATTTACCATGAATAAGAATTTTATATTTTCAACCATTCTGTTTTTTATGCATAATTGAAACACATTTTGTTGCATATTTTGGGGGGAAATTTGGAGTTTTTGTGTATAAGTGAATATAAATAAAAGCTAAAAATTCTCCTCTGATATTGCTTTGTGCTATGAAGGAGTTCACACATTTTCAGAGGATATGCCACCAGAGATGTTAATACTGGCCTGCTTGGATTTTGTTATTTGTCCAAGAACCAATCCAACTACATTCTTTAAAAAAAAATCATTGGAAAATTTGCTAAAATTAGTCTTTTTTTTTTGGAGGAGGCATTCTACTTTAATAATTGGTCTATTAATAAAATAAAGGTTGCTTTGATAGAGAAAGTAATATTCTGATGACACTTATGAAACAACATATAATAAATTTTATGGGAAAATTGGTTATAACCATTGGAAATGATTTAACTGATTTTTTTTTATTTTTTAGGAATGGACCCTGTTGTGTTCTCCAAATTAGTGCCTCAGATGTTTAATAAGTATTTATTGAATTGAATCATCAGTTTCACCTTTAAATTAAAAGGGTATGTTGATTTTAAGTAGATAATTATATTTGGAAATGCTATAGAAATAATAAATATAGGGATGAGGAACCTGTGGCCACTTTTATATCTTTACTGTGACCTTTTTGTATAGGTGTTTAAAAACAAACCAGACACTAATATCTTCTAGCAAAATGCTGAGAATATGCTATATACTTATATTCTTTTTGATTGATTTATATTTGACACACATTCAAATCCACCCAAAAATACCTAAGGTTCAAATTGTGTCATGATCTATTTCATTTAATTCTCTTCTTGTTAGTCTAAATTATATATTTTTCCTAAAATCACTATACTTTAAGTCAGAATTATAAACTATACCATAATACATTTATACATATCATTTTAAATAGTTGTTGCTTACCCTGTGAATCATATAATTTCAGAGTTAGAATGTGCCTCACAGGGTTACCCCAACTTGTGCTTATCTAAGAATGCACTACATAGGGGGTGTCGAAGTCTTGCAGTGAATAGAGCACTTGCCCTGGTGTCAGGGGGACCTGAGTTCAAATGTGGCCTCAGCCACTTGACACAATTACCAGCCGTGTGACTTTTGGCAAGTCACTTAACCCCAATTGCCCTCCAAAAAGCAAAAAAAAAAAAAAAGAATGCACTACAGCTCCAACAGGTGCTTATTCAATTCTTGGTTGAAAGTCAATAAAAAGGAAAATCATTGCCTTTATATTCTGGAATATGTCTGATTATAAGAAAGTGTTTCCAAACATCAAACCTAAATCTTCCTCTCAGCAACCACTACCCATCATCCTTAGAGTAAAAATCTAACAGTTCCATGTTAAGGTATATTGCAGTCACTTCAATTGAGTTCAAGACTGCCAATTGTTAATTAATAGTGTAAGCATTTACACTTGGGAAATTAGTACATGTTACAAATCAGGGCTTGATTTCTTGTTTTGTGAATTATCTATACCTTTAAAAATTAATGTACAAAATGTGAATAATGCAGATTTAACTTAGAAGTGTGTCATGCCTATTTTTTCTATTTTTTTCCTCTATTAGGGGAATGGGTTGTTAGATATTTACAAGCATAAATTTTCACATACAAGGCTTTCAAATATTTGAAGACAGCATGCATATGTTCCGTATATTAAGTATTTTCTATGGTAAACATTCTCACCCCACTTAAATGAAACATGGAATCATTTCTAATTCTTTCACTGTTCAGGTCATCTTGGTCACTGACAAGTTTTTCTTTACTTTCCTCAAAGCAGAAACACCTAACTTCATATTCATACAGTTATCTCTTAATTGAGGTTGTTGTTATTGTTTGTCTTTAGTTCTTCAAGAGGACCATAAAATCAGGAAGGTGATGCCATGACATGTGAATTAAATAGATTTAAGTGACAGGGGGCTGTGCAAAGTCACCAGTCTCACTGTATCCTCTGCAGTCATCTGGGTTCAGTGTCAAGTTATAGATCAGAATGATTGGAGATGGCCCTAGATATATTGAGAGAACTTGTTTTTTTTTTTTTTTAAGCTCAGGTCTTTCCCAGATCTAAGTTTGACTTAGGCAAGGCCCATTAAGTGATTAAGGATAGATAAGAAATGGGTCAAAGAATCTGGCCTCTTTTACCTAGACAAAAAATGTACCCCCCAAAATCAATCTGGGAGGGAAAGAGCCTCAGGGTTTCTGACCAAAACAGAAATAATTGTTATTTACACTCACTCTGAGCCCTCTGTGTCTAAACAATGACTAAGTGAGGCTTGGGTTGGGATCTATTATTGGTCAGTTGTTGGTTCAATGAGAGCCAGGGTGACTTGGGTTTAAGATATGATTCTTAAGAATGAAATCTGGCCAGTATATCTTTTGGGGTTTCATGGATCAAATAATTATATTCCTTGGGCCAGAACACTTGAAGGTGAAGGTAAGGGTATGATATCCTATGTGGACAGAGGGAGAAGAGAGAGAGAAGGAAGGAAGGTCCATAGTGATAGCTAAAATTTAGCTTTCCCACAGGAGGAGACTTTAAATATCAATTAGACATCAATTCTCCAATTATCCTCCTACCCTCATAAATCAGGTCTAACATCCCTGCTCCCTCTCCATGATGTAAGGTAACAGGAATAGTGAGAAGGGTCTCCTATCAGGACAAGGGCTGTACTCTAAGCAATACAATTAATAGGTACCTGTCTGTATACATATGTATGAAGTTCACTCAGACTCAGTGGGAACATCAGTCAATTCAGTTTACTATGGTCCAGGTATACAAAAAATTAGATTGTATTTCCAGTTGTAATGCAACCAAACTAAATCTGGATTTCAGTATTCTATATGGTTACATTCTAAGAATTTACCCTTGAAATGTAATGATGAAAAATGCCAACAGAAGTCAGAGGTAGAAAAGCAGCATGATATAGTACTAGATTAGACAATGAGTTAAAGGATGTGCAATTTAGTTGCCAATTGATCAGTTATTAACAGTGCAACCTTTGGTAAGCTATTTAAATTTAGAGTCTGGATTTGCCCATTTGTAAAATGTAGGTAATAAATAACATCCTACAATTCTGCACAAGAACAACAATGTAATGTGTATCAGCTTTAAAAATCCTAAAATGTGTAATAAAAGTGTCAGACAATTTTTAAAATGTAAAATCACAACTGGACATTGGAAAGAAGAAAGGAAAGAAAAGATAAACAGATAAATCAGGAGACAGTATAACACTGTGAAGCATGCTGGATTAGAAGCCAGGAGTTCTCAATTTTATCCTCAGCTCTCTTGTAATTATCTACTCTCCATCTCTGGACTCTATTTCCTCATCTATAAAATGATGGAGTTGGACTAAATGATCTAAAAGTTTCCTTCCAGCTCAAAACTATTATGATGATGATAAATTTCATATCCCCAGTACTTACACACTGTCATGTTAATAGTCTAGCATTGGAAGCATTGAAGAGCTTACATGTTGGTTTGGATAAAACTCCTTCCTTCTGTTCAGTTATCTGTGTAATTGAACTTCTTACTTTATGAATGTTGCTGTGCTGCTAAAGTGAAATATCAGGTTGGAAACTGCTGGTAGTAAAAATTGCTATTGCATCTTTCTATCCATACCAGAAGAGGAAAACCATTTTAATGTATTTTTTTTTTCAGACTGCTCTTGTCTCCTTCTTTATCATCTGCTGCTAATGGACATGGCAGATGGGGGCAATGCAGCATCACAGAATATTGCGTACAGCTTTTCTATACAGACCATTTTTGCAGGGACCATTTAGCTAACACAGTGAAATGCATCTGATTATGCCAAAGGTTTGTGACTGCCCAGGAGGCAATAACTTGAGAACTGTGGAGAAAGCACCATGTTTAGCAATGATATTTTGTTGCCGATAATGTCTCTCTACCTGTATCAAAATACCTATAACCTAACATCTGGTTATCTGGGTTACTACAAATAATAAAATAAAATTTAGAGTTGATATTGCAATCCTTAAATGATTTTTAGCACCTGATTTATCACCCATATATGTTGTTCTTGGGGTAATGTTGAAGTGATTCCCCATTTTATGAGGTGTCATAAGGGTAGTGAGGTATCAAAAGAGCATGACGCATGGAGTTAAACGAACTGATATTGTACCATTGTTCTGTCACTTATAAGCTCAGTAAAGATTAGCAAGTAGAATCTTCTTTCTGGAACTGATTTGCCTCATCTGTAAAATATAGATAATAATTCTTGTGTGAATATGACACCATAATTTAGTGGAAAGTGTACTGGATATAGAGTCAGTATAGATCTGTGTTTGAGTCTTACATCTAGATGGGTGGTCATTGATCAGTAAGTCAATTGGCTTTTCTGAACCTCAGTTTTTAATCTGTAAAATGGGAATAAAAATAGTACTTTTCCCCTCAGGGTAGTTATAAAGACCAAATTAAGTAAAACATTTTGCAAACTTTGTAGCACTATATAAATAGTTTCTATTGTTAGTGATTATCTACTATATTAAAGGAAAGGACCCCTAAAAGCTATAAAATGCAAGACAAATTTCAATGGAAATCCATTCACGTGAAATAGTGACATGGAGAGATCAAAAAGAATCACTATGGGCAGAGATGTGTTAGAGCCAGCTCTACTGTCTCTTGAGAACCATTGTTCAATTTTCAATGTGAGGGTTTGCGACCCAGAAATCCATAAAGTATACAAATCAAGGCTTGATTTATTGTTTTCTTGATTGGCTAGACCAGTGATGTCAAAACCAAAAAGAAATGAGCCTACTAATTCACACATAAAGATTTTTGTCAGCTTCACATTGACTTAGTTTTAAAATGTAATATTAACTAAGTTTTACTGTATTTTCATTTATTTTGTAAATTGTTTCCCAGTTATGCTTTTTTTTTTCTTTTTTGGTTCAAGCTACAATCAAGAATATCATCAGCCACATGTGACTTAGCTGCATGATTGACATTTACTGTCTAGAATTAAGAAAGTGGGGACAAAATGTTAATAAAGCAGATTATTAAATTTTAAACTTTAAAATGTGTTACAAATGCATTTGGATGAGGGATTGAAAGCCAGCTGTTAAACATTTACCAACATACCTCTGACTGTCCTTGGTGCTGTTATATGTTGTTGTTTTTTTTTTTAATTTTATTTACTTTTCGTTTGCATCATTCATTTCCAAAAGATTTTAAATTCCAATTTTTCTTCCTATCTCTCCCCTACCCCCACCCCAAGATGGTGAGCACACTGATTACATTTTCCCCCACTCTTGCCTGTCTTATACCATACCATTACCCTCTTACCCCTACTTTCCTGTAGGGCAAGATAGATTTCTATACCCCAGTGCCTGTATATCTTATTTCCCAGTTGCATGTAAAAAACATTTTTTTAACATTTGTTTTTGAAATTTTGAGTTCCAGAGTCTTTCCCTTCTTGTCTCCTAACCCACCCCCACTGGCAAGACAAGCAATGCAACATAGCTTGTACATGTATAATTATGTAAAACATTCCCATAGTAGTCATTGTTAAAGACTAACTATATTTCCCTCCATCCTGTCCCATCCCCCACTTATTCTATTTTTTTTTTATTTGACCCTTTCCCTTTTCAAAATGTTTGCTTCTAATTACCCTCTTCCCCAATCCCCTCCCTTCTATAATTCCCCACTTATCCCTCCCCGCCCCCTTTCCTGTAAGGTAAGAAACCCAATTGAATATGTGTGCTATTCCCTCCTTAAGACAAATTCAATGAGAGTAAGGTTGATCCATTCCCTTTCATCTTCCTGTTCTTTCCTTCAATTATACCAGTGTTTTCTTGACTCTTTCATATGAGATAATTTACCCTAATCTATCTCTCCCTTTCTCCTTCTCCCAATAAATTCTGCTCTCACCTCTTAATTTTTTAGATATCATCCCTTAATATTCAACTCATCCTGCCCTGTGAGTATGTATACATATACACACACTCACATACAATATTTATATACACATACACCCTCTTATATATACATATATGTATATGTATGTGTGTGTGTGTCTAATACATATTCCCTTCAACTATCCTCATATGGAGAAAAGTCTTTTGAGTTACAATTTTCATTTTTTTCATGTGGGAATCTAAGTAGTTCAACTTTAATAAGTTGCTTATGATTTCTTTTTCCTGTTTACCTTCTCATTCTTCTCTTGCTTCTTGTATTTAAAAGTAAAATTTTCTGTTCACCTCTGTTTTTTAATGAAGTGTTCTTGAAAATCTATTCCATTTGAATGATCATATTTTCCCATGAAGCATTATACTCAGTGTAATTCTGGGTAGGGGATTCCTGGTTTTAATCCTAGCTCTTTTGACCTCTGGACATCATATTTCAAAGTCTTTCATTCCAATAATGAAGCTGCTAGGTCTTGTGTTTTTCTGATTGTGCTACCATAGTACTCAAATTGTTTCATTCTGAAAGCTTGTAATATTTTCTCGACCTGGGAACTCTCAAATTTGGCTGCAATATGCCTAGGAGTTTTCTTTTTGGGATCTTTTTCAAGAGGAAATCAATGAATTCTTTCAATTTCTATTTTGACCACTGGTTCTAGAATATCAGGACAATTGTGCTTGATAATTTCTTGAAAAATGGCATCTAGGCTCTTTTTTTAATCATGGCTTTCAGGTAGTCTTATAATTTTTTAATTATCTCTCCTGATCTATTCTCCAGGTCAGTGGTTTTTCTGATGAGATATTTCACTTTGCATTCTATTATCTCATTTGTTTGGATCTGTTTTATAGTATCTTGATTTCTTATAAAGTCATTAGCTTCCATTTGCTCCAATCTAATTTTGAAAGAATTATTCTCTTCAGTGAGTTTTTGAAATTTCTTTTCCATCTGGCAAATTTGTCTTTTTAAGGCATTCTTCTACTCGGCTTTTTGGGCCTCTTATGCCATTTGAGTTGGTCTACTTTCTAAGGAGTTATTTTCTTCACTATTATTTTAGGTCTCCTTTAGCAGGCTCTTCACGATCATCTTGCATCATTCTCATTTCTCTTCCCAATTTTCCTCTATTTCTCTTCCTTGATTTTCAAAATCCTTTTTGAGCTCCTCCATGGCCTGTGACCAATTTATATTTTTCTTGGAAGCTTTTGAGGCAGGAGTTCTGATTTCATTGTCCTCTTCCATTTCCATGCTTTGATCCTTTTTGTCTCCAAAAAAGGATTTTGTGGTCTGTTTGTGTTACTTCTATTTACTCATATTGCCAGGAAATTACTTGACTTTTGAGCTCTTTGCCACAGTATAACTCTGCTTTCAGAATAGAGAGAGCTTTGTCCCAAATTGCTTGTATTTTTGCAGCTGGTGGAGCTCTTAGTTGTGTGCCCTTTATGAAACCTCCACAAGCTCTGGCAACTGGTCACACACACTCCAGGACCTCCATCTAAGAAAGCAATCCAGATCCAAGCAGGTCAAAGCAAGAGTGATTACCCTCTGAATGGTCACTTGGTCCCCTACAATCTGCAGACCAGGAGCTCTGGAAGTAGCCATGGGGCAGCAGCTGTAGCCACCATGGCTCTGCCACTTCTCACCCTGGGTACAGGGGCTGGACCACCTCTTCCTTTACACTTTTTAACCGAATTCCACACTGACCTTTTAGTTTCTCTTTGGCATTTATAGGTTGAGAAGTCACACCACACCACATGCTGGTGATTCACTCTCCTGAAGTCTTCTCTGGGAGATCTGGGCCACCCTGGGCCAAAACCATGGCTGATGGGTGGGGGGAGAGGAGGATTGTGCTCTGCTCCCGGCAGGCTATAGACCTTTCCTGTGGTCCTGCCAGGCTGCCTCCAGCAGGAGATTTGTTTCTCTTTTTCACTTTGTTGGTTCTATAGCTTTAAAATTTGTTTAGAGAGGGGGCAGAGTCAAAATGGGGGAGTAGAACCAGGACTTTTGCACAGCTCCAGCTCCCACCTCCTCCAATTCATGTAAGAATGACTCTAGACAAACTTTGGAGCTACAGAACTCACAAAATGACACATAGAAGCTAACCCCCGACTGAGGACAGCCTGGCAGGATGGCAGGAAATAGCAGGCTCATTGCTCTGGGAACCTAGCCCAGTCCTGTGCAAAACCAGAGGTTTTAGCCTTAGGGCAGGCCTGAGCAGCAACAGCTGGAGGGACTACAGATAACCAGCAGCTGTGGTAGTTTCCAAAATTATCAACACATAGATGCTAAGGACAAAGTTAGAGGTCAGTGCAGTGTGGATTTTGGGACCTGGGAATTTGGGAATACCATCCAACCTTTGCCCCCAAAGTTAGAAGTAGCTGAGGCTCCATGGGCATGCAGCTGTACACCACATGGCTGCTTCTCTAGGGTGGAGGTCCTGGGGTGTGTGACCAGCTTTCCAGAGTGTGTTGAGGTTTCAGAGAGCACACCCAACTAATAGGTCCAGCAACTGTGAAAACCCCAGTATCTGGAATAAAGCTCCCATTTCTGGTAGAAGAGTTCTACTGCGGCAAAAGGCTCAAAATTCAAATGATTGAGAGGCAACATGAGCAAGCAAAGGAAGCAAAGCACACAGAGCAATCCAACTTTTCACTCCTATTTTGGGGACAAAATAGGATCAAAGCTTGGTACAGGAGGAAGACATTGAAGTCAGAACTCCCACAGCAAAAGCTTCCAAGAGAAATATGAGCCAGTTATAGGCCATAGAGGAGCTTAAAAAGCATTTTGAGAAACAAATAAGCAAAGTGGAGGGAAAATTGGGAAGGAAATGAGAATGATACAAGAAAATTATGAAATGAGAGACAAACTGAGTGAGGAAAATAACACCTTAAAAATAGACTAACTCAGATGGCAAAAGAAGCTCAAAAAGGCAATGAGTAGAAGAATAAATTAAAAATCTGAATTTAACTACTTATATTCCTACATGAAAAAACAATAATTGTAGCTTATGAAACTTTTCTCAGTATGAGAATAGATGAAGGGAATAGAAATGTATATACATATATATATATATATATATATATATATATATATATACATATATGTTACACATGTATGTATACATATATATGTCTATATAGGAGGGTGTATGGGCACATAAATACATATGTGAGTGTGTTTATATATGTCTACAGGCATACATAGACAGAGGGCACAGGACCAATTGATTAGGAAGGGATGATACTTAAAAGGTGAAAATAAGAGGTGAGAGAGGAGTATAATGAGAGGAGATGTGGAGAGAAAGAATGGGGTAAATTATCTCATATAGAAGAGGCAAGGGAAAATTGTTACCATGGAGGGGAAGAACAGGAAGGCAAAAGGGAATGTGTTAACCTCATTCTCATTTAATTTGGCTTGGGGAGGGAATGACATACACACTAAGTAGGGTATCTAACCCTACAGGAGAAAAGAGGGAAAGGGAAAGGGAGGGCTGATAATGGAAGGGAGGATAGGCTGGGGGGAGGGAAGTTGGAAGCACCCACTTTTGAAAAGGGACAGGATCAAAGTAGAGAATAGAACAACTGGGGGTGGGATGGGATGGAAGGAAATATAGTCAGTCTTTTACAGTATATCCATTTTGGAAATGTTTTCCATAGCTACAAGTTTATAACCTATATTGAATTACTTATCTTCCAAGTGAGTTTGGGTGACAAGGGAGGAAGGAAAATAATCTGGAATCCAAAGTTTTAAAATAAAATATTTAGAAGTATATATACAAATTATTAATTTTTTTACATGTAACTGGGAAATGAGATATACAGGCACTGGGGCATAGAGATCCACTGTGCCCTACTGGAAAGTCAGAGGGAGGAAGTTGGAAGATATGGGAGAAAGCAGATTGAGAGAGAGGATATTCAGCAGGATCACTGTTTTGAGGTGGTGGGTAGGGAAAAATGGGAAGAAAATTTGTAACTCAAAATCTTGTGGAAATGAATGATGTAAACTAAAAAATAAAAAAAAATCTGAAAATCTTTTTTAAAAAGGTACAAAGGTAAAAAATAAGTTTTTGTTAGGTCCCTTAGGGAAAAAACTTTAGAGTCATTTTTTACAAGTATTGGAAGTGGTTGAAGGTGGAGCCCATGCCAAGTTTATACTTTTACTCGGCCATCTTGGCTCTGCCCCCACAAGATGGATTTCTATACTCCATTGTCTGTATATCTTATTTACAGGTTGCATGTAGAAATGTTTTTTTTTTTAATATTTGTTTTTAAAACTTTGATCTCCAGATTCTCTTCCTTCTTCCCTCTTCACCCCCTTCCCATTGAGAAGACAAGAAATTCAAACTATGTCATACATGTGTAGTTATGTGGTGCTGTTACACGTTGAACATATTAGAAATGATTCAGATGAAGAATGGGACAATCAAGGTATCAGAGATCGAGAATTAGAAAGAATCTTAGAGACATTATCAAATTTGCAAATGATAGAAAATCAGTAAAGGTAACTAACACTTTAGATGACATAATAAAAATCCCCAAAGATTTCAACAAGCTATACTAATGGGGCATATAGAAAAAAATATGAAATTAAAGAGAGAGAGAGAAATACCAATACTTAGATTCAAAAAACCCTCACTTGACCCTTCCATCCCTAATATAAAAGTTACCAATCATCTCCTAATGGCCAAATAAAATGGCTGATGATGCTCTTCTCCTTGATATTCTTTCCACTTTGTTTTCAGGCAACCTAGTTGTCCTGTCTATCTTACTCTTAGTCTCCTATGCTGGATCTTCATTCAGTCATACCTATTAATGAAAGATGTCCTTCCAACATCTTAACCTCTGTATGTCCAAAACAGAACTCATTATTTTCCCCCTAAACTCTCTCACCATTCTACTTTTCTTATCACTATAGAGGACAGCACCATTCTCCCAGCTTTTCAGGCTTATAATGTAGACTGGATTCCTCACTATATTCCATCCCTATCCAAATGCACTATTTTGAAGTCTATTGATTTCACCTTTGCAATATCTCTTAAATACACTTGTTTCTCTGCTGCAGGCTCTTGTCATCTCTTGCCTGACCTATAGTAATCACCTATTGGTTGGTCTACCTTCTAAAATTCCTCATCATTCTCATCCATCCTCTCTATTCAGCTGTCAAAGTGACTTTCCTAAAGTACAGGTATAATCATTTCACCCTAGCATCCCATCTATTTGATAAACTCCAGTGCCACACTATCCCCTCCAGATTCAAACGAAAAAAGTACTGTTTGGCATTGAAAACCCTTCACAACCCAGCCTATTGACCTACCTTTTCAGATTTCTTATGTCTTACATCCCCTCCTCGTGTACTACTTTTTATCCAGTGGCACTAATTTCCTTGCTATTTCATCAACAAGACATTCCATCTCTCAAGTCTTGACATTTTGTGTTTGGCCCCCATTTCTGAAAAGGGCTTCTTTCTCATCTCTATCACCTGGCTTCCCTGGTTCCCTTAAAATCCCACTTTTTGAGGCAAGTCTTTCCTTTTTAATTGTAATGCCTTCCCTCTAAAGCGTAATTATTTCTTATTTATCCTGTGTCTAGCTTGTTGGTACATATTTGTTTGCTTGTTGTTTCTCCCATCAGATCATAAGCTTGTTGAGGACAGCAACATTTTTGTCTTTCTTTGTATCACCAATGCTTAGCTCGGTGCCTTACGTAATAAATACTTCATAAATTATTATTAACTGACTGACAAAAAGCAATTATGTGAGGACATGATAAATGGGATATAGCTGAAAATAGCACAATAGCTGAAAAATCAAGGATTTAGAGGACATCAGGTTAAATAGATGTCATTAGTGTGATGACAGGTAAGAAATAAGCTAGCATGAGCAGGCTCCAATAAGAGAGATTTAGGGTCCATAAGGCATATCCTAGCCCTGAAATAATATGTTTCAGTCAGATTGCATGTATAGTACTTTTGGTTTTGGCACATTTTTGGAAGGAGACACATTGATAAATTAGAACACTTGAAAAGGAAGGCAACCAAAAGGATAAAGACCTTGAAACTATAATGTAAAAAGATCAGTAGAAGGAAGTAACACTGTTTATCCTAGAAAAGAAAAAAATGGCTTGTGGGGTGCAAAGGGGAGATAAAAACTTTTAAGAATTTGAAGGATTGTCCTGGGGATAAGGGGATTAAATTTGTTCTGCTTGCTTTTAGAAGGCAGAACTTCTATTTGAATGAAAGTTACACAAAAGAAGAATTGGGATGCTTATTGGGGGAGGGGGGAGCTTATTAAACATTAGAGCTTTCCGAAAGTCATACAAGATGCTTCTGGAGGGAAAAGAATGTTTTCTTCCTTAGAGTTCTTCAAATGAAAGCTGAATGACCATTGATCAGAGAAGTTAGATAAGGGGGTTTCTGTTCAGGTATCTCCAATACTTTTGATATCTCCAATATTTCATAACCTCTGTTATACAGTGAATGAGCTATATGTCATGAATTGAGTTCCACTAAAATTATTAAGATTCAAATATACAGCTTATTTCTACTGCCCTCTATGTGGCTTTCATTAAGGGTAACTCCCATGTATTATACAAGGGGTAGATAAAAACCAGATTCAGCTATTTTCAGTTGATTTGTTATAGTACAAGGAGAATAGTCTCAGTTGTTTCTTCAGAGAAAACAAAAAAGAGCCTTCTCCTTTCTTATTCTCCTGGTACATTTTCCTGTGGTTGTATTATTTCTCAAACAGAAGGAGATTAAAATACTATTTGATTTTCTGGGTATTTTGACTCAGGAAGAAATCCTAGAGTTTTTAGGCAGGTGTCATTTCCTTCAGTAAATATCACTTAGTCACATGTTTTTAGTGCATGAGGGATTTCACTACATGGTTTTCTACCATTAGAAAAGATGTACTTATTTTTTATTTTATAAATTTCTGATGAAGAATCCTAAATGAAATAAAGCTAACTTCTTTTTAAATTTTCCCTTTACAATCCTTTGAAGTAATGAATGTAATGCAGAGGGTGAAGTCTCTGGTTATGGAACAGAAAAGTTAAGTACCTTGCCCAGAATCACAGACAGTAAATGTCAGAAACAAGACTTGCAGCCAGGTCTTCCTGATTTTGAGGCCAGCTCTCTATCAACTATGCCATTCTGCCTGACTTCAAATGAAAAAGCCCATATTATTCATGGATGATGAAACAAGATCTAAAATAAAATTGTTGCAAAATAAAATCCAAATCAAGAAAGGGTTTCAAGCAGTCATCAAATGTGCTCTCTCCTCTCCCAACTATAGCTAATCCATTCAAGAAAAAAACTCATTTTTGTTATACTTAAGTATCCTTTATTTATTACTAAATCCAAAGTTCTTTGTTACATGTTATTCCAGGCATTTCATGTCTGCTTCTCACTAAGCTGTTTCATTGAAATATGGAGCCCTAATCCCTATATTTTCTTTTGTGGACATGAAGAAAACATGACCAATGTCCTTCAAATAATGGAAGACAGTAATTGATTAACTGTTTGAAATTTGTCTCCTTTAGAATAAATTGGCCACATTGTATTTTTTACACAATTGAGGCTTTGTTACGTCCTCTCCCACAAAATATCGAGTTAGCATATACAGAATAATAGGATGAAAACTGAAAAAAGGAAATGTGCTTTTTTTTTTAATTATGGAAACATTCAGAAAGGAGAGAATGAGACTAAAATAATAATATGTTTGCTTACATAGTGACAATTCATTTATAACATATCTCATTATAAATATGGGTATGATATACTTATCTACATAGCCACAGTTAAGATGCATTCAATCTCCTTTAAATAGTTTATTATATTTTTTGTCATGTATATGACTATCGCATTATATACTTCAAACCACTAGTGACACCATTTAATTAAGCACATGTAAATTCTATACTTGGCAGAATATTGATCTTAACTATATGAGATCAGAAGTTGGCAATATTTGTACCTGAACTTTGGGGGGAAAGGAATGTGTGATTAAAATAATATACAAAGGAAGGATAAACCATTCATTCATGAAAGGTAGAAATCTGTACTATCTTCTTCAGGATTATCAGTAAAAGTAAATAGATCATCACAGTCTGAATTATGATAAGAAAAATATCTTTTTGAGATTACAAATAAAACAACTTATGCATTTAAATAATATCACTGATATTGTCCATCACTCTATACTGGAAAAAAACAAAACCCATAGGCAAACCCTCAGAATGAGAAATATAATAAGTCTATTAGGAATTTAAAATGAGAATGCTGGCAGTTCTGGAAGAAATCAATCAGTGACAGCATATAATAAAGGATAGGGCCAAACAAAAGAAGAAGAAAAAAGAATCCCAAACTAAAAAACAACAAAAAAATACCCTTTAAAAACTCAGGAAGAGCCAAATTACAGCTCAGAAGACACTGAGAATGCAGCAGATGTAGTATGATACATGTGAGCAATAATTATGGACCAACTAAAATAGAAATATGTCCAAAATACAAAAACAAGAGATATTTGTCACATTAAGCAAGCATGACAAAAAACAGTGAAGAAGAATGCAACACTTTCTTTTGCAACCTCTTGTTTAGGAAAAACAATTTCCAGTGTCTTTAGAACATGAATTTCAAATCTTGCTGAATGATTACAAATGAAAAAAAAAAAACCTGAGTCCTCTCAGAAATAAATTGTAGTGGAATAAGCCCACATCCACTGCAGCAAGAAGTTTTGGCTATTTTAGAATGCTAGAGAAAACAACAGCCTGATTTGTAATTCTCAAAAGACAAACACAGGTCACTGCACAGGAAACATTAAATTGTGAACAGAATCACCTACATTTCAATGGTGTAAGATGGCAAAGTTGAGGGCCTGCAGCTAAGGCAATTGAACTAATCACGCATGTACATCTGATTAACTTGATTGTTTTAAGAGACACAGGACCTACTTGCTACAGATTTTCTAATGAAAGCAAAGATCATATAGTATTACTCCAAGAAGGTTTGTTTTAAGAATATACTCTTTATTAAAATTATTAGCTCATGGGGCAGAGCCAAGATGGAGTAGAAACAGCACTTCGAAGGTGCTCTCTCCCACACCATTTCTAAATCATGTAAAAGGGGACTCTGAACAACTTCTAGAGCCCCAGCACCCATAGAACAACACAGAGAAGCTAACCTCCCACTGAGGACAGCCCAGCAGCCCTGCAGGGAGCAGCCAATGAAGCACTCTGGAAGCAGTCAGCACAGCTCTCTGGGAGTCAAGTCCAGGCCTGCATGAGCTGTGGTTTTAGCCACAGGGGGGGCTGGAGGGACCCCAGAACACCAGCAGCTGTGGCAATTCCACAATTATCAACACAGACATGCTTAAGACAAAGTGAGAGGTTAGTTCCCTATGGACTTTGGGACCAGTATTTGGGGAATGTGATGGCTTCATACCCTGGAGGTGAGAAGCTGTTGAGGAGACATGGCACAGACGCCATTGTGCAGCTTCAGTTGCAGCTTCAGGTCCTGGCCTGCGAGGTGTAGGGAGATACAGCAATCAGTTTTGGGGGGTAATCGCTCCTGCTTTAACATCCCTGGATCTGGATTGCAATCTGGGGTGGAGGTCTTGGGGTGGGTATCCAGCTTGCCAGAGCAAGTGGAAGCTTCACAGAGGTCACCCAACTAATACCTCCAGAAGTTGTGAAGACTCCAATGTTTGGGACTGAAGCTCCCCTGTCTGGTGGCAGAGTCCTACTGTGGCAACAAGCCCAAAAGTCAAGAAATTAAGTGGCAATATGCCTAGGCAAAGGAAACAAAATAAGCAGAAAAATGCAACATTATACTCCTATTTGGGGGGGCAAAGCGGATTGACGCATGGGACAGGAGGAGAAATGTGAGGTCAGAAATCCTGCGCCAAAAGCCCCAAATGAAAATATGAGCAGGTTACAGGCCATAGAAGACCTTAAGAAAGATTTCAAAAACCAAATAAGAGAAATGGAGGAAAAATTGGGAAGAAAAATGAGAAGGATGCAGGAAAAGTATGAAATGAGAGTCAATAGCCTGACTGAGGAAAATAACACCTTAAAAAATAGACTAAATCAAATGGCAAAGGAGGCCCAAAAGGGCAATGAGGAGAAGAATGCCTTAAAAAGCCGAATTTGCCAGATGGAAAAAGAATCTCAAAAGTTCACTGAGGAGATTCATTTCTTCAGAATTAGACTGGAGCAAATGGAAGCTAATGACTTTATGAGAAATCAAGATGCTGTTAAACAGATCCAAACAAATGAAATATTAGAAGGCAATGTGAAATATCTCATGGGAAAAACCACTGACCTGGAAAATAGATCCAGGAGAGATGATTTAAAAATTATTGGACTACCTGAAATCCATGATCAAAGAAAGAACCTAGAAATCACCCTTCAAGAAATTCTCAAGGAAAATTGCCCTGATGTTTTAGACCCAGAGGACAAAAGAGAGGTTGAAGGAATCCACAGATCACCTCCTGAAAAGGATACCAAAAAGACAACTCCCAGGAATATTATAGCCAGGTTCTAGAATCCCCAGATCAAGGAGAAAATACTACAAGCAGCCAGGGAGAAACAATTGCAATACTGTAGAAACACAACCAGAATAGCATAGGACCTGGCAGCTTCTACACTAAGGGATCAAAGGGCATGGAATATGATATTCCAGAGGGCAAAAAACTGGGATTTAAACCAAGAATCACCTACCCAGCAAAACTGAGTATTTCGTTTCAGGGGAAAATATGGTCATTCAGTGGAATAGAGGACTTTCAAGCATTCTTGAGGAAAAAACCAGAGTTGAATACAAAAACTGACATTCAGACACAAGAAGCAAGAGATGCTTGAGAAGGTAATCAGGGAAAATAAATCAAAAGGAACTTATCAAAGTTGAACTATTTACTTTCCTACATGGAAAAACAATAACTGTGATTGATGAATCCTTTCTCAGTATGAAAATAATGGAAGAAGGGTGTATGGGCATATGAATACATATGTGAATGTTTATATATATGTTTACAGGTATACATGGATAGAAGGCACAGGTTGAATTTGGTGGGAAGGGATGACATTTAAGGGGTGAAGTTAAGAGGTGAGAGAGGAAAGTGGCAAGAGGAGATTGGGAGAGACAGGGTAGGGTAAACTATCTCAGTAGAAGAGGCAAGGGAAAGTGGTTGCAGGGGAGGGTAAGAACTGGAAGGCAAAAAGGCAAAACCATATTCTCATTGAATTTGGCTCAGGGAGAGAATGACATACATACTAAATGGGATATCTCACCCTGCAGATGAGTAGGGGGAAGGAGGATGAGACGGGGGACAATGGAGGGGAGGGCATTCTCGGGGGTGGGGAGGTTGGAAGTACCCACTTTCGAAGAGGGACAGGATCAAAGTAGGGAATGGACCAGGTGGGGGTGGGATGGGTAGAAGGGAAATATAAACAGTCTTTTACCATATATCTACTGTGGTAATGTTTTGCACAGCTATATATGTATAACACATACTGAATTCCTTATCTTCCCAGAGGGAGTGGGTAACAAGGGAGGAACGGAATGGATCTGAAATTCAAAGTTTTAAAATGAAATGTTTCCAATGTATATAAATACTATTATTAATACTGTTTTGCATGTAATTGGGAGATAAGATGCACAGGCATCGGGGCACAGAGATTCACCTTGCCCTAATGGCAATGTTGAAGGGGGTATGGGAGAAGATATGGGAGAGAGCAGATTGGATGAGGGCATATCTTGTGGGACTGCTTTTCTTGGGTGGTAGGTAGGGAAAAAATGTAACTCACAATCTGGTGGAAATGAATGATGTAAACCAGAAGTTAATAAAGCATTTGTTAAAATAAAAAAAAGATTATACTCAACTTTTCTGGGTAAGTTATTCTTGGATGCAACCCCAATTCTTTTGCTCTTTAAAATATGTTCCAAGACCTACCTTCTTTTAGAGTAGAAACTGCTAGGTCTTGTGAAATCCTGACTGTATTTACACAATATTTTTTTTTCTTGTTGCTTATAATATATTCTTTTTAATCTTAGAGTTTTTAAATTTGGTTATGATGTCCCTACTATAAGTTATCCTCTTGGTATCTCTTTCAGGTGGTAAGCAGCACATTTTATGTATTTCTGCTTTACCCTCTTCCTCTAGAACTACAGGGTAATTTTACTTAGTAATTTTTCATAATATTGTATTCAGATTCTTTCTGTTTTTCATAACTTTCAGATAGTCTAACAATTCTCTTTTTTTGTTTGTTTGCTTTTTGGAGGGCAATTGGGGTTACGTAACTTGCCCAAGGTCATACGGCTAGGGTTTTTTTGTTTGTTTGTTTGTGTGTGCATTAAGTGTCTGATGCTGGAACCAAAGTCAGGTCTTTCTGACTCCGGGGCCGACAATCTACTCACTGCGCCAGTTAGCTGCCCCGAGTCTAACAATTCCTATATTGCTTCTCCTCAATTTAGATTTCATGGGCAATCATCTTTTTATTGTACTATGATATGGAATTGCTTGTTTTGCTTTTGTTAATTGAAAATAAAATAAATTAAAAAAAAAAGAAAAAGTAAAAAGAAAAGGGAATAGGTTGTCCTGTGACAACCATAGAGGAAATATAAGTAGTCTTTTACCATATATCTACTATGGTAATGTTTTGCATAGCTATACATGTACAACACATACTGAATTGCTTATCTTCCCAGACAGAGTGGGTGACAAGGGAGGAAGGGAAAGGATCTGAAATTCAAAGTTTTAAAATTAAATGCTTCAAATATATATAAATACTATTATTAATACTATTTTGCATGTAATTGGGAGATAAGATGTGCAGGCATTGGGGCACAGAGCTTCACCTTGCCCTAATGGTAAAGTTGAAGGGGGTATTGGAGAAGATATGGGAGAGAGCAGATTGAATGAGGGGATATCTTGTGGGACTGCTATTCTGGGGTGGTGGGTAGGGGAAATATGGGGAAAAATTGTAACTCAAAATCTGACTGAAATGAATGTAAACCAGAAGTTAATAAAGCATTTGTTAAATATATATTAGCTCATCTGTGTATACAGACAAAATAACTTCATACTGTGAAGGATCTCTCTAGCAAGGTATGCTTATATGGTAGTGTTATGTTAGGAGAAATACCATTTTCGTTGATGGAATAAAGTCAATATTTGCTAGTTGTTAATTACAAAAAAATGAACTTTGCAATAGACCTAAAACATTTTCTTTCCAAAGAATAATTATTCTCAAATACACTGGGCATGGTGATCCATACCTATAATGCAACTTAGTCAATAAACAAAAATCAAAAGCAGAGTACTATGCTATGCACTCTGCTAAGTGCTGAGGATACAAAAAGAGTCAAAAGATTGTTGCTGCCCTCAAGAAGCTCTCAAACTAATGGGGAGACAGCACGCAAATGTATTCAAATAAATATGCATACATATGCACAAAGAAAAGGAAATAAATGATACTCCCTGCCTTCAAGGAGCTGGCAATCTGTTGGGGGAGACAACAAGCAAACAGATATGTTCAGACTGAATATCTATAGGACAAATAGGAAATAAGAGAAGGAAGGTGCTATAATTAATAGGGGTTGGGGAAGGCTTTCTGTAGATATTAAATGAGATTTCAGTTCAAACTTAGAGTTAACCTGGGAAGTCAGTAGATTCAGATGAGGACAGAGAGCTTTGGGAGTGAACATTATTGGTTGAGGTTTTTTAGTGTAAAATATAAAGAATAGTAAGACTTTAAGGGAAACTTAGACATCTTAAGAAAAAAGAGAAAGTGAGAGAAAGAGAAAGAGGATGAACTGGGGGAGGGAAAGTGAGGAGATAGGAAATGAAACAAACAAAAAAGGTCAATGAAGAAACCCTAGGAAAGGATTTTTATCATGTTTAGTTGGGGTATTACATCTTTCTTTTTAATTTATTTTTTTTATATTCAATTATTTTCAGTTTACAAGATTCAATTCCATAGTTCCTTGAGTTTCAAATTTCCCTTCCCTCCCTTCCCCTATCCCCCACAATGGTATATAGTCAAGTATAGCATCTGCAGATACTTTCACATTAGACATTAGTCAAGTTACAAAGGTGTATTGTACTAGATGGGATGAAAAATGGTAAAGAAGAAATAAAACCAAACAATGAAAAGAAAAAGATCAAGTAGTTTGCTTCCATCAAGATTCAAGCTTGGTTCTTTCTAGTTATATCTCTGGATGTAGGCATCTCTCTCTTTCATGAGTCTTTTGGGATTGATTTATATCACTGCATTGCTGAGAAAAGTCCAGTATGTCATAGTTGGTCATCACACATATGTTGTGTTTGTGATTGTGTACAAATTTCTCCTGGTTCTACTCTTTTCACTCAGCAACAGTTTGTATAAACCTCTCCAGGTACATATGAAAACCGTCTCCTTATTTCTTATAGCACAATAGTATTCCATTACATGCATGTACCACAACTTGTTTAGCCATTCCCCAATTGATGGGCTCCCCTTTAATTTCCAATTCTTTGCAACCATGAAAAGAGCTGCTATAAATCTTTTGGTACATATGGGTCTTCCTTCTATGATCTCTTTGGGAGATGACCCTAGAAGTGGTATTGCTGAGTCACAGGGTATGAAATCATTTATAGCCTTTGGGCATAGGTATTACATTTTTCAAACAAATTTATTGGAGGGGGGAAAGTAGACCACAGTGTAGAAATATAATAAATGGGGAACTGAGCTGGATTGCAAAGAGGAAGAATTTGGGATGACAGATGATGTAGAGTCAAGGAGAGAGGAGTCATAAACAAATGAAATAACTAGAATAAATAAAAATAAGGGAGAGAAAGAAAAAAAAATAGGAGGGCAAGACCCCAAAGATCTCTGTTATAAATTGGTGAAGATGTAGATATATTGTGATTTCAATCTGATTGTTCCAATGATATATAACTATTGCTGTTTCCATGTCCCCAAATTGCCAAACATTTTTTCCCCTTTTGAATGTGTGATTTGTAGGTAAAATGGATAGGTAACAATTGGATATGATACAGGGAAAAGCCATAAATACACAAAAATAGCAAAACAATTAAGGAAATTATAAGAATAATGGATACTTTGAATAAAGTATAATTAGAGTAACAATACCATATTGAGAGCTTCAGAAAAAGCCATTGCCAGAATCTGATACTCATTTGCTCAGATTACCAAAAAGTATAGGAAAAAATGGATATTGCTTAATGTTATTAAATAATATAATAATTAACACTTATATAATACTTTAATATATAAATAATTAACATTTATATAATACTTTACAAAGCATTTATGTTACCTGCTTTGGTCCTTATGATGTAGATGTTATTATTCACATTTTACAGATTATGAAACTGAGGATAAAAGAGGTTAAGTGTCCTGTTAAAGGTCACAAAGCAAGTAAGTATTCAAGGATAAATTTGAACTCAGGGGCTTCCAATTCCAAGTTCAGTGCTCTGTTCACTGTGCTACCATTTAGTATCTACCTTTAATCACACCCTAACATTTTTTTTTGTCAAGGAGAAACACTTAAGCCTTCCCGTGAAATCAGGGATAAAGTAAGATCATGGTGCTACCATTCATTGTTTTAGAGTTCTAGAAATGTGTGTCCATCCCACAATATTGGGATGGACACACTCAGACACACACACACACACACACTGACAAAATATAGGCAGAGAGGAGGAAAAAAATTTTTTTCAGATAATGTAAAGGTTTATTTATTGAATCTTAGAGATACAATGAAAATTTAATTGAAAAGCAAACAAGGTAGCAGTGTGTAAAATAATTCTTCAGAAAATATCAGCCTCTTTGTTTACTGAAATGCTTATAGGTGGCAATTAACTTACCATGAAGCAGCATTTTCATAATTGCAAATAAAACCAATCATTACAGAAATAGAGGAAAATAATAATGACTGAGAGTCATTATACATAACCATGTCATAGTAATATAATAAAAGTTATAAGATCTAAATTAATTTACATGTTTAAGGTAATGGCAACCAAACTGCCACAGAATTCATTTATAAAACTAGATAAAATACTAACAAAGTTCATCTAGAGGTACAAAAGATCAAGCTTCTTAAGGGAAGTCATGAAAAAATTGGAATGATTGGTGCCTAGCAATACTAGAAAATCTTAAATTATATGTTAACATAAGAGTCATCAAAACTATTTACTACAGGTGAATAAACAAATAAACAAAAATGCATAAGTGCATAAAGGATGATACTGTAAGCAATCTGGGAAAGCAAGGAATAGTTTACCTGTCAGATTTGTGGAGAGGGAAAGACTTTAGGACCAAACAAGAATTAGAGAGCATTATAAAATGCAAAATGGATGATTTTGATTACATTAAATTGAAAAGCTTCTGTACAAACAAAGCCTATGTAACCAAGATCAAATGGGAGGTGGGAAATTGGGAAAGAATTTTTACAACCTATGTCTCTGATAAAGGCCTCATTTCTAAAATACACAGAGAATTGAGTCAAATCTATAAGAATACAAATCATTCCCCAATTGATAAATGGTCAAAGGATATGAACAGGCAATTTTCAGAGAAAGAAATTAAAGATATCTATAAGCTTATGAAGAAGTGCTCTAAATCACTATTGAATGGAGAAATGCGAATCAAAACAACTCTGAGGTAGCACATCTCACCAATCAGATTGGCTAAGATGAAAAAAATAGGATAATGACAAATGATGGAGAGGATGTGGGCAAATTGGTATACTAATGCATTGCTGGTGGAGTTGTGAACTGATCAAACCATTCTGGGGAGCAATTTGGAATTATTCCCAAAGTGCTATGAATAATTTCATACCCTTTGGCCCAACATTACCACTTCTATTGTTATATCCCAAAGAGATCCCAGAAGTGGGAGGAAGACCCATATGTACAAAAATATTTATAGCAGCTCTTTTTGTGGTTGCAAAGAATTGGAAATTAAGGTGGTGCCCATCAATTGGGGAATGGCTAAATAAGTCGTGGTATATGCATGCAATGGAATATTATTGTGCTATAAGAAACGAGGAGCAGACGGACTTCATATTTACTTGGAGAGGCTTATACAAACTGATGCTGAGTGAGAACAGTAGAACCAGGAGAAATTTGTATACAGTCACACACACAACATATGTGTGATGACCAACTATGACAAACTGGACTCTTCTCAGCAATGCAGTTATATAAGTCAATCCCAAAAGTTGGAGACAGATGCCTACATCCAAAGAAATAACTAGAAAGAACTGAGTTTGAATCCTGATTGAAGCAAAGTACTTGATCTTTTTCTTTTCATTGTTTGGTTTTATTTCCTCTTTACCATTTTTCATTCCATCTAATACAATCATGTGAAAGTATTTGCATATCCTATACTGGATTATATGCTGTTGTGGGGGGTGGGAAGAGGGAGGGAAGGAAAATCTGAAACTCAAGGAACTATGGAATTGAACATAGTAAACTAAAAATAAACAAACAAATTAATAAAAAGAATAAAAATGCATAAGTGCATGAATGCATGCAAAGTAAGAGCCTTTATTAGACATTTGATCTATACTGGGAATATTATTGCAGAAAACAATATTATCTTTGCCCTCAAAGCACTTCATTTTTAATAAAGGAAGAAAACTCAATACACAGACATGGTATCCAATTTTATCTCAAGTAATAGAGTCACAGAGATAGAGAATTTATCCATAGTGAAGTCAACTGGTACATCCTTTCCAGAAGCAATGGACACTTGATTCCTGTACCCAAAATGATTAGGCAGAGAGGGTAGAGTAGTATACACATGGCAACCAGTCAGATTACAAGGTGTCCCAACTACTAGATATTTAAGACTTACATATGACCCAAGGGGGACTTTGCTCCTTGGGAGAGATAAATAAAAAGAGGTACTGAGAAATCAATTTTATAAGATCCACCATCATTGCAATAGCAAAGGGTTTAATATCACCTCAATTTTTGAATAATTGGCACTTTCCTAAATGAAAGAATTGACTGTATCTTTGCAAATGTGTATAAAATTATTACATTACTCATTGATATCATTGCCTTAGGGAGATTTCCTTCTGGCCATTTAGTGAGTTAACCAGCTCAGTCATCATCTGATAGAGAAATGTAGGACTCTTTAATCCTTTTCCTGACAGCCTGGAGGAATCATTAACTTCTGAGAACACACAGTTTTACATGATATAAGACATTAATTTCCTTTCATCGATATTAATATGTGAGGCCAACATTTTGCTCATTGCAACCCATCATATACAAATCCTATAACAATATCAACAAAATCTAACCCATTACCAAATGCTGTCAATTTATACTTCTCTCATCTCTCAGGCCCCTACTTTCCCTCCCATTCATACTACTACTATAGTACCTCAGATAGGTATCAGTTCTCCATCAGAAGACTTTCTTAACTGGTTTATTCACCTCTAGCCTTTTTCTTCTCTAATTCACCCTGCACACAGATATCAAAATAATAATCCCAATCCTCAGATCTGATCACATCACCCTCTTTCCTGCAACTAACAAATACAAGCAAATATTCAGTGGCTCTCTGCAGGCTGAGATAAAATACAAACTTGACTGATAGATAAGCCCTCTAGAAATCCCCTTATTCAGTCTTATTTTATTCCACTCCCCTTTCAGCACTCTATAATCAAGTCAAGGTATTCTTAATTTCATCCTGTCCTTTCCTGCCTCTTCAAAGCCTACTCCCCCAAAATAGAGTCTGTTTCTTCTTTATCTCTACTTATTAAAATTCTGCATTGTCTTCAAAACCTTGTTGAGATGTCATCTCCTCCTTGGAGCTTTCCTTTGCTCCTAGGCTGAAAATGATAACATTTTCAAAGAATAATTTTACATCCTTTGCTTAGGGTTTATGCACATATCCTTCAAATAATATTTCCTGGGGTTCTTATACTTACTACTTAAAAGTTCTATGGGCTTAGGGGCACATTCCTAGTCCCTTCACAGAAACATAATAAAAACTACTAACCGAATAGAATATTTCACACCTTCATTGTGTTTTTAAAATACTGCTTAATTATCAAATGATGTATGCATAAATGATTTGTCATCTTGAGTTCAGCAATGGATTGATGTAGAAAAATGAAAATCTCCAAATGTTACTAAAATTCAAAGTAAATTTTTTCCAATTAGAAGTAACTAATCTGCCAAATTTGTTATTAGGAAATGAGGTTTATTAAAAAAAATCTGCTTCCATGATATTTAGAATCTTACTGGACAGGTTTTTTAAGTGGTTAAATGGCTGATAAATTTATAGCAGTTTTTTATAAGATGCATAAAGACAAAAGTTGCTTTATGTTCTTAGCTCTTCAGGCTGGTGATTGAAAAAGTTAAAATGAATGACAAAGAGCAATGAAATAAGAAATACCAGCATAAATTTAATACTAGAACTACCTCTAGCCTCATAACTAATGAATTATATTACAGGAGAAAATGAAAATATGTTTTATTTTGTTCAAGTTTCTAAATACTAATTAAAACTTTGCAAACTGACCCTAACATTTTTGAAGCTATGTTAGAAGTGCATTGTATTTCAAGGTGTCCTACCAAATTTATTTCTCAGTGAAATAATTTTCTTCCTTAGAAGTTCTGAAAGTCTGTTTAGAATTTTAAAATGAGAATAGTACAGTAATTGAGGGGAAAACCATATATAACTGTAATTTACAAAATTATCATTAATTTTATACCATAAAGAGACAAATGTTAAGATGTAATATTTTGTACTATTCTGTCATGTACTTGGAAACCCTAGCCACACAATTAGAGCATAAGATGCTTCATTCTAAAAAGCTGTTCCTTACAGATGAATTTAATTTTCTTCCTTGGAAGATCCAGGAAGTTCTGTATAGTGTTGATTTAGATCTTGAAATAACTTAAATAAGTCCTACCTCTTATCTTAATCAATATATTCTTATATTTGGAGGATATATTGGATATATATTGGGATATAATGGAAAATGCTTTGGACAGGGTAGAAGAAAAGTTCATTGGGTTCTAGTATGAACTTTGTCAGCTAATAAATATATAAACATGAACATTTCAATTCTAATACATTTAACAAATCTTTACTTAGTTACTGCTATGCATGCATCCATGATATAAGTAATGGAGGAGCTACAAAGTTTTGTTGTTGTTATTCCAGTCATTTTCAACTGTCTGACACCTCATGACTGCATTTGGGAATTTCTTAGCAGAGATACTATAATGGTTTGCCATTTCCTTATCCAACTAATTTTATAGATGATGAAACTGAGGCTAACAGGGTTACGTGACTTGCCTAGGGTCACACAGCTCATAAGTGTCTGAGTCCAGATTTGAACTCAGGAAGATGAGACTTCCTGACTACAAGTCCTGAGTTCTAACGACTGAGCCATATAGCTGCCCCTAGTAGAGATACTACAGAGTTTAGATAACCACATATCCCAATTTTCAATGAGGATTCAGGATTTTTTGTCTAATATATGCCTATAAGAATGATTATAGCACCCCTCAAGACATGGAGAGGTCCACAACACAATGCTAGTGTAATCTAGGTCTTAAGTGGAGTTGGAGGGGGATATAGTTACTGGTCCATAAGAGCAGGGAAGGCTTTATAGAAAAAAATAATTAAATTAACTTTATCAATGAGTAAATAAAAATTAAAGAAGTGCTTGTTATGTGCCAATCACTGTGTTCAGTATTGGACATACAACAAAAAGCAAAGGACAAATACCTGCTCTAAAGAAACTTGTAGTCTAATTTTTTTGAGACAATATGCAAACAACTGTGAACAAACTATCTATATACAGGATAACTTAGAGATAATTAACAGAGGAATGGGACTAGAATTAAGAGACAATGGGGAAGGTTTCCTATAAGCAGAATTTTAGTTGATACTTGAAAGAAGCCAGGGAGTAGAAATGAGGAATGGGAACATTACACATTGCATGATTATTGTATATCCAGTACTGTGCTAGGTCCTTAAAAAAAAAAAAAAGAAGAACTGGAAGCTATTTGAGTTTGTCTTTACAGGAAATAAAGGGATTCAAAAGATGGAAAGGTGAAAATAGGGTAAGCAAAGACAGGGAAGAACAACAAGAAGTATTTAAGAGCAAAAGAAGTATGCTTTTATCTGGAATGTGGATAGGATAGGTTGAAGTAGTGTGAAGTAAGTCTGGTAAGTATAGTTAGTGATGACAGATTCTCCATGGCTTCATGCCAGGCCCTTCTAACCACAACTATCTCTTGAAATTTCTCAATTTTCATGTTCATTGCATCCATGATACTGTCTCATTTTCTGTCACCTCCATTTCCTTTTGCCTTCAATATTTCTCAACATCATCTTTTCCAATGAGTCCTATCTTCTCATTAGGTGGCCAAAGTATTTAAGCTTCAGCTTCAGTATTTGGCATTACAGGGAATAGCTTGAATTAAGTATTGGCTGTCCAATGGACTCTCAAAAGTCTTCTCCAGCACCATAATTCAAAGCATCAATTCTGGGCCATTCAACTTCCATCATAGTTCAGTTCTCACAACTATATGTTGCTACTGGAAAAATCTTAAACTTGATTATATGAACCTTTGTTGGAAAGGTGACATTTCTTCTTTTTATATGCTTTCCAGATTTTCTATAGCTTTCCTTCTTAGGAGAAAGTTTCTTTTAATTTCATGGCTTCAGTTATCATCTGCAGTGAATCTTTGAGCTCAATAATATAAAATCTTGCACTGCTTCCATTTCTTCTCCTTCCACTTACCAGGAAGTGATGGGATCAGTTGCCAAGATCTTATGTTTTTGTTTTTGTTTTTTTAATGTTAAGTGTCAAGCCAGTTTTTGCCTTCTCCTTTTTCACCTTCATCAAGAAGCTTCTTAATTCCTTTTCACTTTCAGTCCTCAGAATGTTATCATCTGCATATCTGAGATTGTTAATGTTTCTCCCAGCAACCTTAATTACAGCTTTTGATTCATGCAGCCTGGCGTTGTATTCTGCATATATGTTAATTAATAAGGTGACAATATACAGTCTTGTCATATTCCTTTTCCAATCTTAAAACAATCGTTCGTTCTATGTTTGGTTCTAAGTGTTGCTTTTGGGCTTACATAAAGATTTCTCAAGAGACAATTAAGATGATCTGGTACTGCTACCTCTTTAAAAACTTGCCACATTTTATTGTGATCCACAAAGTCAAAGTCAAAGGTTTAGTGTAGTTAAAGAAGTAGATGTAGTGGATGTGGTTTTGTTAGTTTGTTTATTTTTTTCCCCTAGAACTCCCTGACTTTCTGAATAATTCAGTGAGTGTTGGCAATTTGGTTGCAAATTTCTCTGCCTCTTGAAAACCTACACTTCTGGTAATTCTTGGTTTGCATATTGCTGAAGCCTAGCTTGCAGAATCTTAAACAGAATTTTGCTGATATGTGAAATGAGCACAATTATTTTGTACTTTGAAAATTCTTTGGCCTTACCCATCTTTAGGATTTGGATGTAAACTAATCTATTCCAATCCAAGTGTCCAATCTTGAATTTTCCAAAATTGCTGGCATATTCAGAGCAACACTTTAAACACCTGATGTTTTAAGATTTTAAGTAGCTCATTCAGAATTCCATTATTGTTAGCAATGCTTCCTAACATCCACTTTATTCTCCAGGATGTCTGTCTCTAGGTTGGTAATCATACCATAATGGTTATCAGTGATACTAATCTTTTTTTCTTATAAAGTTCTTTTGTGTATTCATGCTATGCTTTCCTAATGTCTCCTGCTTTTATTAAATGCCTACCATTTTGTTTCTTACCATGCCAATCTTTGCATGAAAAAATCCCTCGATATATCTAATTCTTGAAGAGATCTCTTGCCAATTCCATTCTAATGTCTTGTTCACTTTTTTGCATGGATCATTTAAGAAAACCTTTCTGTCTCTCCTTGCTGTTCTCTGGATTTCTGCATTTCACTTGGGTATATAGTCTCCTTTACCTTTCATTTATCTTGATTTTTCAGCTATTTATAAAGCCTTAATAGTCATCCATTTTGCTTTCTTGCTCTTTTATTTTCCTTTGGAACATATTTTTTTTGTTGTTACTGTTGGCTGCTGCCTGTACATTATTGCAAACCATAGTTCTCCAGGCACTCTGCAAGATCTAATCTCTTAAATCTATTCATCTCCCCCATTTTATAATCATAAGGGATATTATTTCAGTTATATCTATATGGTCTAACAATTTTCCCTACTTCCTTCAAGTATCAGTTTTCAATGAAAAGTTCATGATCTCAATCACAGTCTCCTTTATGTCTTCTTTTAACTAATATATAGAGCTTTTCCCCATTTGGCTGCAAAGTATATAATCAATCTTACTTCTATATCAAAAATCTCATAATTCACATAAGTAGAGTCACCTTTTACATTGTTGAAAAATAATGTTTGTTCTCCAGCACCATAATTCAAAGCATCAATTCTGGGCCACTCAACTTCCATCATAGTTCTCACAGCTATATGTTGCTACTGGAAAAACCATAACCTTGATTATATGAACCTTTGTTGGAAAGGTGATATCTCTTCTTTTTTATATGCGGCAAGTTATCATGACAAGACTCTGTTAATCTCTGCCCTGCTTCATTTTGTACTCCAAGGTCAAATTTACCTGTTATTCCAATTATCTTTTGTTTTGTTATCTTGATTTACCATTCTAATCCCCTATGATTAATGTGATTTTTTTTTATGTTATTTATAGAAGATGTTGTAGGTCTTCATAGAAGTGATCAATTTTGGCTTCTTTATCATCAGTGATGGATTCATAGACTTATATTATTATGAGAGTGAATGGTTTGCCTCAGATTCAAAGAAATATCATTCAGTCATTTTTAGATTATATGTCATTATGGCTTTTCTTACCATTTTATTGACTATGAGGATTGGACTACTCCATTTCCTCTAAGGCATTCATGCCCACAGTAGTATATGTAGTGATGAATTAAATTCACCCATCTCAATCCATTTAAGTTCACTGATATCTAAGATGCCAATATTTAATAACACCATGTCCTGTTTGACCACATTCAGTTTACCTTGGTTCATATATATTACATTCCAGGTTCCTATGCAAAATTGACATTTATAGCATTGAACTTTCCTTTTGTCACCAGATGTATCCATGACCAAGCTTCCTTTTAGCTTTGCCCCAGTCACTTCATTGGTACTGGAGCTACTTCTATTTGTCCACCATTTTTATCCAGTAGATGCAAAAAATCTTTAAACAGCATGTCTAGGATGGCAGAGTGAATAGACATCAGTCTTTGAGTTAGAGGGACCTGACTTCATATCCAGACTCATAAACTTACTAGTTGTGTGACTCTGGACAAGTTACTTAACTCTGATTCCCTCAGAAAATAAATAATGAAAAGTAAAATAAATACAAAGCTGGGCTGCAACAATCATACGTTGGAGTTGACAAGAGAAGCAATCAGAGGGGCATGGGTAAACATGGAAGAAAGAAGAACATATGGCATGATATGGCTATCCAGAGTAGTATAGCTGATCTCAGAAGTTTTCACAATCTAGGTATGAAGTATGAGTAGCTTTCAGATAACTTTAGGCATCAGTTTATTTGCCTCTCAGGAGTCCCAGAGAAAGATACATATTTAAATACACCTGAACACTAACTGTCCGCCATTATGAATATGAGTTCTAAAGGGACTAAACCATTCCATTATGCTGGAGAGTCAGAAGGACTGAATGGGGAATTTGATCCTAATCGATCATTCATATATACATACACATATACATACACATAGGCAGACACATACACATATATATATACATATACATGATGGTATAACACATAGAGGTATGTTTTGTTTGTTTTTCATTCAGACTCAGGATATGAATTAAATAGTAATTGTTCTCAAATGGTCATATTTAATCTGGCTTATAACTGAGGGAATTATATATAACATCCTATAATTTACATAATATTTTCTAAATGTTTACTGTGCCAACAAGGTAGCACAGTGGATAGAGTACTGGACCTGGAGTTAGCAAAACATGAATTAAAATCCATCTTGGTACATTCACTATCAGTGCAAACAAGTCACTTAACTATTGTATTCCTGTTTTCTCAACTGGAAAATGGGGGTAATAATATCATCTACCAAACAAGGCCAGGTTCACATGATATAGCATTTTTAAAGTGTCTGGCTAGGTAATACAAAAATTTTTATTCCCTTCTTTTCTTTCCCTTTTTCACAACGTAATCATTCCCTCTTATATATGATAAGTTCCTTAAGGACATCAAGTGAAATAGCAAACACCTCAGGCAAAGGAAAATGCAATTATTTCCTAGAGTAAAGGATGTGGGGGACAAATAGGGATGAAATCTGGAAGAATATAAAAACCTAAATGACATTATTAGGATGAGATGATACAATAAGCACATATTCAGCTTCAAATCTAAGGGAATCTACAAACAATTAGATGGTCCCAAAATTTAGCGACTGCCAGGGAGTGGATGATTTATAAGTGTCAAACACTGCTTCCCCCAAATTATATCTTTACGTTGTATCAGTTTGCATATACTCTGATGCTGGTATGCCCTCATGGTCAAAGATGGATTGTACTTTCAGCTTAGCCACCTCACTCAGATTAGTCAAAGACTCATATACACCATTTAGCATAGCCACAGTGTCAGTACTCAGGTAATACTTGCCAGGATATGTGGGGTCATCTATATGTAAAACACCATTGTTTCATATTCCACCAATTAAAATAAATTTAGCAGATATTACATAATTTACAATATTATCTCTTTTGTTCCAGGTGTAAAATATGATTCATTGGTATAGGGAACGCTAAAGGAGTAAATTCTCTCTATTAACATTCCCTTTAGGGGCGCCTAGGTGGCAAAGTGAGTAAAGTGCCGGCCCAGAGTCAGTAGGACCTGAGTTCAGATCTGGCCTCAGACACTCAACACACACACACACACACACACACACACACACACACACACACACACACACACACCTAGCAATCTGACCTTGGGCAAGTTACTTACCTCCAATTGCCCTCCAAAAAGAAAAAAGAAAAGAAAAAGAAACATTCCTTGAAATATAGTCTTAGAAGTTTGTTGGAGGGCACTGAGAGTTTAAATACTTTGCCTTTAAAAGTCACATCAGTACCAAGAGTACCAAGTCTAGTACAGAATTTGCATCCAGATTTTCCTAAATCTGAGGCCAGCTCCCTATCCTCTCTCTTATTCTGCCTCTATTAGAAATATCATGTTATTTTTGAAATTATGTTAAATATTGTTTCTGACATTGAAACAAGATGTTGACATGGAAGGTAAGATCCATGGCTTGGAGCAAATTAAGAAAAGGAATGTGAAATTCCCTACATCAACAAAAGAAATCAATATGTTTTTATAACATGTTTACTATGTGTCAGGCACTGTGCTAAGTGCTAATGATACAAAGAAAGTTATAACAGTCCCAGTTTCCAATAACTCACAATCTAATGAAGACAAAAACATACAAACATATATAAAGAAAAAGATATAGATAGGTATAGATATAATATATAATATATACAGGATAAATTAGAAGTAATCTCATACAGGTCACTAGCACTGAGGGGAAATGTCACTTGAATGAAGGCAGGGAAGCCAGGAAGCATAGAAAAGGAAGAAGATCATTCAAGCCATACAACAACCGTAGGAGAAAATACGTGGAGTAAGGAAAGGAATGACCATGAAGGGGGAATGAAAACGAAACCATTGTCACTGAATTATAGCATATATGGAGGGAAGAACAGGATAAGAAGATTGAAGAGGTAGAAAGGGACCAGGTTATGAAGGACTTTCAAAACCAGAGGCTTTTATATTTAATCCTAGATTTCAAAGGTATTCAAAACAGTTTTTTGAATAGGGAAGTGACATAGCCACACCTATGCTTCAGTTTGACAACAAAGTGGATAATGGCCTGAAATGGGAAGACACAAGGCAGGAAGATGTACTTGAAATCTATTGCCATAATTGAGTTACAAAGTGGTGTCTATTTCAGAAGAGTAGTTCCTTCACCAGAAATAAGTAACATTTTAGAAGAGAGAAGAATTGAGTGGGGGGGGGGTGGCGGCGGGGCAGGAAGGAATGTATCATTATAGGCAAATAATAAAAATGTTTGGAGAGTAAGGAATGGAACCAAGAAAGGAATGAAAACATAGCTGTCCTGAGAGTTTGCCTTAAAATAGAGGTTGTGGGAGGAATTAGCCAATATGAGGAAAGGGACCAAGGACAGAAGGAATACTGACTGTGAAAAGGCTAGCAATGGGGTCTACTTCCAGGTTAAGGACACTTCTAAGAGAAAATCAGTGGTAGAGAAAGTTGAGAGGCAGGAGTAGAGAGTGTGGAGAAGAGTGAAGACATAGAGAAGACATAGTAGAGAGTGTGGTGAAGAGTGAAGACCTGAACATTTTCCTTAATAAAGAGAATTTTAAAATAGAGGCTTTCTCAAGAATTTTAGTCACAAAATAGATGAGAGGTAAGGGTGATAAATAGGATGTGCAAATCAAGCATTTTGATTTGGGGGGTTGGTGGGGCAATTGGGGTTCAGTGACTTGCTAGGGGTCACATAGCTAGTGTCAATTATCAAAGGTTGAATTTGAACTCAAATTTGAACTCAAAACCAGGGGTGGTTTTCTATGCACTGCACCACCTAGTTGTCTCTAAGCTGTTTTCCTCCCCACCCCCACACCCAAGACTGGTGGAGTACTGACTATGTTTTTAGGCAGCTAGAAGCCACTGGTAGACAGGAACAAATTGAAGATCAGCAAGAAAGTGAGGATGATAAAGGGTATGATCTGCTGGAGAAGATGGGTGGGAATGGGGGAGGATCAATTCTTCATTCAGAGAGGTTTGCCTTGGCAAGGAGAAGGGTTTAAACTTGTTGAAGAATTGAAGAAGAAGAAAGTGGCAAAACCACCTGGGTGACATAAGATAAGATACAGGGGAGGAAAGGTAGGCAAATCAAGTCAAATAATTCAATGAAATATAAGGCAAGGTTCTCAGCTAAGGAGGAGACAAGAAAAATGTCATAGGACAGCTGAGAAAGAATGAAACATTTGGAAAAGCTTATGTGGTGATTATGACAGTGAATCAATCAAGAACATGTCCAAGATTGTCTTCTTTCAGTGGTGCATTTGAGATTACATAACATAAATTTGTAGTGGACTTTGTCAATATGATTTTATGACTTTTTATGGCTTTGTTCAATAGCATATGAATAAGAGAAAAGGAAGATGGTGAGAGTAACCTTTATATAGTAGCACATGAATAGGAGATAAGGAAAGAGATAATGGGAGTAATCTAAGGTTGAGGCTTAACCACAGATGATCAGCAATAGGATAATAAAGGGCAAGGAATTTGAAAGAAAGTAGTGTAGAGTTGAACTAGATTATCAAGGGTTTGAAATAGGGAACAGAGATCAGTGCAGTTAGTGCAGGGATGATGGCCTGAGAAAGAATTAAAAGGTAGAGAAGGGATTTGAGGTCTGGCTGACAATGAAGAACAAGGTTAGGGGTTTTAAAGCAAAAGGAAATATAGGATGATAAAAGATTATAATCATACATTTCATTTTTAATATATTTATAGATGAACTACTATTTATTCTAGACCAGGGGTGGGGAACCTACAACCTTAAGGCCACATGTGACCTATTTCCTCGGGAGCAGCCTTTTAACTGAGTTCAAATTTTACAGAACAAGTAGTTTTATTGAGGGGATTTGTTATGTGAAGTTTGGATTTAGTCAAAGGGCCATACTTAAAGACATAGAGGGTCACATGTGGCCTTGAGGCCACAGGTTCCCCACCCTCCTTTTAAACTTTTACAATGGTCTCATAAGTAGTCTCTTGACTCTGGTTTCTTTCCTTTCCAATTCATTCTGCCTATCACTGTCAAACTATGTTTCCTTATGGGCAGATTATAATAATGTCATTATCTTTCCCAAAATCCTTCAATAGTTTTCTATTGTTTACTGAACAACATCTGAGACTTCCTAGTCTGTAAACTAAAGGATTTATTCCTTGTACACACTCAGATGCTCTCTCACCTCTCCCCATTTGCTTTCCCTCTCCCTATCTCTATGCATTGAAATTCTAAACCTGTTTAAGTTAAATTCTACCTTCACCATGAAGTCTTCACTAACCCACCCTCAATGGAAACACTTTTATCCCCCATATTTCAAATAAGACTTTCCTCATTTCTTATCAACATACATTGAATTTGAGTTATGTGTCTGGGTATTTTTTTAAATCTTCTTTAGTATACCATAAATTGGATGATAACAAATATAATGTTTTATATATATATATATATTGTTTTACCACCTGACAACCAAGTACTATTTTTATACAAGTGAGTCACTTAATAAATATTGGTTGAAACATATTGTTATGCTGAACAGAAGAGCTTTTGTCTTTTTCCTTCAGCTTTTGATACAGTTGAGGAACAATGCTAAAATTTATAGTGCTGAATTCCAAGTATAAGAAAATGAAAGGCTTTCTTTATGATTAGCTGGAAACAATCAAGGCTCTCCTTAGAAAGGATATTAAAGACTAGAAGGAAGTCTCCAGAAGATAAAAATTGACTGTTTTTCTCTACATAATTGTGAACATGTGAAGATTTGCTTATTTTTGTTCCCCCCATCTCAGTCCAAAAATGTAGGGTGAATTGAAACAAGCATTCTACTCATGCCTAAGTAGAAAACTTAGTGAATTTATCCAAGGAATGATAAAAGTTAATGATTTGTGAGGGAAATATAGTAAAAAGTAAGTGGGTAAGAAGTGGATTGGAAATATAAATGCATCAGTTCTTCATTATAACAAAATGGTAAGGGGATCTAAGCAGTTATAGGCAAGCACTTCATATTACTTTTTTTTAAAAACAATACCCCCATCTCCAAAATAAACCATAACATATTGATAATTCTTGTGGAACAATTTTAACAAATAATTTTATTCTAAAATGAAGATTAGATAAAGTGAGTGGAAAGTGAGGAGATACTCAAATCCAAAGAGGGTAAATTTGAAATAGATGGAGGCACTGTAAATTAATATTTAATACAAATTCCAGTTGTACACCTAAAAATGGATCATGAAAGCTGTAGAAAAAATTGATCTCAAATATTTTTGAGAATAAGAAAGAAATATTTTGAATGGAGGTCTGAAAAGTCACTTTTGAATTTGGGGGTACAAATGTGCCTAATAGACAAACCATGCCAAAACAAAGTTATTCAGAAAAGCTAATAACTTTTGTAGTCATCCTGAATGAATCTATTCTTCCATAGTATTGTAGTTAACATGAAAATATTCCTATACCTATATGCAACAGTGTATGTTAGTGCTATTGTAACAATAAGAACCAAAGGAGCAAAGACAGAACCAACTTTTGGAATACTCCAAAGGAAATGGAATGCCATCATGATGGAAATGGCTTGAGAAAATTATTGGAGGCCTAAGGAAGACATTGACAGATTACATCAATATCTCAATGATATGCTTCATGAAATAGTGCTTGTACTTTTGTACTTCTATACTTGTATTCAATCATCAATTAAGCATGAAAGTCATAAGTTTAAGGAAATAAAAAAGGATAAAACAATACAAAGAGCAAAATAAACACTTTAATACCCACAATAAACTATGTTATAGAGACTTAAGAAGCAAACCAATTGAAGGAGAAATTAAATACCTGAAGAAGGATGTGGAAAAATTTTTGTGGTCTAGATGGCCAAAAGGAAAGCAAATGAACAAAAACTGAAGTGAGATAGGCTAAGTAGAAACATCACATATTGTTAATATAGTGAAGAGTAGAACTATCCTATAAAGGAAAATTACTGAAATCCTAGCTTCTCTGCAAAGCAGGAGAGCATAAAAGATTATTTCATCAAATATTTCACAGTGGCATATGAAACACTTTTAAAAGTTTCTTCTCTGATGCAAGCATGGTACCATCTTGCCTAACAGAAGGCATTTCATATTTATTGCCAAAAGATGAGAGAACACCATTGGGTCCTCCAAATATAGGACAATTCTATGTTTTTGTACTTTATACAAGGCAGTCACAGCTTGTATCACTCAAAAAAAATATCTGTAAACACTTAAAATATATTGGCTGAGGAGTAAAAGAGCATGTGGCAAAAGTTCTCAGTGATATAAAGAGCAACTTACTATTGATTCAGTAATTAATTAACAAGGCACCTGAACAAGGCTTCTTATTGCCATTATTCAGGTTCAAGCCAGTGGCTTAGTCACTGCAAAATTATCCCAAGAACTTTAAAGGATGGGAATTGATAGAGGGCTACAACAAAAGAAAATGGAGAAATAAAAAAAAAATTGTCATAGCAAACTTTTCTCCACAACAGTGAGATTGCTATACTTGGCCTTAATGAGAGAGAAGGCATATAATTATTGTGATGGCATGCATGAGAATCAGTAATCAATGATGAAAAGAAGAGTTTCAGTGCATTGGAGAGACCTCATTTGAGCTCAGAAAAGAGGATTTTTTATGTGATTTACACAATTGAGATTTTTTCCCTTTTGTTGGCTCAAGCTAAAAAGAAGTGTTGGTCAGGTATAGCAGGATAACAAAATTGCAAAAGACTTGAGGTTGTAAGACAACATATTATTTTCATTTCATCTTAATTTTGTTTCGTTTATCAAGCATTTATTTGTTCTTCCTTCTACCTCTCCCCACACATTCATAAAAAGTAACCATTCTAATAAAAAAAGTCTAGTCAAGCAAAACAAATATTTTCCACATGCAAAAATGTGCCTCATTTTTCATATTTAGCCCATAGTTTCAGGATGTGACTGTAAAAATAAATAAATAAACAAACAAACAAACACATAAATAAATATGTGTGTATGTATATATATATGTATATATATACATATATATATTATTGAAAGGATGAGATAACTGAATGGCTAAATATAGTGTCAAGACAATATAAGTAACATAGCTCTAGAGGCAGAAGTGCTCTCAGAAAACACTAATCCAACTCTCTTTTTTAGACATGAGGAAACTGAGTCAGGTGGGTTAAGACAATTGTATGAGGAAACTTAGAGATCAAATAGTAAAGAAAAGATTCAGTTCCAATTCTTGATTCCAGATACTTTCCCTTTCCACTATACCAAGCCCCTTCCAAGGTTCATAAGGTCTGGGCCTACAACATGGACTTGGAGAATTCTTAAATATTGGAAGTTTTTATGATGACAAAGTACAAGTTCAGGAGAAGCAAGATGGTATGACAATTTAAGAGAGAAGATGATGATCAAAGATTGAAATTTCAAAACTCAAGATCTTTGAGGTCAAATAGTTTTTCTTTTCACAATAGTGTTTTATTGCTCCCTTTTCCCAGTAGAATCAAACACAAACATCTCTCTCTCTCTCTCTCTCTCTCTCTCTCTCTCTCTCTCTCTCTCTCTCTTAAGGCAAGCAACATCAGAGCAATTATACATGAAAACTCAAGCAAAACATTTCTATATTAGCCTTGTTTGAAAAAAATTAAAAGTAAGAAAACTAAAGAAAGTGGAATAACATGCTTCAATTTACCTTCAGAGTACATCATCCCCACCCCCCTGGCCCCTCCCCACGGGCCATGGCTAGTATTTTTTCATCACTGAACCTTTGGAATTGTCTTGGATTGTTTTAATCAGAGTAGTCTTACACAGTTGATCATTGTTACAATATTGTTGCTAATATATAAAATGCCCCCTTGGTTCTGCTGACTTCACTTTGCATCAGTTCATATACATCTTCCATTTTTTTCTGAAACCACCCTGCTTGTTATTTCTTATAGCACAATAGTATTCCATCACAATCATATGCAAAACATTTTAGCTTTCCCCCAGTTGATATTTCTTCAATTTTCAATGCTTTGCTACCACTAAAATAGCTTCTCTCTCTCTCTCTCTCTCTCTCTCTCTCCTGCTCCCCATATATATATATATATATATATATATATATAGATAGATAGATAGATAGATAGATAGATAGATAGATAAATAGATATAATATGTGTGTAGGTATGTAGGTATGTAGGTATGTATGTGTGTGTGTGTGTGTGTATTTTGTCCCTATGGTTCCTTTTATTCTTTCATTGATTTTGGGGAGATTTGAAAGCCCTTTTGTTATGGTTCCAAATCATTCTCCAGAATGACTGGAAGAGTCCAAAACCACACCAATAGTTCATTAATTTACCAATTTCTCCATATCCCCTCTAGCATTTATCATTTATAGGGAACCTGGGCAAGCCATATAACCTCAATGCTTTAACCAATTATCTAAGAACATTTTTTTCAAAGTATAAATATCAATGATAGGAATTTACTCCCCCAAGTAGTTCCCTATACTAACAAAATCAGAAGTCCAGCCCTTTCCCTATCACATCCCCTTCTTGCACTAAAATGACACAGCCTGAACTTTCATACTGTTCCTTATATATGATATCCTCCATGTGCCTATTCTACCTTTTTGTATCGGCTCTCATTCATGCCTAGAATACACTCTCATTTCATATTTCCTTTTAGAATTACTTGTTTCCTTCAAAATTCTATTCAGTCAACAATTTCTATTTAAACTCTTCTTGATATAGGGGCAGTTAGGAGGCACAGTGAATAGAGCACCGGTCCTGGGGTCAGGAGGACCTGAGTTCAAATGAGGCTTCAGACACAACACGGAATCTATCCATGTGACCTTGGGCAAGTAGCTTAACCCCAAATGCCCTCTGAAAAGCAAAAGAAAAATTGGGGGCGGCTAGGTGGTGCAGTGAATAGAGCACCAGCCCTGGAGTCAGAAAGACTGAGTTAAAATCTGGCCTCAGACACATGACACAAAAAATAGCCATGTGACCTTGGCCAAGTCACTTAACCCTAATTGCCCTCCAAAAAGGAAAAAAAATTGAAGTCCTCTTGATGCTTTACGTTGCTTGTTTTCCCCATGTCTACAATGATGATAATAAAGATGATGATGATAGTAAGAGATTTGTGTATATTTACATAAAATATCTCTCTCTCTCTCTCTCTCTCTCTCTCTCTCTCTCTCTATATATATATATATATATATATATATATATACATACATACATACAACATATATCTATCTGTAGGTACATATCTATCTATATCTATCTATGTAGATCATAGATAGAGATAGAGATAGGCTGGGTCAAATCACCTCAGCCTGTTAGCTTTGATTCTATAACTAAAGGAGGATCAAACTCAGTCAATGGCAAGTCATTTATAGAAGTACAAAAAGACATTGAAAATTATTTGATGAAGTCAAATTATGTCAATGTCTGTTTTGGTTTTCTGGGCAACTTCATTATTCCTTCTAAGTCCAATATAAAAACATTAAGTTAGATGGAAAGAGGAAGTTGAGATATTAGAAAGGATGAGGGAGGAGATGCCTGGACTTTGGCCTTGGCCAGATCTCCTCCCTCTCCCCTTTTTACCAGAAGTGAACATCCCAGTTTTGAGGGATCCAAAGTATATTGAACTTCCCATTCAGATCCTAAATGCAGTTTCCAGGTCACCTAGCAGTGTATTTGCATTATTGAAAGAGTCAAGAACACTTCATGGTACCACAAGAGTCCAACTACAACAACAACAACAACAACAAACTATATCTTGAACATCCCTTGAATAGGAGAAAGTGGATTCACTAACCAGGTTCTATAAGTTACCTTACCCCACAAGCTCTCTGTAAGCTTAAGCCTACTTTCCCATGGATTCTGCATATATTTGTGTTATATTTTGTCACAGCTTGTTACTCCTTTAGTAAATACTATTTTCTAAAATCTGCTTAAGATTGATAGACTAAATTGTTTTCAGCTGATAGTATTGGTGGGTTGAAGAACATGTATATGGGCTGGAGCTATTAGTATTAAACAATCACTCCTGTCCCCTCAAGGTATTCCTAGAATCCTAAAGGAGAGATGTAGCCAGTTTACCTCTGATACCAGGTTTTGAATAATGATGTCTAGGAGGTCATCTCATATTTACAGTTTGAGTGTGTTTATTTATAAAGATGCCCTTTTCTCCAATGGGATGTAAACTTCTGGAGGGAAGGTTTCAGTTTGGTCTTTGCATCCCCAGAGTCTAACATGTCTCTTTGACACATAGAAGGCATACAGTAAATGACTGTTTTATTGATTTATTTAAATGTCTGACCACCTCACAGGATTATTGAACAAGAATGGAGTTGAAGTGAATATTCAGGTAATGGAAGTTGAAGTTGATCAAATAAAAATTTGTTGTTAGATGATTCATATGCATTAAAGGATAATTATAGAGACTGTTATGAAAAGACTAAGATAGGCGATGCAGTTATTAAGAAATATAAGAATGTGTCAAATAAGGTAATAAATGAAACCAATAATATTGAGGACAGGATACAATGAACTTCAAAGAAAGGACTGAAAAATAATGGTGGAAGAGCAAGGGTCTGATAGTGGTAGTAGGGAATAACAGTTAGCATAATTTATCTTAACCCTAGAAAACAAAGGGCATGAGCAAAAAAATAAACATGATTATTAGAATGAGCAAGTCTAGAAGTACTTTCACAACACCTGGGAGAAAATAAACAGTTTCTTAAATTTTGAGTATAAAAACTCAAATATTTATAGATCATGTGATTTTAATAAATATATAACCCCAGTTTAAATAGTCCATCCCTCAGAGATTTCAGAAGTTTTTACTTTACTTTTAAGAGAGAAGGGAAAGAATCTAAAGGGCTGACAGTTAATTGTTACCTGTAGAGAAGTCAAAGTGAGCACTGGAGAGAGGACAGAAAACTTTTTTTTTTTTCCTGAGGAGACTTAGAGACTTAGCAGTCATTGATAAAGAGTCTGTGAAATACCAGTTAGGTATCATTAGAACATCATTCTGTGAGGATGTTGGAAAGTTAACTGTCATTTTCAGAGAGTCTGAAAAAACATTTAGAAAAAAATGAGCTGAACTATATTTTTGTCTCCTTTTTTGTTTGTGCTTTAGAGAAAGTGTTCTGAGGAGCAGGTTAACTGCTGTCTTGAAAGAAGTGAATTGTTGGAGTATTCAGCAGGTAGAGCCATTTATTGCATGTGACACTTGCTGTGAACTTTCACATTCAAGTCTTTACTTCATTTGTTGCTATTAATATATTATAAAGCCAGTAACATTAACATTTGTCAAAGGTCTGCTGGACAAACATTATATATTTTATGAGAGAGGATAGAAAACTTATGAGAAAAGGTTTCTGAAAACAAAACAAAACAAAAAGTCTTCTATCCAATATACCATGCTGCCTTCCAGATATTTGAATATGGAGGAAATGTCTTGCAAATAATACTGCTTCTTATGGAAAATTAATTATTTTTCAATAAAATTGTTCTGAGATCTGGATCAAAAGCAATTTTATTTTTGTAAATTTTTAAATCTTCCTAATATTTGAATATCCCCAAAAGGATGAATGTCTAGACTGGGTTTTTGAATTTTATTAATGAATATGTGTTATTTGTCTTTCTTTTATATTTAGACTTCTTTTTCTTAGAAGAAATATTGTTTTGTGCTTCAAAATTTCTGCAATTTTATTTTTACATATTTTTACTTTAAAAATAATAAATAACATTTAAAAAATAAAAATATATTTACATATTCTTACTTTAAACTTACCCAAATGGAAAGCAAATATATTTCTTCTTTCTATTAATCTTGCTATTCCAATATTCTATCTCCTTTGATACACTTGTTTTTCATCACATATGCAATTATGCTTAATTGTATAAATGAGCATTGAAAGGAATAAAAGGTTTCTTGAAGGATATCAACTTAAGCCTAGGAGAAATAATATAAAACCCATGGGCAAGGATATTTAAGAATTCTGGAAAGGAAGATTTCTTAGGCAAATGGAAACTCAGACATAACAGGTCTAGGTTCATTGAATACTCCATAAGAAATTAAAGTTGGAAAACAGGTCATTGAGTCCATTTCCCTGCAAGTGCAGGATAGCTATTTCTAATAAGCCCTTTGGTATAACATTGAATCTAGTATTATTTGTCTCATGGGGTGAAGTTACTTTCACTTCCTTTGGAAAACTGGTCCACAATCCAAAAGTTCTCACTATCATGATGTTTTCCTACCAGTTAACCTTAATTTTACTACTTTTAATTTTCTCCCATTACTCCTAATTATACCCCTCTGAATCAAACTAAGTAGCTTCTCCCTCTACCATTGGCATTTTTCATGAGTACTTCCCTTATTTCTCTTTATCTTTTAATAAACAAAATATCTTGCATGTAACCATTATAATATCCTTACTTTTTATTAATCATGTTGCTTGAACTTCCTTAACATTATTTACTACATTATAACTAACGTAATCATTAAAAAGACAATATTTTCAGAATATAGATAAGAAATGACATACTATATATCTAAAGTTTATTTTAAATGTATATCTTAAATGTTTTTTTTCTTTGTAGTAACATCCATTGAATATATTTATAATTGACATACATTAAAAATCTGCTTTGTTAAATAGTTTCTAAAATCTATAGTCTTAGGACATTTGACTATGCTTAATACAAATCAAGTAGAATTTTGGCATTCTCACATTTCTAGTGCATTCTGTAATTTCTATCCTCATTTCCACAACACATCCAAATGCAATATAAATTAGAAACATCAGAATTATTTTTACATGTACATTATTAACAAATGTGTGTCATTGTCCATTTCTATCCATCTTTTCAGTTTCCAAAATACTTTTGCTAAAACATAGGTCTGACTATGTCTCTCAACACCCCCACTGCCAACTCCTGATATACTTTGGTGGCTTCCTATTACATCTAGAATGTGAATAAACTTCTCCATTTAGCATTAAATCTCTTCACAAATTGACCCCATCCTACCCCTCTAGCCTTGTGATAGTAATAGTCTTTATTCTATGGTCTGGCCACCTGACCACCTTGATGTACCTTAAACATAAGGCTATGTATCTAACTATCATGCTTTTGCCTTGAAAATCCAAATTCCTAAAATGCATGCTTCTTTTTGCAATCCCTGGTAACCTTCTAAAATAAACTCAAATGTTATAAAGGCCTTCTTGTCCTCCTAGGTACTAGTATTGACACAAAATAGGAAATTATTAAGTGCTTGATTAATTAGTTCACTATACATTATTCCCTCTATCTCCATATATATGCATATATATGTACATTTGTGTATATGTACGTGTGCATATAATATACATGTATGCATATATATATATATATATACACTTCCATACTGCAGAGGAACTATGATCTCCCTGAAATACTTATTCCCCAAAGTGTGGATTGCAAACTATGACATTTCTTACTAAGTTTCTTCTTCACATCTCCCCATAAAAGCCTCTGAAGGAAGTCATTTCAATGTTCTGGGAGGTTTCCACTAGAGGGTAAACTAATGGTCCATAAGAGTTGCAACATTCCTTAACTTCTTTCTGATTATATCCTTTGTGACATTTTTCTTATGCAATTCCTGTTTAAGAAAATGTTGCATTCTACTTAAAGACTCTTTGTGCCTCTCCATATCCCTTCAAGTGACTCTCATTTTGAATTTTTCTGAAATTTGAGTTTCATGGGATTTTCAGTAATACTTGAGGGTATCATTCTCACTTATGCAACATCTCTGGAAGAATGCTGATGTTACAAAAATGGACTATGTAAGTGAAAAGCTTGTTTAATGGACTGTTGTTTAAATGAAAATCACTGCACAACTTCCAAACCAAAAAAAAATAAAAATAAAAATCAACTTTAGGCCTTCCTTCTAAACATTTGAATAATTAATAAGTTCAGAACTGTGTTTACCTATGATGCCATATCTATCTATATACATATATATTCTACACACATGGACACACACACAGCAACACCAATTCTATAAGTTGCCCTTACAACTGTAAATCATAATTTGAACAATTCATCCATTTGGTTTTTCTTATGTGGACAGTATAATTTTTTTTTAATATTCCATCCCCTAGACAGTAGCATCTAGAAAGGCTTAAGGAAGGCTCCTACAGCAGCCATATCTTCATTTCCCAGAAGGCTGTACTGGAATTTCCCATTCTGCTCCAAAAACTTTTATTCCTGGAAGATCACTTGAAACGTGGAATTCACACCTAAGAAATACTCTCTGACCATGTAGCCCTTCCCTCTGACTGGAGAGTAGAGACTTCTTCTAAGAACCTCCAAGTAAGGAGAGCATCCAAGCCAACCATCTATTTATTTCAAACTAGGCTATTTCACACACTCTGGATTATTCCATCATTCCCCCAAAGTCAGGTATATTACTTTCCTACTCTAATCCTATCCTCTGCTTTTCAGCTTCCTTTAATTTACTGCCTTTCTCAGTATATATAAGATATATAAGATCCCTGAGAAAAGGAACTTTCCTTTTGAATTTTTTGTATTATAAGAATTTAGCAAAAAGCCTGGCATATAGAAAGTATTCAATAAATGCTTGCTAACTGACTTACTAAACTCATTATCTATATAAATTCTTTCTACACTTTGATTGCATGGCACCTGATCTATTCATAATGACAAAAATACTTGCTAAGTATGTATCTCTTCTTTTATATCTGATGTTAAATTAACAATCATAGCATGAAAGAACAAAATTATCTCTGTTTTTGCATCATTTCAGGAATGATAAGATTTTGACATATACATATACGAGTGGTTTTCAATGACAGACTTTAAGTTGTTCATTCCTGGACTCTACTGCATAAAATGTTTATATAGTCAACAAAAAATACATAGTGATTTTGTATCCTCCACACCTTTTAATCATTGTGAGTAGGGTGGAAAATGGAGTATAGATATTTCTGGAAGGAGCTCTTGGTGAGGAAATCCCTTTTACTATGGCAGATAAGAAATGATGCTGCAATTTTAATTTCTATGAAGTTGCCTGGGTCATTGAGAGGTTAGGCAACATTCCCAGAGCACATAGCCAGTATGTTTTAGAGGGAATTCAGGCTGTCCCAACTCAAAGGCCTGAGCTATTTCCTATATTAATTAATTATGTGATTTTAGTGGTGTGAACGTTTATGGAGTACCATTTGCAATATTCCACTAGGTCCTTTCTCAAGACTTCATCAAAATTGTCCCTCATGAGTATTCTAGATAAACCTCATCAAGATTTTAGAAATGGTGGTCCAGGGAATAGAGCATTGGCCCTGGAGTAAGGAAGACCTGAATTCAAATCCCGCCTAAGACACTTAACACTTACTAGCCATGTGACCTTGGGCAAGTCACTGAACCCCAATTGCCCGGCCCTCCTCCCTCCAAAAAATAAAAGCAAAAAACAAATATATTTTAGAGATTGGACCATATGGTTCACTGCTATTATTATTATTATTTTTTTACATTCTCTCCTCTGAAGTGGGAGGAAGGAGGTAATGTCATTTATGTTTTCTCCAAGTCTTTAATGTCTTTAAATCTTTAAAATATAATTATAGAAAATCTCCCAAAGTCCTAAAAATTCTGTCTACTCTAGTATGGAATTTCTCCTTGTATATTTGCACTACAACAATTGTTCATCTTTTGTTCTCTTTCTATTTCTTCATAAGTAATATCAAAAAGGCCTTGAGAGTCTAAATATGCTATCTACAATATTCTTGATAAGGAAGATTTTGTTGTAGAAATATTCACTGATCTTTTCTCTTCATCTTTTGTCTCCTTTCCAGTTTCATGTTTCTATGTTCTTTGAATTATTTGGTTAAGTTATATATCTCTCCCAAATAATTTTTTTCTCAATTACTTCTCTCTGTTTATGAGAGAGTACTTCTTTTTTTTTTTTTTTTTAAAGCAATTGGGGTTAAGTAACTTGCTCAAGGTTACACGGCTAGTCATTATTTATGCGTGGGTGCTCATTTTCTGAGGCCGGATCTGATCTCAGGTCATCCCAACTCTGAGGCCGGCACTCTTACTCACTGTGCCACCTAGCCGCCCCTTTAGGGCAATTGGGGTAAAGTAACTTGCCCAAGGTTACACGGCTAGGTTTTTGTTTGTGTGGATTAAGTGTCGGAGGCCGGCTCCAAACTCAGGTCCTTCTGACTCCAGGGCAGGCGCTCTATTCACTGCGCCACCTAGCCGTGCCTTGAGACAGTACTTCTGATAATCTTTCACTATCTTCTTCCCTAAGATCTTACAAATGGGTTTAGACTCAAAACTTCTTTTGCCCTTGGCTGTCATATATCTCTCAAAGTGAACTTGCTTACTGGCAATTCTTTTAATTTGATTTAAAAAAAAATCCTTAGGATATGATAATAGTCAATGTCAATGTTTATTTAACATCAGTAACTTACATTAATAGGTCAGGTTTGTGTTACTTCAGTAGACTATCTATCACATTTTTATTCTCTTAAAATATTAATTTTGGTCTTTTCTCTAAAACGTCAATACTGTCATTATATATTGCAGCTTCTTTAGAAATAATTCTCACATTAGAAATATCCCTTAGCAACAAGTCTTTTCTTGTTTGTTAAAATAATATTGTGTAACAAATGTTATTATACTGATTTTATGATAGAAGAAACTAAAGCAAACAGGGATAAAGTGATTTGGTCAGGGACACACAGCCTAAGTTGCCACCTTGCTCTGCCTGTCACTTGACTCATTACCTAATTTATTTGCATCTCAGATTCTAAGAGGTATATTCTGGTATTTTCTCATTACTTACTAAGATTGAACTCTCTAACTAATTTCTAATGAGTAGCCACATCAGTTTATTAAATGTTATTTATTTTATAAATAGATAAAGCTTTTCCACATCAGTTTAAATCTGTGTATAGATGTATATGTATACATATACACAAGCACGCATATAATTCATACATGCATACACATGTGTTTGTATATACATATTTATATACACATACCCATCTGTGTGTACATGATGTGTGTGTGTGTGAGAGAGTACTAAAGTACAGTGTGTCAAGTACGTGGAGCCTCCACCTAGGCTATATTTGAAATATAAATCCTGAAATCCCATTACACTTAACAAGAAAAAAATAATTCATTCTTCATATAACTTATGAGGTTGTCTTCAGCGTTTCTTGATTCCAAAGCTCATGTGAGTTTCGTGCTATCAGAAACAGAGTTTGGGTATTTTTTTACATTCCTACATCCTGGATCTGTGGAAAATAACATTCTTATTTGCAATGTGGTCCAGTATGAGAGGGCTAGTATAAAGCCAAGTTCAAACAGCTTTCCAGAGGACTGCTAATGAGGACAGCTTCAAAGTTCTGATTACACAGTAGAGTGAATTCTCTATTTATTCAGTAACAAACTAAAAAAAAAAAACATTCACAGAAATCAAAGTACAGCATTCACAATTTTATGGCATAACAACTTATCACTAAAATGGCCACATAGTTTTCACCAAAGTGGACACATAGTTTTAAACTAAGTACAATCATTTAGTAAGAAATTAACTCACTCATGCTTAAGGATGGAAGCTTTATTAATTGACACAAAGTACAATGGTCAATATTTCTCCACCCCTACATCACATTATCTTAATCTCTTCAATCAAAAAGATTTTCTTTCTTCTTAATTGGAGATTCCAATCACCCTCAATTAGTAAGTCCTTAACTCAATCATCTAAATGTAAAGGTCAAAGTTCTCCACCTGTAGGCCACAGTAAATCATGATCTTCTCAGTTTGCATTAAATACCGAAGGAGATGTCTTTTCATCTTGACTTGAGGCAAGCTTTCAGCTTCCATGGTTCCAGCTCCTGCCAGCTCCTTGTTGTGCATATTGAAGCTCAGAGGCTAATCTACCTCAAGCCCTTCACATTTCCTGTTCCTTGAAAGACAAAGCTTAGCAAAGCCACAATAACATTCATGTACATTGCTGGCACCCTCATCAATTCACTTTCTGCCAATGAAATCAACATAGACCCAACAATAAGGTCTAAGGAATCAACACAAATCATCAGTATAGTGGCAGGACTTCTGAAAATATCATTAAGGCCCTCCTTCAGGAGTTTTATAAACAAACCACATGAAAATCCTTTTAGGGCTTCTGAACCAGCAGCAAGGTCCTAGGGCTTCTGTAAGTCCTTTTTCTCCCAGCACTATCCTCCATTAGCAGATGAACCTGACAAAATAACATCAAAACAGACACACAAAGTACTGGCACCAAAGTCATGCTTCCTCCCATTTCTCCTCTCTTTTCATTTCTGAGTTCTTCTCAATTTCTTTTCTCAGTTTTTCTTGGAAGTTCTGGCTGGCTCTCAAAGGTTCTCAGCAGCTCTGACTGGCTCTCCGAAGTTCTCAGGGGCTCTTAGAAGTTCTCATTTCTCAGTTCTCTTCTCTCTCTCTAGCAGTAGTTGCTCAGCCTCCAGATGCTCTGTTGCAGTAGTTCTGGCCTCTCTCAGCAGTTCTGGCTTCTCTCAGCTTGGGATTTTCCTTATATAAGGTATTAGCTTTTCCACGTTCTGCCCCTTCCTGTTATTTCAACAAGTCCATCCCACCATGGGATTCACAAGTTTTGGATCTTAATACTTGACACAATTACGAACTTGAAAAAAGGTGCTAAGTACCTGTTTGCCTGCCAATACAAGGGGCATGGAAAATCTTCACATTCCATTACTATAATAGCTAGCTAGTTGTTGCAGTGGATATAATATCTTTTTTGAAGCCAAGATTTATGATTATAATTTATAATATTCCATGTTAATTGTTTTATTGCCATTCTTCCCATTCATATTTTCGTAGTCATTTTCTATGGTGTTTTCTGGGTTATGCTAACTCCACTTTAAATCCATTCTTATAATTCTTTCCAAGAACTTCTATTTTCATAAAATTTGGTATATTTGTAGCACAAAAATATTATATTTTTAACCATTGCCCAATCAATTTTTCCTATTTCTTGTAGTAGGATGTAGAAATGTACCTAAAACTATTTTGGTATATAGTGAGCATTTCTTTTTATCATTGAACTTATTGCTGTATGTGTCTAAAAATGAAATCTTTGCATCAAAACTATGTACATTTTAGTGACTAATGCACAATTTCAAATTGCTTTCCAGAGCTATATCAAAATTTTATTATGTATATATCCTTCCATGAAGGTTTCAACATTAACTATTCCTATCTTTTTGAACTTTGCCAATTTCTTTTGTGCACATCCAATATTTCAAGTTATTTTGTTTTTCATTTATCTTATTTATAATTCGGAAAACTGTTTTACATTATCATTAATGTTTTATGAATCCCTCTCGAGAGCTGTTTGTTTATATTGTTCAAATATCAGAAATCATAGTAGTAGGAGAAAGGATCACTTCCAAAATTTTAGGAAGACTATTATCAAAAGATTTGGAGGTAATGATCTTTAAAACTAAATATGTAGTTTATATAAGTGAAAGGGAGTGAACATTTGATTTTTGACCCCTGCTTTTTAAGAAGTACAAGTGGTTCTGGAATATGAAGCAATACAGATTTTTCTTTAGGTAAACATGATAGCACATAACTATGAAAAATAATAAAAAAATAAAATGAAATGACTTATTTCTTAAGAGTCTATCCTTTTGTCCTAAGTTACAGGTGAATTTTAAGGATGGTGAACCTGGGGCCTTGAAGCTACATGTGGCCCTCTAGGTCCTCAAGTGGGACCCTTCTTTGAATTTTTGATTAGGTCAAAAGGCCACACTTGAGGACCTAGAAGGTCACATGAGGTCTTGAGGCCCCAGGTTTCCCACACCTGACACATTTGCTTTAGTGAAAGAATTTCAAAAAAAGAGCCAACTATGCCAATGAAATGTCTGCATTACAATTATTTATATTTATAATTTCATTTCATATTAGACTAAAGTGATGTGAATTTGAATGTCAGCTTTGCTACTCACTAGTTACATGATATAGATTAAGTCTTATGAATTCCCTAGGTCTCGGGTTACTCATCTGACAAATGAAGAAATTGTTTAGATAATCACTAAGGTGCCTTCTAGAGCTAATATACTTGATTTCACAAGCTGTTTTTATGGGGGTTTTTTGTTTGTTTGTTTACTAATGTCTTAATGGATAAAGGATTTTAAATGAGTTTTTGCATATCTTGCTTCCATATACATACATTCATATATACAAGATACAAAAATGTGTGTACACACACAAAAACTGAAAATTGTTGAGAATTTGAAGCCAAAATAGGCCAGTGGACACAAAAATATGGAATCTGAGAAAATTTTTAGATATATACTCCAGAGGTAGTTAACTATTCTGCCTCATTATAGGACCAATGGTGACTGTAATCAATACTAGTTCAAAATGTTTATTGTTGAATTAGAAATGTTTTTGAAGATCTTAGCTCAAAAAGAATTTAAGGTGTCAGATTTACCTGAGAATTCAAGAAAGGAAATTGAGTATTCGGGTATATCTCTGAAAAAAAAAAAAAACATGTGGAGATATTGTGCTTCAAGTATTCATCTAAAGCAAATTCTAAATAGATTTCTTTTTTGTTCAGTATTTAAAAAATAGTCATCATCTTTAATAATAATGCTTTGCTGGCTCCACTCCAATGGTCCTTTTGTTCTTTGTTCAGTTGCCTATGCTTACCAAAGCATATAATTAATTACAATCTAATTATGTTTCAATAAGATGATGAATTGAAATACAGATATATAAGGAAGCAAATGCTTAGTATTAATATTTTCCCCAATACATTTCTAGGTGTTTTCCAAATTTATTTAAAAGGATAAAATAGAAGGAAAATTTTTAAATTTTAATGTTGTTAATAATGATGAAAAATAAACTCAATATAAATGAACAATTGGAATGAAATAAATATAGAAATTTCATTTAAAACTAGATCAAAAGCATCAAAAAATATAAGTTATTGAGTATACCTACAAATTCAGGTAAACATAATAATTATTATTAAAACTGAATAAAATGGAGAGTGTGAAGCAAAGATGGCAGAGGGACTCAGTTCATTTCATTTTAGATTCCCTTCCAAACAACATTAAAATAATGCCTCAAACCAAATTCTGGAGCAGCAGACACTCACCCCCCCCCAAAAAAAAATATCCAACTTTGGAGAGAGAAATACATCCAGGCCAAGAAAATACAGGAGGTCAAAAAGAGAGAGCTAAAATGTAGGGGAAGAGACTGTCCCAGAGCCCACATGGATGAAAATCCAGTGATGGGAATAGATGGTAATGACAAAAGCAGCAGCAGCTTGTTAGCTTTCACACCAAAGATGATCATACCACTTTGTAATCACCAAAACCTTCCAAAAGCCTAGACCTGGCTCTGAAACTAGCAGTGTTAATTGTGTGAAACTTGAGAGAGATCTTCTCCCACATCCACAATGGAAACAGGGCCCAACTTTAATGTAATGTTGAAAATAAAGAAATAAAATGGAAAAATGCTCAAAAAACAACACCAACAAAAGAATTTCACCATGAAAAGTACACTGAGGTGTACAATGGATGAAGAAGGAAGGGAGAAGCAAAATGGGGTAAATTATTTCACATGAAGCAGAGTAAAGCACCTATTACAATGGAGGGGATGATGGAAGTGTGGGCAATGGGCATCGATAGAAACTGTATACTCATCAGTATTGGCTCAAAGATGGAATAATATGCAAAATACAGAAAGTTATCTTACCCAATATGGAAGGAAGAATGGACTGACAGAAGGGAGGGTACATAGGGGAATTTGGTATACAGGAACAAAATACTAGTTAACTGTGAAGGAAGAGAGAGGAAGGAAAAAAATAGGATGGAGGGAAATACCCAGTTAACAATCAAGAATGTGAATATGAATGGGATGAACTCTCCCATAAAATGGAAGTGGATAGCAGAGTGTATCAAAAACCAGAATCCTAAAATATGTTGTTCGCAAAAACAAACTTGAAGGAGAGACACACACCAAGAGTAAAGGTAAGGGGCAGGAGCAGAATCTATTTCTGATTCAGATGAAGTAAAAAAAAAAGCAGGGATAGCAATCCCTATCTCACACAAAGTAAAAGAAAAAAAATGTACCTAATTAAAAGACAAAAGGAAGTCAACAACATCTTGAGTTACAGGGATAAATAGAGAGCAAAACTATTTTAGTTGGGGACCTCAACTGTCTCCTTTGAGAACTAAATAAATCCAACCAAAAAATAAACAAGAAAGAAATTAAGAAGGTAAATAGAATTAGAAATTTTAGATATGACAGGTTTTTGGAGAAAACTGAATGGGAACAGAAAGGAATATACCTTTCTCTCAGTAGCACATGGCATCCATGAAGAAACTGATAATGCATTAGGGCATAAAAACCTTCAAATAAAATTTAGAAAGGCAGAAATGTAAAATATATTCTTTTGGGATCATAATGCAACAAAATTATGTTGAACAAAGGTCATTGGAAAGATAGATTAAAAATTAATTAGAAGTGAAATAATTTAATCCCAAATAATAAGCAGGTCAAACAATAAATAATAGAATCAATCAGTAATTTTATTACAGAGAATGACAAAAATGAGACAACATCTCAAAATGTATGGAATGCAGTCAAAGCAGTACTTAGGGGAAAGTTTTACTTCTCTTAATTCTTACATCAACAAAAAAGAGAAAAAAGCAGATCAATGAGGTGGGCATAGAAATTAAAAACAAAAACAAAAACAAAAAATAGAAGAAGAACAAAGTAAAAATCTGAATTGAGCACTAAATTAGAAATTCTGAATAAAAAAGGTGAGATTAATAGGGCAGTAAGTTTTTTTTAAAGCTATTGACTTAATAAATAAAGCTAAGGGCTGGTTTTGAAGATGAAAATAAAATAGTTAATCATTGGTTTATTTGATTTAAAGAAAGAAGGAAACAAAATATCTAGTATCAAAAATGAAAAGGGTGGAATTATGACCAAATGAAGAAGAAACTAAAGGAATTATTACAAAAAATAGTACCTGAATATATGCCAAAAATATGACAATTGATGCATATTTATGAACTATAAATTGCCCAGATTAATAGATCAGGAAAGAGAAATATATAAATAGCCCCATCTTAGAAAAAGAAATTGAACATTATTGAACTCCCTAAAGAAATAGCCAGATGGGTTCACAAATGAATTCTACCAAATATTTAAGGAACAATTCATTCCAGTATTATATTAAACTATTTGGAAAAATAGGCAAAAAAGGAGTCCTACCAATTAAAATTTTTATGACACAAATACTATGACACCATATCCAGGAAGAACTGAAACAGAAAAAGACGATTATGAGCCAATTTCCTTAATGGTCATTTATGTAAAATTTGGAACAAAATACTAGCAAAACAATTACAGCAATATGTCACAAGAATTAGTACTATCACCTCGTGGGATTTATACCAGGAATTCAGAGTTTTATCAGTAGCAGGAAAACTGTCAATATATTTCACCATGTCAATAACATAATGAAGACAAATCATATTATTATCTCATTAGATGCTTTAAAAGATTTTGACAAAATACAGCACCTATTCCTATTAAAAACAAGAGAGCATATGACAAAAAGGAAGGATGGATGGAAGGGAGAAAGGAAGGAAGGGAGGGAGGGAGGAGGGAAGGAAGGGAAGGATGGAGGGAGGGGGAAGAAGAGAGAAAGAATGATAATGAAGGTAGGAAGAAAGATGAGGAAGAGAGTGTAAAATGTATATGGGAGAGATGTAAAACGTGAATGTAAAATGTATATGGAGAGCATGGAAAAACATTATAAACTAATGCAAAGTGGGGGAAAAGGAGACACAGGAAAACAATTTGGACAACGCATACAATATAGATGGAAACAACAAAGCATCTGAAATTAAATGCTGTGAAATTATCATGACCAAATTTGATACAACAGAGGAGATATAAGAAGCCACCTCCCTCCTATCTCTATTTAGGCAAGAAACTATGGTTATTCAACACTGTAAGTAATGTCTGACTTTGTTATCTACTGAGTTCATTTGTTTTACTGATATTTTTCTTTTTCTTTTTATAATCAATATCTTACTGGGAGGGATATCATACAGAGATTATTTTTAGAAATGTAAGAGATGTGAAAAAATTTAAATGTATTTAAAAATAAAAAAAGAAATGAAGTAGAAAAATTCTCAAACAACAACAATGAATGCGACCATGAAAACCTTTTATGGTTACAGAGAAGATCAATGCATATACTGAGAAGATATTGAAGTCAAAATAACTACAAGCCTCCAATATGCCTACAAAAATATGAATTTGACAAAAGTCAAAGAAAAATAAACTGGAAGAGATAATAACTATTTTTTTTTAAATCAATGAAGAGTGGCAGAGGAAAAATTAGGTTTGAAAATGAAGGCAAAGGAAGGAAATCATGAAAAGGAGAAAAAATATGTAAGAAAATAAGCCCCTAAAAACTAAATTGGTTAAAAGAGAAAAAGAAGTACAAAAATTCATTGATGAAAATAACTCCTTAAAAAATCGAAGTGACCAAATAGATAAGGAGGTAGAAAAGATCACTGAAGAAAATGATTCCTTTAAAATTAGAATTTGAAAAGTAGAACCTAATGATTTCATGGGACTTCAAGAAAAAATAAAACAGAGGAGGCAGAGCCAAGATGGCAGAGTAGAAACAGCATGTCCAAGGTGCTCTTCCCCCATATCACCTCCAAACCATGTAAAAGGGGACTCTGAACAACTTTTGGAGCCAAAGCACCCACAGAACAACACAGAGAAGCTAACCTCCTGCTGAGGACAGCTCAGAAGCCCTGCAGGAAGGGCCAGCACAGTGCTCTGGGAACCGACAGCCCAGCAAACCGAGAGCCCAGCCCAGATCCATGTGAGCCACAGTTTTAGCCCCAGGGTGGCTATGCCAGCAGCCGGATGGAGGGAACTCAGAACACCAGCAGCTGTGGCAATTCCAGAATTATCAACACAGACATGCCTAGGACAAAGTGAGTGGTTAATGCCCTATGAACTTTGAGATCAATATTTGTGGAATGCGTCGGCTTCCACCCCTGGGGGGCTAGAAGCCACTGAAGGGACACGCCATTTTGCAATTTCAGTGGCAGCTCCAGCTCCTGGCCTGCAAACTCTAGGGAGATCCAGCGATCAGTGTTGGGGGGGGGGGTAATCTCTCTTGCTTTAACCTCCCTGGATCTGGATTGTGATCTGGGGTGGAGGTCGTGAGTGGGTTTCCACCTTGCCAGAAACAGAAGTTGCCCCCCCACACACACATGTTCGGAACGAAAGTACTCATCTGGCGCCAGGCCATACTGTGGCAACAAAGCCAAAAGTCAAGTAATTAAGTGGCAATATGCCAAGGCATAGGAAACAAATTAAACAGAAAAATGCAACCTTAGACTCCTACTTTGGGGGCAAAGAGGGTCGAAGCATAGAGGGAGAGGAGAGCTGTGAGGTCAGAAGTCCTGCTCCAAAAGCCCCAGGGGAAAACATGAGCAGGTTGCAGGCCATAGAGGAGGACATTAAGAAGGACTTTAAAAACCAAATAAGAGAAGTGGAGGAAAAATTGGGAAGAGAAATGAGAAGGATGCAGGAAAAGTATGAAATGAGGGTCAACAGCCTGACTGAAGAAAATAACACCTTAAAAAATAGACTAACTCAAATGGCAAAGGAGGCCCAAAGGGCAATGGGGAGAAGAATGCCTTAAAAAGGCGAATATGCCAGATGGAAAAAGAATCTCAAAAGCTCATTGAGGAGATTCATTCCTTCAGAGTTAGACTGGAGCAAATGGAAGCTAATGACTTTATGAGTAATCAGGATGTTGTTAAACAAATCCAAACAAATGAAAAAATAGAAGGCAATGTGAAATATCTCATGGGAAAAACCACTGACCTAGAAAATAGATCCAGGAAAGATAATTTAAAAATTATTGGAATACCTGAAAGCCATGATCAAAGAAAAAACCTAGAAATCACCCTTCAAGAAATTCTCAAAGAAAATTGCCCTGATGTTTTAGACCCAGAGGGCAAAATAAAGGTTGAAAGAATCCACCGATCACCTCCTGAAAATGATCCCAAAAAGAAAACTCGCAGGAATATTATAGCCAGGTTCCAGAATTCCAAGATCAAGGAGAAAATACTACAAGCATCCAGGAGGAAACAATTTCAATATTGTGGAAACACAATCAGAATAGCACATGACCTGGCAGCTTCTACACTGAGGGATCGAAGGGCATGGAATACGATATTCCAGAGGGCAAAAGAGCTGGGATTGAAGCCAAGGGTCACCTACCCATAAAAACTGAGTATTTTGTTTCAGGGGAAAATATGGTCATTCAGTTGAATAGAAGACTTTCAAGCATTCTTGAGGAAAAACCCAGAGTTGAATAGAAAATTTGACATTCAGACACAAGAAGCAAGAGATGCTTGAGAAAGTAATCAGGGAAAAGAAATCAAAAGGAACTTATCAAAGTTGACCTATTTACATTCCTACATGGAAAAACAATAACTGAGATTGATGAAACTTTTCTCAGTATGAAAATAGTGGAAGAAGGGTGTATGGACATAGGAATACATATGTGAATGTGTTTATATATGTTTACAGTTATACATGGTTAGAGGGCATAGGTTGAACTTCTTGGGACGGGATGATACTTAAGGGGTGAAATTATGAGGTGAGAGAGGAAAGTGGTAAGAGGAGATGGGGGAGAGACAGGGTAGGGTAAATTATCTCATGTAGAAGAAGCAAGGGGTAGTGGCTGCAGGGGAGGGGAAGAATAGGAAGGCAAAAAGGCAAAACCATATTCTCATTGAATTTGGCTCAGGGAGAGAATGATATACATACCAAATGTGATGTCTCACCCTGCTGGAGAGTAGGGGGAGGGGGGATGAGAGGGCAGATGATGGAGGGGAGGGCACTCTGGCGGAGGGGAGGTTGGAAGTACCCACTTTCAAAGAGAGAGAGGATCAAAGTGGGGAATGGACCAGTTCGGGGGTGGGATGTGTGGGAGGGAATTATAAGCAGCCTTTTATAATATATCTACTATGACAATGTTTTGTATAGCTATACATGTACAACACATACTGAATTACTTATCTTCTCAGAGGGAATGGGTGACAAGGGAGGAAGGGAATTGAGCTGAAATTTGAGGTCTTAAAATTAAATGTTTCAAATATACATAAATACTATTATTAATACTATTTTGCATATAATTGGGAGATAAGATGTGCAGGCATTGCGGCACAGAGATTCACCTTGCTCCAATTGAATAGTTGAAGGGGGTATGGGAGAAGATATGGGAGACAGCAGATTGGATGAGGGGATATCTTCTGGCGCTGCTATTCTGGGATGTTCGGTAGGGGAAAAATGGGGGGAAAATTGTAACTCAACATCTGGAGGAAATGAATAGTGTAAACCTGAAGTTAAGAAAAAATGAAAAAAACAAAAAAGAAAACAAAATCAACAGAATGAAACAAATAGAAGAAAATTTGTAATGTCTCAGAAAGAGAAGAGGACGAACAGAATAAAATAGAATGGAGGGAATTGCAATTACTAATCATATTTGTTAATGTGAAAGAAATGGACTAATCTATTAAACAGAAGCACATAACAGAATGGATTTTAAATAAATGTCCAACAATATTTTATTTACAAGAAACACACTTGAAACAGAGACATACAGAAAATTAAAATAAAGAACTGCAGCAGAATCTCTTGTGCTTCAGCTAAAGTCAAAAGGAAGGAGTAGCAATCCCGATCTTAAGCAATGCAAAAGCAGAAATAAGCCTAAGTAAAATGTATAATCAGGGTAACTATATCTTGCTAAAAGTAATTATAGGCAATGAAATAATACTAATACTAAGCACATATGTTCTAAATGGCATGGCCTCCAATTCTTTTTTTTAATAATTAAACACATGCTTTATTAACTTCTGGTTTCCATCATTCATTTCCACCAGATTATGAGTTACATTTTCCCCCATTTTTCCCTACCCACCACCCCAGAATAACAGTCCCACTAGATATCCCCTCATCCAATCTGCTCTCTCCCATATCTTCTCCCATACCCCCTTCGACTTTGCCATTAGGGCAAGGTGAATCCCTGGGCCCCAATGGCTGGACATCTTATGAAACATTTAATTTTAAAACTTCGATGTTCAGATCCATTCCCTTCCTTGTCACCCACTCCCTCTGAGAAGATAAGCAATTCAGTATGTGTTGTATATGTATAGCTATGCAAAACATTACCACAGTAGATGTATTGGAAAAGACTGCTTATATTTCCCTCCCACCCGTCTCACCTCCCATCTGGTCCATTCCCTACTTTGATCCTATCCCTCTTTGATAGTGGGTACTTCCATCTGCCCTCCCCCCAGAATGCCCTCCCCTCCATCATCCCCCCTCTCATCCCCCTTTCCCCTACTCAGGAGAGTGAGTGAGGGTAAGATATTTCATTTAGTATGTATGTGATTCTCTGCTTGAGCCAACTTCAATGAGAATACGGTTTTGCCTTTTTTTCTTCCTGTTCTTCCCCTCCCCTGCAACTACATCCCCTTGCCTCTTCTAAATGAGATAGTTTACCCTACCCTGTCTCTCTCCATCTCCTCTTACCACTTTCCTCTCTCACCTCTTGACTTCACCCCTTAAGAATCATCCCTTCCTTGGGGTGGCTAGGTGGCGCAGTGAGCAGAGCGCCCGCCATGGAGCAAGAAGGTCCCGAGCCCAGATCTTGCCCCAGACACCCAACACACAAACAAAACCCCAGCCTTGAGACCCCAGGCAAGTCACCCAATGCCAATTCCCCTCCAAAAAAAAATCATCCCTTCCCATCAAATTCAACCTGTGCTCTCTATCCATGTATACCTGTGAATATATGCCATGTACCCTTCTTCAATTATTTTCATAATGCAAAAGGTTTCATCAAAAACAGTTATTGTTTTTCCATGTAGGAATGTAAATAGGTCAACTTTGATAAGTTCCTTTTGATTTCTTTTCCTTGATTACCTTCTCAAGCATCTCTTGCTTCTTGTGTCTGAATGTCAAATGTTCTATTCAACTCTGGTTTTTTCATCAAGAATGCTTGAAAGTCCTCTATTCCACTGAATGACCATATTTTCCCCTGAAACAAGATACTCAGTTTTTCTGGGTAGGTGACCCTTGGCTTCAATCCCAGCTCTTTTGCCCTCTGGAATATCATATTCCACGCTCTTCAATCCCTCAGTGTAGAAGCTGCCAGATCCTGGGCTATTCTGATTGTGTTTCCACAATATTGAAATTGTTTCCTCCTGGCTGCTTGGAGTATTTTCTCCTTGATCTTGGAATTCTGGAACCTGGCTATAATATTCCTAGGAGTTTTCTTTTGGGGATCTTTTTCAGGAGGCAATTGGTGGATTCTTTCAACCTCTATTTCCCCCACTGAGTCTAAAACATCGGGGCAATTTTCCTTGAGAATTTCTTTGAGGATGATTTCTAGGTTCTTTCTTTGATCATGGCTTTCAGGTAGTCCGATAATTTTTAAATTATCTCTCCTGGATCTATTTTCCAGGTCAATGGTTTTTCCCATGAGATATTTCACATTGCCTTCTATTCTTTCATTTGTTTGGATCTGTTTAACAGCATCTTGATTTCTCATAAAGTCACTAGCTTCCATTTGCTCCAGTCTAACTCTGAAGGAATGAATCTCCTCAGTGAGATTTTGAGATTCTCTTTCCATCTGGCAAATTCGACTTTTTAAGGCATTCTTCTCCTCATTGCCTTTCTGAGCCTCTTTTGCCATTTGAGTTAGTCTATTTTAAGGTGTTATTTTCCTCAGTCAGGCTGTTGACTGTCATTTCATACTTTTCTTGCATCTTTTTCATTTCTCTTCCCAAATTTTCCCCCACTTCTCTTATCTGCTTCTTAAGGTCCTCTATGGCCTGTAGCCAGCTTGTATTTTCATTTGGGGCTTTTGGTGCAGGTGTACTGACCTCACAGTCCTCCTCCATGCTTTGAGCCTCTTTGCCCCTAAAATAGGAGTCCAATGTTGAACTTTTCTGTTTATTTTGTTTCATTTGTCTAGGCATGTTGCCACTTAATTACTTGATTTTGGGGCTTATTGCCACAGTAGGACTCTGCCACCAGACAGGGGATCTTCTGCCCAAACGTGGGGTCTTCACAACTTCTGCCAGTTGGGTGGCCTCTGTAAAGCCTCCACCCACTCTGGCAAATTGGATGCCCACCCCAAACTTCCCCCCCAAACCAGAATCCATATCCAGGCAGTTTAAAGCAAAAGCAATTAACCCCCAGACTGATTGCTGGATCTCCCTACAGTTCACAAACCAGGAGCTAGAGCAGCCACTGAAGCTGCTCTGTGCCTCATCTCCTCAGAAGCTTTTCGCCCCCAGGGGAGGAAGCCACGCATTCCCCAAATACTGGTCCCAAAGTCCAAAGGGCACTAACCTCTCACTTTGTCCTAGGCATATCTGTGCTGATAATTCTGGAATCGCCACAATTGCTCCTGTTCTGGGGTCCCTCCAGCTGGCTGAAGGCCCGGCCACCCTGGGGCTAAAACCGCGGACCTGGGCTCAGCTCTGTGCTGCACTGTCGGTTCCCAGCTTGCTGTGCTGCCTGCTCTCAGATCACTGTGCTGGCCGCTCCCTGCAGGGCTGCTGGGCTGTCCTCAGCAGGAGGTTAGCTTCTCTGTGTCATTATGTGGGTGCTGTGGCTCCAGAAGTCGTTCTGAGTCCCCTTTCACATTGTGTGAAATTTGCGTGGGGCAGAGCACATTGGAAATGCTGTTTCTGCTCTGCCATCTTGGCTCCGCCCCACCAGAAATCAAGGCCTCCAAATTCTTAAAGGTAAATTTAAATAAATTACAGAAATGGACAGTAAAACCATACTGTTGGGGAAAATCAACTTTCCCCTATCAGCACTAGACAAATGTAACCATGAAATAAATAAGAAAGATTAATTTTATCTTAGAAAAGTTATATATCATAGACATCTGGAGAAAAGTGAATAAAAATTGAAAGGGGTTTACATTTTGGCAGATATATGTGACATCTTCACAAAAATTTGCCCTCTATTAGGAATAAAAATCTCACAATCAAATGCAGAAAAACAGAAATATTAAATGTACCCTTTCAAGGCCATAAAACAATAAAAATTAAATTTAATAAATGGATATGGAAGTATAGGTGAAAAGCTAATTTTAAACTAAATTATCTAACTCTAAAGAATCAGTGGATCAAAGAACAAATCATAAAAACAATAATTCCATTGAAGAGAATGACAACAATGAGGAAACATTCAAAATTTGTTTGATGTAACCAAAGCAGTACTTAGGGGAAATTTTTTTCTTGTAAGATGTACATCTATAAAAGAGAGAAAGCTTATCAATACACTGATTATGTAACTGAAAGCACCTTTAAAAACGAACAATTTAAGAATCCCTAATTAAACACTAAAAATTTTGAAAATCCGAGGAGAGATTAATAAAATTCAATATACAAATACTAGCTATAGGAGTAAGAAAAGAAAAATAATAAGAAAAAATAAAAATAAGCAATGAGGAAGCAAAAATATCATTCTTTGTTGATGACATAGTTGTATGCTTAGAGAAGCTTAGAGAATCAACTGAAAACTAACTTACTGAGGACCTGAGAATGGAAACATGAGTAATCAGAAGAAAATATAATACATTGAACAAATAATATAGGTTAAGAGAAGTTGAAGATGTAAGCTAAGAGGAAGAAAATCTTTCCACAATTAGTAAAAGTAGAATTTCAAGGAAACAATAATGATGTGTCCATGAGGATGCCATAAGTATATGGAAGAAATAAAGCAATTCATCCAAAATGAAATTACAAATCAAATTAAAATTCTTGTGGAAAACATTGAAAGGAGAATAAATAGCTTGAACAGAAGGTAGAAAAGTTTACCAAAATAATGAACTTCTGGGAAAACAAAATGGAGTAAATAGAATTATACCCCATCTTATGAAAATTGTAGCAGTTCTATAAGAAAACAAGAAATATAATTTAAAATTTCATTAAAAGACTGAAAAAATAAAGCACACAACTTCCTATTAAATGGATTTGAAGATAAGGTTCAAACTTGTATTACAAGCAAATAACATAATTTGTTTGTTTGGGGCTTTTTGTTTTGTTTTATTTATTTTTGTTTTATTTTGATTTTTGATGCTGGACCTTCTTATTCCTCTCTGGCTTGATGCAGTATAGCTAATTAAGAATTCTGACCAGACCAGTGATTGTCAAAGAAGTATTTACCTGCTCACTTTCTGCTTTAGGTCAGTGCTCCTTATGAATTTTGGTTTCCTGAAAGCTCACAATAATAATATCAGACAGTGGAGACACCCAATCTGCATAAAGTCACTGAAGTTCAGAATTCCATGTTTAAGTGATCTACCAGCCTCAGTTTTCCCAGTAGCAGGGAATAGACTAGAAATGAAATCATTCTAAATCATGTATATGTCAGAGAACAAATCAGAGAAACAACAAATAATTTAATTTTTTAAATGACAACAATGAAAAAACAGGCCAAATTTTTGGAGATATTGGCAAAGCAGTCATTAGGAGAAAATGTGTATTTCTTAATATACTTTCAACAGAAAAAGAGGGAAAGGACAAATGAATGCATAGGGCATACAATTAAAAATATTTGAAAGAAGAAAATCAAGATACTCCAATTACACATAGAGAAACAGAAATTCTGAAATAAAATATTAAAAAGTTAATAAATAATAAATCAAATAATAATTGAAACTAGGAGCCTTTTCAAGAAAAAAATTAAACAATTTTATAAAAGAACAGAAAACCTAATTATCATATTGAAAATATTAAAAGAATTTATGAGTTAAAAGAACAAAAAGTTTTAGAAATTATTTACTCTTGACTACACCAAAATTTTGGTGAATTAAATGAGATATCACTCTTTAAAATACTTAAAAATAAAAGATTTAATAGTTTAAGTAAAGCACATGCCCTCATCCCTCACCAAAAATTGTGCTTTACTAGTACCTTCTATTTGATTTCTTGATCTTTCTGCCCAGAGGATTGTGTTAAAGATGATTGTTTACTGACTTAGGGAGAGCTACACTCTCTTATGGTGTAAAAGGTTCAAAAAGTCTTCATCTACTTCTCTCTTTAAAATCTGTCACTTGGGATTCAGACAGATGTTCTTTTGGAATTCTAGCTAGGTAGTTGGGTTGTAACATTTATTCCCTCTTCTTAACAGTATTAGTAGCTATAACTTGAACATATGGGTATGAGAACATGTACTTGCATAGGTAAACCTGATAGTTGAACTCAATTTTTTTCACTGCTCTTTCTGATTTTTGTTTCTTTTCCTTAAAACAGTTAGTTACATACATCATAAGAAATGGATATTTATAATCTTGTAACTCATTCATGAGATTTGCTCGTGGTTTAGAAGAAGAAAAGGGAGAGAGAGAGAAGGAGAAGAAGAGCTTTGCAGTTACTTTGTATGTACTTAACATTTCTTAATATGCGTATACCGTATGGTGTACTACAAAGAGAGTGCATCTTGAAGCCAAGTAAAGCTGCCTTCAGATCTCTCCTCTGACACATGCTGGTTGTGTTAATCAACAAAAATCTATAAACGTTTATTAAGAATTTATTTTAAGAGTGTTAAGCAAGAGAATACAAAGATCGGTATAAGACCATTTCTATTATCAAGTAGTTCACAATCTAAGGGAGGAGGGTGCCACAATATAAAAACAATTATTTACATAAATGATCATGGATAATTCTGAATTTAACCCCATAGATCTAGAGGAAACTCTCTAAGACTGTCAGTTGCAGAGGATTTGCTGACCTTCATTGGCAGGGGAAGTTTATTCCCCTGTGTATTCCGTTTACCAACAAAATCACTGATCCATTAACTCTTACTCTCTTTGCATTGTTTTCCAACAATCACTAAGCAGAATGTTAGGATGTGGTAAAGATTTGAGGGTAGGAAATTCTTGTTTGCTTGTTTTTGTCTTTGTATCCTCAGAATGTTGCATTTTATCTGATTTATTTATAGAATTGCATTTAAATAAGAGGAGTGATATAGCTCCTTTTATTTTCCTGTGCAACTGGGGTTCCTATGCAACTCTAAATGATCTCGATAAAATATCTACATGCCCTAAAAAAAATACAACTTTGCTAGCAATATTTTGAAGAACTTCTCTTTTTAATTCTTTCTTGTTTTTAAAAAAAAGTTTTAAAAAGTAAAAGGATGCTTCTACTAGTAGCTCCTTGGAATGTTATTGGTTTGGTTATTTTTTCTGTGGATTTTCTCTTTATTCTTGCCCCTATAAAATTTTAATTATCAGAAGAATGGTGCATTGATTCTACTATGCTACTTCTAAACACAAAACTATTTCTTTAAATCACCCACCCTAAACTAATATTTTTGAGGCTATATTTATATAATGGAAACATACATTTACAGCTTCTCTGGATGAACTTTTCAGTGCCTCACAGCTTTTATATTCAATATTTTTTGGACTTCTGAACCTTGTCATTCCATCTTATCTTCTGTCAAAATAGAGAATAACATATTAAAACCCTAAAATAACCAGATTGTTGTCAAGCATATTCTTTTCTCTTTATATTTACCCATTTTATTTAGTCATATATTGTCCACTTTTAACAATCCTTTAGTAACCTTTCCATTGCTATTCCCTGATCTCCTTGACTTTCTGCACTTGAAAGAAAAGAAGTTATGTTTTGGAAATCTATTTCAGAGACTTTCTGAAGGAGCATAAAGTCTATTAATTTGCTTCTAATCTCACCAAATCATTTTCAATGTTAAACTAATACCCTCTTGATCTTAAAAGCCTAATTAAGACAACTCTCTCTTTTCTGTATGTATTGTGACCATTGTGTACCCAGATATATTCATTTCACCAAGATGAGGGGAAACAGTGTAAGAATAATTGATCTAATACCAAATAGTCCCTTAGGGTTAAATCCCTTGACTTTCCTACTTTCTCCTTGCTGAAAGTTATATATTATAAGTATATTATATTTACCAATGAAGTCTCCAATTATAATATATATTAGGTCTTAAGAACTTAAAAATATATTTTAGTGTATTTTGAAATTATCATTCAATTAAAGTGAATATTCTTCATGTATAGTCATCAGATTAGGATTTCTGATTTTATCTATGTAGATAATCTCTTTACAATGAATATGAGTCCTTTCTCCTTAGTAGGTGGATTTTGAGAGTTGCTATAGGTGAAAAATTAAGCACCATGTGACCAGTCTGGTGATTAGCTTCTGTGAATACACCTGGATTCAACAAAGTACAGTAAACATTAAGTCTTCTAGACTCCTAGAGCTCAAATAGCTTCAAGATCAGTGGTACCTTAAAAAGGCCATTTTCTTTTTTTTTTAATTATATTCTTTTTTTTTAATTAATTTATTAGTTTAGTTTCAGTTGACAAGATTCAATTCCATAGTTACTTGATTTTCAAATTTCCTTTACTTCCCTCCCCCCTCCCCTCATGACATCATATAGTACAGTATAGGGTCTGCAAATGCATTCATATTAAACATTATTTCAATTACAAAGGCATATTGTACTAGGTGGGATGAAAGATGGTAAGGAAGAAGTACAACCAAACAATGAGAAGAACAAGATCATTTAGTTTGCTTCCATCAGGATTCAGGCTCAGTTCTTTCTAGTTATATCTCTGGATGGCACATTTCTCACTTTCTTGAGTCATTAGGGATTAACTTATATCACTGCATTGCTGAAAAGAGTCCAGTCTGTCATAGTTGGTCGTCACAGATATGGTATGTCTGTGATTGTATACAAATTTCTTCTGATTCTACTCTTCTCGCTCAGCATCAGTTTGTATAAGTCTCTCCAGGTAATTATGAAATCCGTCACCTCCTCATTTCTTATAGCACAATAAAATTCCATTACATTCATATACCACAACTTGTTTAGCCATTCCCCAATTGATGGGCACTCCTTTAGTTTCCAATTCTTTGCAACCACAAAAAGGGCTGCTAAAAATATTTTTGTACATATGGTTCTTCCTCCCACTACTATGATCTCTTTGGGATATAACACTAGAAGTGGTATGGCTGGGTCAAAGGGTATGAAATTATTTATAATCCTTTGGGCATAATTCCAGATTGCTCTCCAGAATGGTTGGATAAGTTCACAACTCCACCAGCAATGTATTAGCGTTCCAATTTGCCCACATCCTCTCCAGCATTTGTCACTTTCTTGTTTTGTCATCTTAGCCAATCTGACTGGAGAGATGTGGTATCTCAGAGTTGTTTTGGTTTGCATTTCTCTAATTAATAGTGATTTAGAGCATTTCTTCATATGCTTATAGATATCTTTAATTTATTTCTCTGAAAACTTCCTGTTCATATCCTTTGACCATTTATCAATTGGGGAATGACTTGTATTCACATAGATTTGGCTCAATTCTCTATAAATTTTAGAAATGAGTCCTTTATCAGAGACACAAGTTGTAAAAATTCTTTCCCAATTTCCCACCTTCCTCTTGATCTTGGTTACATTGGCTTTGTTTGTGCAGAAGCTTTTCAATTTAATGTAATCAAAATTATCCATTTTGCATTTTATAATGCTCTCTAATTCTTGTTTGGTCCTAAAATCTTCCCCTCTCCACAGATCTGTCAGGTAAACTATTCCTTGCTTTCCCAAATTGCTTACAGTATCATCCTTTACACCTAGATCATGCACCCATTTAGACTTTATTTTGGTATATGGTGTTAGATAGTGATCTATGCCCAGTTTCTGCCATACTGTATTCCAGTTTTCCCAGCAGTTTTTGTCAAATAGTGCATTCTTATCCTAAAAACTGGGGTCTTTGGGTTTATCGAACAATAGATTACTATATTCATTAACTGCTGGGTCTCCTGCACCTAATCTATTCCATTGATCCACTACTCTACACCTCTGCCAGTACCAAGCAGTTTTGATGACTGCTGCTGTATAATACAGATGAAGATCTGGCATAGCTAGTCCACCTTCCCTAGCATTTCTTTTCATTAATTCCCTTGATATTCTAGACCTTTTGTTTTTCCAAATAAATTTTGTTATTATTTTATCTAACTCTACAAAGTAGTTTTTTGGTAAATTGATTGGAATGGCACTAAATATATAATTTAGTTTGGGTAAAATTGTCATTTTTATTATATTAGCTCGACCCAGCCACGAGCAATTGATATTTTTCCAACTATTTAGATCTGCTTTTATTTGTGTGAGAAGTGTTTTGTAGTTTTGATCATATAGATTCTGGGTTTGTTTTGGCAAGTAGATTCCCAAATATTTTATAATGTCTACAGTGACTTTAAATGGGATTTCTCTTTCTATCTCTTGCTGTTGAGTTTTATTAGAGATGTACAGGAATGCTGAGGATTTATGTGGGTTTATTTTATATCCTGCAACTTTGCCAAATTTATTTATTGTCTCAAGTAATTTTTTACTTGATTCTCTAGGATTCTCTAAGTATATCATCATATCATCTGCAAAGAGTGACAGCTTGGTCACTTCTTTGCCTAATTTGATTCCTTTGATTTCTTTTTCTTCTCTAATTGCTACTGCTAACGTTTCAAGTACCAGATTGAATAAGAGGGGTGATAGTGGACACCCTTGTTTCACTCCTGATCTTATTGGAAAGGCTTCTAGTTTATCCCCATTGCATATAATACTTGCTGATGGTTTTAGATAGATGCTAGCAACTATTTTAAGGAAGGATCCATTTATTCCTATACTTTCTAGTGTTTTTAATAGGAATGGATGTTGTACTTTGTCAAAAGCCTTTTCTGCATCTATTGAGATGATCATGTGGTTTTTCAGTTTTGTTGTTGATATGCTCAATTATATTGATGGTTTTCCTAATATTAAACCATCCTTGCATTCCTGGAATGAATCCTACCTGATCAGGGTGTATTATTTTTGTGATAAGTTGTTGGAGTCTTTTGGCTTATATTTTATTTAGAATTTTTGCGTCTAAATTCATGAGGGAGATTGGTCTATAATTTTCTTTCTCTGTTTTATCTCTTCCTGATTTAGGAATCAGTACCATATTTGTGTCATAGAAAGCGTTTGGTTGGACTCCTTCTTCACTAATTTTCCCAAATAGTTTGTAGAGTATTGGAATCAATTGTTCTTTAAATGTTTGATAGAATTCACTAGTGAACCCATCTGGCCCTGGAGATTTTTTCCTAGGGAGTTCATTGATGGCTTGTTTGATTTCTTTTTCTGAGATGGGGTTATTTAGGTAATTCACTTCCTCTTCAGTTAATCTGGGCAATTTGTGATTTTGTAAATATTCATCCATTTCACTAAGATTGTCATATTTATGTGCATACAATTGGGAAAAATAATTCCTCATTATTTTTTTGATTTCCTCTTCATTGGAGGTAGATTCACCCTTTTTATTTTTGATACTCATAATTTGGTTTTCTTCTTTCTTTTTTTTATCATATTGACTAAGGGTCTATCAATTTTGTTGATTTTTTCATAAAACCAGCTCTTGGTTTTATTTATTAATTCAATGGTTTTCTTAATTTCAATTTTATTAATCTCACCTTTGGTTTTCAGTATTTCTAATTTAGTACTAAATTGGGTATTTTCAATTTGTTCTTTTTCTAGCTTTTTCAATTGCATGTCCAATTCACTGACCTCCCTTCTCTCTGCTTTAATTAAGTATGCACTCAGGGATATAAGACTTCCCCTGAGAACTGCCTTTAGTGCATCCCACAAATTTTGGTATGTTGTTTCATTATTATCATTCTCTTGAATGAAATTATTGATTGTTTCTATAATTTCTTCTTTGACCCACCAATTTTTTAGGATTAAATTGTTTAGTTTCCAATTAGTTTTTAGTCTATCTTTCCATGGCCCTTTATTGCATATAATTTTTATTGCATCATGATCTGAGAATGATGCGCTTACTATTTCTGCCTTTCTGCACTGGATTGTGAGGTTTTTATGCCCTAGTTCATGGTCTATTTTTGAGTATGTACCATGCACTGCTGAGAAGAAAGTAAATTCCTTTTTATCCCCATTCAGTTTTCTCCAGAGATCCATCATATCTAGTCTCTCTAAGATTCTATTCACCTCCTTAACTTCTTTCTTGTTTATTTTGAGGTTAGATTTATCGAGTTCAGAGAGGGGGAGATTAAGGTCCCCCACTAGTATAGTTTTGCTATCTATTTCTTCCTCTAATTCCTTTAACTTCTCATCTAGGAATTTGGATGCTATACCACTTGGTGCATATATATTAAGTAGTGATATTGCTTCATTCTCAATGGTGCCTTTTAGTAGGATATAGTTTCCTTCCTTATCTCTTTTAATTAGATCTATTTTTGCTTTTGCTTTATCTGAGATAAGTATTGCTACCCCTGCTTTTTTTACTTTAGCTGAGGCATAATAAATTTTACTCCAACCTTTTACCTTTACCCTGTGGGTATCCCTTTATTTCAAATGTGTTTCTTGAAGACAGCATATTGTAGGATTATGGTTTTTAATCCATTCTGCTATCCGCCTCTGTTTTATGGGAGAGTTCATCCCATTCACATTCACAGTAATGATGACTATCTGTCTCTTCCCTTCCATCCTATTCCCTCCCCTGTTTATATTTTTGTTTCTTCCTTCTCCCTTCCCCTCCTTGAAGTTTTCCCTTTTGACCACCCCTCCCTCAGTGTTCCCACCCAGTGACCCCCCTTCTTAACCTACCCTCTCCCCTTACTACTATTTCCCTCCCTTATAATCCCTCCCTTTAGTCTCCTCCTTTTCACCCCCCTTACCCTCCCACTATCTATAGGACACAATAAATTTTTATACTTATCAGAGTAAATTACTCCCCGTTTGATTCCAAACCAATGAGAGTAAATTTCAAACAATGCTCCTCTCCCTCCCTCCAATTCCTCTATTTAATGAATTTATGTGTCTATTCACGTTAGATTCTTAAACTTCACTGATAAATTTGATCCTTCTTTGAACCAGAACCAGTGAGAATAGTGTTTAAATGATGTTCCTCTCCCTCTTACTTTCCCTTCTTCTATAGTGTGTTTTGATGCCTCTTCAGATGGCATATTTTACCTTTCCCTAGCTCATCCTTTCCTTTTTCCCATTACAGTACCATTGATCCCCTTAATAGTCTTTTTTTTTTAGACTCCATGTTAGTGCATTCATACCCACACCCTCTAAGTATAACCCTTTTGCAGGTCATGATAATCATAGAGATTTCAAATATTGACAGTTATCAGCTCCACATATAGGGATGTGAACATTTTGCTCTTGTTGCATCCCAAGTAATGAGCTTGTGTTTGTGGGTGTGGGTATGTGCACTTCTGCATGTGTGAGTCTATGTTACCCTTGTTTACCTTTTTATGTTCTTCTGGAGTCTTGTAATTGGAAATCAAATTTTCCATTGAGCTCTGGCTTTTTCATTAGGAAAGTCTGGAAGTCCCTTACTTCATTAAACGTCCATCTCCTTGCCTGAAAGATTATGCTCAGTTTTGCCGGGTAGTTAATCCTTGGTTGTAGTCCTAGCTCTCTTGCCCTACGAAATATCAAATTCCAGTCCCTCCGCTCTTTTAATGTAGAAGCTGCTAGGTCCTGTGTGATCCTAACTGTAGTTCCTCGATATTTGAATTGTTTCTTTTTGGCTGCTTGTAGAATTTTTTCTTTAATCTTATAATTCTGGAATTTGGCTACTATATTTCTTGGAGTTTTCAGTTTGGGATCTCTTTCAGGAGGAGTCCGGTGAATTCTATCAATAACTATTTTATCTTCTGATTCCAGGACCTCAGGACAGTTTTCTTTGACAATCTCTTGGAGGATGTTGTCTAGACTGCTTTTCTCATCATGGCTTTCTGGTAGACCAATAATTCTTAGGTTGTCTCTCCTGGATCTGTTCTCTAGGTCAGTTATTTTTCCAGTGAGATATTTTACATTTTCTTGCAATTTTTCGATTGTTTTTTTTTTGATTGACTCCTGCTGCATCATAGAGTTCTGAGTTTCAGTTTGGTTGTATCTAATTTTTAGTGAATTATGGTCTTCAATAAGTTTTTGAAGTTCCTTTTTTAGGGAGGTATTTTCTTTTTCCAAGTTGGTCATTGCCTCCCTGATTTGGTCTTTAAAATTTTTCTTAAGCTCCTCCAGGAATGCTATTTGGGCTTGAGACCAGATCATGTTTCCTTCTGTGGTCTCTGGTGTGGGCAGAGAGTCTATATTGTCCTGTGTGTTTTGTTGTTCTTGCCCTGCATAGTATGCTGGAATAGACTTTTTTGCCTTCCCCTTCTCCTTTTCAGCTTCCTTCCTTCCCATTGTGACTTCCTGTTTCTTAGTGTCTCAGGCTATGAGTTTGGGGCCTGATCCTTGACTTTGAATACCTCTGGGTGGCTAGTTTATGGCTACATCAGGGAAGTCAGTGAGGAATGTAGATGTGTAGGTGGGTCTGAGTCTGACCACTTCAGATTTCTGCCTCTATACCCCTGGGCTATAAGTAGGCTTTTGTTGGTGAGGTGAGGTGGGGCTTGTTGGGTCCCCTCCCTCTCTTCTCTTCAGATTCCTGGCTGTCTCAGTTACACCCCTTCTTGGAGATTCTCAAGCCTGAGGCTATTTCCATTAACTTGGGATTTCAATCTGGGTGGGAGACTTATCTTTGGGTTTTCTGCTTCATGAAGGAGGGATGGGAGGATCTGAGCAGCTAGAATTTACTTTGCCATTCCAGCCCCTGTATTATACAGGCAGGCAGTTTCTAAACTTCCAGGCTGGGGGCTGAATGCAGCCTGAGAAGCCACTCTCTCCACTGGGGGCCCGACTCTCCTACCTGGCTCCAATGATCCCTTCCCTCTGCGAGATGACTGCGATTCGTCCTTGGTAAGTCTGCAGGCTGGGGCTTTTTCTCTCTCTGGAGTAGTCTGCTTGCCTGCTCTTAGGTCTGAGCTGTGCAGACCCCACGTGCTCTGTGCTCGACCTGTGCGGACACTCTGGGGAACCTCCTGGGCTGGATTCTGCCACACTCTGTCTTCCACTGGGCTTCGTCACTCCGGAATCTGCTCAGGTTTACCCTTTTGGACTTAGTGACAGAGGAGCTCAGCGAGGTTACTGCTTCCTTTCCGCCATCTTGGCTCCGCCCCTAAAGAGGTCATTTTCATGAGACATCATGAAGAGATATAATTCTGAAAGGAAATTGATATCATCTGCAATATTTTTTCTCATTATCACTGATATTTTATAGTTATTGACAAAGCTTTAAAATGTGGCAGATCCTTTGTTTTAACTTAAGAGTATTTTTAATTTAAATTTTAAAGCCTTCTTGGCTTCTTTCTTGTAGTTTTCATATCTATATTTATCTAATTCTGAGAAGGGGAGTTTGAGGTTCACCACTTGTATAGTTTTGCTGTCTCTTTCTGTAACTCACCTTCTCTAAGAATTTGTATACTATGTTACTTGGTGCTTATGTGATTAGTAATGATATTAGTTCATTGTCTATGTTGTCTATATGGTATTTAGCTTAATGTAATTTCCTTCCATATCACTTTTAATTAGGTCCATTTTTGTTTTTGCTTTGTCTGAAATCAGCATTGGACCTCTGATTTTTTTTAATTCAGCTGAAGCTTAACTTATTCTACTTTAACTTTTTACCTTTGCTGTGTTTGTATCTGTCTCTGCTTCAAATGTGTTTCTTGTAAACACCACACTGTAGGATTATGTATAGTTTTTGTTTAGTTTTTTTGTTTGTTTGTTTGTTTTTAATCCACACTGCTATACACTTCCATTTTTGGGGAGAGTTCATCCCATTCATAATCATCATTTTGATTATTAATTGTGTCATTCTCTCAATCCTACCCTCCATCCCCATTTATGCTTTTCTTTCTCCTTTCTCCATTTCCTTCCTCATTAGTGCTTGGCTCTTGACCACAAGCTCTCTTAATCTGCCCTCCCTTTTATCAGTCCCATCTGTTTTCTTTCCCTTTTCCCCTACTACTTCATCCCTCCCTTCTATCCACCCTCTCCTCTTTCTTATTCCTTTCCCCTCCTATTTCCTATAGGGTAGGTTAAATTTCTGTATCTAACTGAGTATGTTATTCCCTCTGAGACAAATCCAATGGGAGTAAGTTTCAAACATTCTTTCCTTTTACATTAATAGTTCTTTGCATCTCTTTATGTGATGCAATTTACCCTTTTCTGCCTCCTCCTTTTCTTTTCTCCCAGTAAAATCACTTTTCAGATCTTAATTAGATATTTTCATCATCACATCAAAGTCAATTTACACATATGGCCCCTATCTACATTTACCCCATTCTAAATCTCATAAAAATTTATTTCTCAGGAGTTAAAAGTATCCTCTTTCTGTAAAGACATATAAACAGTTTAACCTTGTCGAACATCAAGACATTTTCTTTCCTGTTTACCTTTTTATACTTCTTTTCAGTCTTTTATTTGAAGATCAAATTTTATGTTCAATCTTGATTTTTTCATCAATAAAGTTTGGGAGTTTCCTATTTCATTGAATGTCCGTCTCATCCCCTGAAAAATTATGCTCAATTTTGCTGTTTAGTGGTATCTTGGGTATAATCCAAGATTCATTGCCTTCCAGAATAATATCCATAGCACTCTGATTCTTTAATTTAGAAACTGCTAGGTCCTGTGTAATCCTGAGTGTTGTTCTGTTGTATTTAAATTTCTTTTTCTCTAGCTCCTTGCACTATTTTCTCCTTCACCTGACAATTTTGGAGTTTAGGTACAATATTCTTTGGGGTTTTCATTTTGGGATCTCTTTCAGGAGGTGATTTGTGGATTCTTCCAATGAGTTTTTTTTCCCCACTCTGGTTCTAAGATGTCAGAGCAGTTTTCCTTGATAATTTCCTGAAAGATGTTGCATAAGATCTTTTTTTTTTTCTTAACATGGCTTTTAGGTAGAACAATGATTTTTAAATTGTCCTAGATCTAGTCTCCAGGTCAGTTATTTTTTTAAAGAAATATTTTGCATTTTCTTCTATTTTTTTCATTCTTTTGATTTTATTTGACTGATTCTTGATGTCTCATAGAGTCATTAGCTTCCACTGCTCTATTCTAATGTTTAACAAATTGTTTTCTTCAGTTAGGTTTTGTACCTCCTTTTTGATTTTGCCAACTCTTCTTTATAAGGAATAGTTTTCTTCAGTCAATTTTTCTGCTTCCTTTTCAAAGCTATTGACTCTCTTTTGCATACTTCTCATTTCTTTTCCCACTTTTTCTTCTACCTCTCTTAATGTCATTTTTAAAATTCTTCTTAAATTCTTCCAAAAATGCATTTTAGGTTTGAGACCAATCCATATCCCCTTTGAGGTTTTGGACATAGGTGTATTGACAATGCTGCCCTCTTCTGAGTTTTTGTTTTGACATTCCCTGTCCCCATAAAAAGAGTCTATGGTTAGTGTTCATTTTTGCTTTTTGCTTATTTTGTTTGCCTATTTCCTGGCTTGTAAAGTTTATCTCTGTTTCTTGGGCATAGGGAGCACTTTCCCAAACTTCTTGTGCTGAGGGCCAGGGGCCTGCTTACTGGTATTGTGTGCTAGAGTTTCAGGTGCTATTAACTGAAGGCTATAGGACTCTGGCAACTTAGCTGGTGATGATTTGGGGTTCTAGCAGGAGTGTCTGGTGTGAAGCAGATGGGGTTTTTTCTGCATTTCCCCTGGGATACACTGAAGAACATGGAGGTTTCACTGCTGGAGGATACCTGCCAGCCCTGGGCTGTGCTGGAGACCATGGAGGTCTAGCCTCTGGAAGATGCTTGCCCACTTTAGTATGTGCTAAACCGCAGATAGATCCAGCTGCTGGAAGATGACTGCCTCTCAGAGTTGCGCTGAAGCACACAGGTATGTCTGACTGGTAGAAGATGCCTTCCCTTCAGGAGCTGCACTTGTGCTTTCTTACTGATCTTCCAAATTTCCTGGGTTAAAATACTGCTTCACCATGAATTTCTGCTGATTCCACTCTTCCAGTATTTTTCCTGGAATGATATATCCTAGTTTTTATTTTTTAAGAGATCAATAAGGGGCAGTGATAGTGACTCACTGTTTGCTCCTCCATCATGGCTCCCAGAAATCTCTCCAGACCTTTTACCTTTACCCTTATAATTCTGATATTCACTGATGCATTTCTTTCTTTTTCTTTCTTTCTTCCTTCCTTTCTTTCTTTCTTTCTTTCTTTCTTTCTTTCTTTCTTTCTTTCTTTTTTTACTTTTTGAAGGGCAATTGGGGTTAAGTAACTTACCCAAGGTCACACAGCTAGATCTTTTTTGTTTGTTTGTGTATGCATTGAGTGTCTGAGGCCAGATCCAAACTCAGGTCCTTCTGACTCCAGGGCCAATTCTCTACTCACTGTGTCACCTAGCCTCCCATACTGATGCATTTCTTCCTGGAATTTCCATTTGATGAAATTTCCACATCAGTCATATTCCTTTCACATCAAGATGTGTTGCTCTACACTTTTTCCATCTTGCCTCCATGCATGTATATACCATTCCTCCAGCTTCTGTGTTGCACTTACTAATTGGAATGTAAATACTAATTGGAATGTAAATAAAAGGTTAGAGACTTTCTTTCTGATTTTTTATTCCCAGCATTTAGTACTGTGTCTGGCACATTGGGACTGCGTAATAAATGACTTAGATGGCTAGTTAGCTATCAGTGATCTTTGGGACTACTTCAATAATTTCCATTATGTGATTCTTTAAAGTGTTTATCATGTTAATAATTTCATCTGAAATCACTGTTGGAACTGTGACATTTTGTACAAGGTAATTTTTTATAGTAGCATATTCTTGTGACTTTTCTTTCCCATGTATTATAGGTTGAACATAAAATTGCACTACACTTTTCTTGTTGTTGAATGTGAAAGTATTATTGTTTTCAAGATTAGCAATTGGTACTGTTTTGTTAGAATTACCTGAGAAACTCTAGGTCTGTTCTTTTTCATCTTCTAAGAGGCAGCAGACAGAAAAATTGACTCAAAGTACAAAAGAATAAGTAAAGCTCAGCTGAAATAATCCTTTATAAGATGAATGAAGGCTGACATCTTCAATTACAATTTGAACTGTCTCTTTGTATGAATGTAATTTAATGGAAATCTGATATTCAGTAAACTAGACTCTCTTTATGATTTATAACAGCCACCATAAGGGTTGCCCAGATTCATTTTAGAATTTAGAATGGTACAATGACTTTCTCTTCTGAGATACAACTTTCTAGACAAACTGCATATAAAGAGACTGTTTACTATCAAGTGAGAATTTTTTTTAATAGTCACTTTTTTTGTTGTTACTAAAGCTCTTTGTTCAAAATTGAAGCATATCCCTTGTCATATTGAACTGAAATTTGGCTTCATGTAGTGCATCCTCTATCTATTTATCTTATTTAAATGGGTGGATAGAATCTACAGCATTCATTATAGCCAAATTCCATTAACTTTATTCAAATTCTGAATGTATCAGAATATGATGCTGAAGGTAGAGAAATTTATCCCAAAAAATTCATTAAGGTTGATATTTATTATCTCACCTGTTTCTTGAGTGGTCCATGATCCTAATTTAAGACCCCTGAGTTTAGTCAACCTTACTTAGGTAGGAACATTAAGCAGAAATTTGTGCTTGAGGTTTTTATTAGGGATATTTGTACTTTTATATATTATTGTTTTCCCCCTCCTTGGAAAATATTTTATTTATCTTAAATATTTAAAAAATGTTCACCCAAATATTATCAGTTATTTGATCTATGATGTTTATGTGCAATTAATTTGGATTTTTACCAGCTTAATATGGAATAAATGAGGGTATCAAAACTGTGTCCATGGGACCATCATATCAGCCTTTTGGATGTCAGTTTCTTCATCTATAAAAAAGATGGGTTCCTGGTAGCTTTAAAATTTTTATGATTCAGTGTTCACACAGTACTGTCATTTACTTCTATTTTAAAAAAAGCTATGATCTATCCTTCATTATTCAAATTAATTAGAGTAGCATGATTTACTCATATATTACCATTCACACCTATACTATTATAATGAATTATGAAATTAACTTACTGTTGGTAATGGAAACAGTCAAGGACCTTGAACACAGGAGTCTCTAAAATAGAAGTATTCCCCAGCCCTACCCACCCCTGATAGTTTTCATCCAAGGGAGCAATCACTGTGTAAAAGAGGCCAGTCATCCCAACAAATTGCTGACTAATTGCTAGCAACAAGGAAGGCAAGTCAGTTTAGCTAACGCTGTAAACCATCCTGCAGAGACAGAAAGTGGCATATTCAAGGCAAATAAAACCACAGTCACCACTTTCACCATTACTTCTAGCTCCCCTTAGATTCTGATGGCAACATCCCAGCAACCTGAGTCCAAGAGTCACAGGAATTGCAATAATGCCCTGCCTCAATCCCTTCCAACCCATATCCAGTAACCATTATCTAGAAAATCTCCCTTAATTGAGATGTAACCAAGCAACTGCCTCTTTAGTTTCCCTACTTCTGCCTTTTTAGTAGCAACAATGTGACATGAGCTTTAACATATCATAAATAGGGAACCAAAATTGAGGTTCAATAAGTGTAGATAATTGCAACTTCACACATACATAATCAACATCACTGAATGACAATTAGCTGAGGTAAAACAAAAGAATAATTCATAATTGCTTGGTAATATCTTTTGTACATAGGGGGAAGTCACTACAGGTTTGGGCCATTTTGTCATTTTCATTATTATTTTTTTTAATTTAAGGCTTCTTATTAATGGTTCATCATACCCCCCCCCCACCTTACCCCCTTTGGAAATTTGCAAAAATTTGTAAAAGGATGGAGTTTGCCTTGACTTTGTTCTGAGGCAGGCAATTTCTCAATTTTTTTTGATGATTTCTCTTTTATGTTAGTCTTTACTCATTAATATTTCTTCTCCCATTGTTTATGTTTTTATTACATAATAAGGATGGACCCATGATTTATTTTTTGGGGGGAGAGAAAGGTGGAATAGGGAAATCCTGAGCAAGAAAATGTCCACTGCCAAACTAGAACACTGTTAAGATAAGTGACCTATCAAGATTGTTCACCTACTTTGTTTCAGGGATAGGATTTTAATCTAAGTTTTTGTTTGTTTGTTTGTTTTTAGCTTAAGGTCAACTTGAAAGCTTTTTTATGATGCCTCCATACTAGATAATCCTGAATATATTTTATATATACTTCTTTTGATAACCCAAAATCTTCATATCTGATGTCTTTGACTCATTTCCAACAATTCTTCCACAGTTTCCCCATCTCTAATATTTCGTGTGGAAATTATAACACTTGTCTATGATTTTACGTTCATTTTCATTTATTTTTAGCCAAGCTGATATAAACAGCTCTAATAATTACTAATTAAGTGTGTAAATTGAAACATTTCACTTAAGCAATTATTGAATGATACATTGGAAGAATAGCTCATTTCTATAAAATCAAGAGATCATGGAAAACCAAATTCATCTATCTTGGCTTCAACTTGATTTTTATACAAATAATTATTTATATCAGGAAGGTTATTAAGTTTCACCAATTATCAGAATAGCTCCAAATCCTTCCAAGTTGTCAATTAATATTCCTGTTTCAAATATGTGTAGGGGGTCTGAACATAATAATTTCTATCATAATTATAAAATCTAACTTGGATGCAATCCTTCTGACTATTGTTGTTATTTCTCTGTTATTTATTAATTACAAATAGATTAATAATTAAGAGACACAGTTTATTTACTGGAATTAGTACTTATGACTTAGTTTGATTTGAAGATTGTTGGAATACTTACTGTTAGAGTCTATAAGAGGGTTTGACTTATTTTTAAAAAATTAACTTCCTCATTTCTTTGGCATGATTGTTGAAAATATTGACACAACAGGATACCAGAGGGCAATTGTTGTGTATGTGGCTGCTGAACACAGGGCTTTCCAGAAATTCCTGAGGATGTTGAATAACTCTGTTTTTCCCTTACCATAGACTTTGGAAACCCTTATTATACAACTCAGCAAGATTATGCCAGAAGTAAATCTACTCTTACTACTGATGTAAATCAATTACAGCCTTAGTTTAGTATGTATCATTAGATCTTATAGAAGCAACTCTATAAGAAGCTGTTCTGTAAGGTGTATTCCTGGCCACCAAGGGGTGTAGCAGCAAGCACCATAGCATACCCAGGATGGCTGCTAACACTGGTTCTTTGATCTGCTTTTCTAAAAGAAAGCAACTCAAAAAGGGTTTAACAGTATTATTTTAATCAAACATATATCATTTACCTAATTGAGGGGAAAAAGTCAGCACCCTGAACTTCAGAGAATACAAACCAAAGTTATAAGCAGGAATACAACCAAAGTTACAGACAGAGAAACAGAGGAGAAGACAGGGTTTCCAGCTTCCAGATTGACCACTACATCCATACCTAGTTAGCTAGCAGAGAGGGAAGTACCAACATCTGGGTTTTCAAAACCAGGGGCTCAGTGGCTGCTCAGCTTCATCTTATCAAATCACACAACTCTTCCCATGAGTGAACCACAAAGCAAAACCTCACAATGTTGTGAAGAGAATAAGAGTGAGACCAAGACCTGGGTTCAAGATAAATTTAGGTGCGGATTTATTGATCAAGCATGCAACTGCCTGGAGTATACACTCAAATCAGGCAGTTCTGAATGAAGATCTATACAATGCTTATAAAGGCAAAAACCACAATTGGGGCATGGAGCTAGCATAAGCAATGATGTGCAGAAGACAAGAACAGCCATTGGTTGGATCTATAGCCCAAGGCTCATTTGGAAACATGGTGAAAGGGTGCAAGGGCACTACCTTCCTTGTAGGTAGGGGTCCCTCCTAGAACAAGGTGGAGGGTACAGAGTGGAGTGCACAGGGGGAGTGGAATTCCCAAAAACAGGCTAGGATCATGGAACAGGCCAGCATCATGTTCTGAGTGAAGGATGTGGGTGACCCTGCTTGGTTAGCATTCTGGGTGGGGATCTTGTTTGGTCAGCATCTCAGGACAGGGTGGTCTCTTGCATGGGATAGACTTGCCCCATGATCTTTGTACAGACTTGTACCATGTTCCTTGTACAAAATGCTGCTTCAAGACTTATTGATTTAGCGAAGAACTAATTCAGGGAGAGAAAAGGGAGCAGGGGACTATGCCTTGGGTGATTCACTTTTACCCAGGACTATGTCTTAAGCTATTACAGGTGATTACAGGGTTTAGAATGGAGACAAATAATATAAAGGAACTTAACGGTGGGCTCCAAATCATGTGGCATGTGATTTGAGTTAAGGTACAAGAACATCAGGGTATATATAGCCTTCTCCAGGGTCAGAGAACATCACAACCCTCATGTCCCATTGCCCAATCAGAAAATAACAAGATGTTGGCATTCCTGAAAAGCAAGCCTCCCCTCATAGGCTCCATGTGACCACATTCACCCTATTAGGGGGCAAAGTTTATTTTCAAATCAGGAAAGGTCCTCAAATTCACCTAAACCTATCAAGGGGCAGGGAAGATTTTCAAATTTTGATTACCATTAAAGGTACTATGAGATCTCATTTCTTTATTGGGCTTACTAATAAATCATTATGCTCAGAAACTGTGTGACTTCTCTTCATTGCAGATATTTTTTGTGATAATTGATGTCCTAGATGGGACCAGAGCAAATGTTTCCAACCCCCAGGACACCCTCTCAGAAGTCTTAACATAGGACTATCCTACTGGATTCCCACTAGGGCCTAGAGTTAAAATTTCTCCCAGCAATGGTAAGCTCCCACCTTGTTGGAGGAAGAGTTAATTCCCTTTTGCCCTTCCCAGTAAGGGTCAGGTCTTTAAGGTATTAAGGGAAGGTTCTATTCCCCTTTTCCCTTCACAATAAGGACTGGGCCTTTAAAGTGGTAAGGGAAGGCCTTTTCATGGGAAAGGTACCATCATATTCATTCAGGCTCATTTTTTCTTATATATAAAATCTAAATATTCCAAAGTATTACTGAAAACATGCCTCTGAAGAATACATTAAAGTAATCTTTGAAAACTAGAAAAAAGTCCTAGCATGTGATAAGCACTGGATTGTTGTTACTTCTTTAATTGACTTTAATTAGTCCATACTGAATAGCTTTTCAATTGGATATAATTAGTAAAATACCAAAGGAGATAGAATGAGTGATTTTCTCTGTAAAATAATTTAAAATGTATGCCATTGAATTACTGTCATCTGATTAGTAATATGTATCATGTTTTAAGTACATGATATTGGGTATGCAATTTTTTTTTTAATGAAAGTTGAGAAAAGCTGTTACTTCCCCTTTTAATCTGAATGCTGTTAGTTTGGGCACCTATGTGACTCAGTGGACTGGGTTTAGACTCAGAGAGACTTATCTTCTTGAGTTCAAATCCAGTCTCAGACTCTCAATAGTGAACTTGACATATCACTTAACCCTGTTTGCCTTAGTTTCTCACCTGTACAATGAGTGGGGGGAGAAAATGGAAAACCACTCAAGTATCCTTCCCAAGAAAAGCCCAAATGGGGTCACAGAGTCTGAAACAACAGATCAAAAAAATAAAAAAAAAGTTAATGAATTATAATCATATTACAAATGTACAAACATAGTGTTTATTTGAAAATTGCTTAATGTTTAATGGGTTTGATGTGGTTTTGTTTTGTTTTAAATTAGAAAATAATTAGGATAACTCATTGTTGGGAGAAGAGAATACCCACATTCTTCTAAGAGATCTTTGTTGGTGAGGATTCCTGGAATAAGATCTCACCAAATCTTCTAACAGTTATAAAATTGTAAAGCTCTGTAATACTGCATTTTGAGGAATTGGGACCACCATCAACAAAGGAAAAACTTGCAAGTTAACTTTAAATAATATCTCCTTTAAGATCATTTGGAAAATCATGAAATCATATTTGATGATAACTAGTAGATAATTAAATTACATTTTTGGAACAACTATTCACTGTATGTATATGAATACAAATCCAGAATGCAATTTTTTTCCTGAAAGATCAATAGAATATCCTGATACTTATTAGAAAAATAACAATATAAAAAAAGAAAAATAACAATAAACTAGCCATTAGCCATAATTAGTGAACTTTTGCTATTGGAGGAAAAGTCTCTAAGGACTTTAATCTGCTGTTATTATAAAATTTTATTACATGTATAAGTGTCTGACCACTCATAACACCATCATTCAAATGAACTGTCATGTGCTACTGCAGTCTTAGAACTCCTACATATTGATGTCTGTCTCTGGGGAGGTTAATAGACTGACACTGTGAAGGTAAAGGTAGGATTCTCTTGACTTATCCCACCTAGCTATATCTGATCCTGAATGGGATACCTTATGGCTCATAATGAGCCTTTCTACTGTTTGACTAATGATTGTAGCTCATATCTGAAATCAAACAGAACTAAGCAATAGTATTGGTACTGCTAGATCTCTCCCTTTTGCCTCATATAGCAAATTCCATTGATAGAGGCATGTGTATAATGATGCCTCATTTTTTTATTGTAATAAACATAGGGGATAAACTCCATTGATAACTTTCAAATGAATATTATGTTAATATAGTACTAGTATAGTTAGGAATCATGTTGAATTGTTATTTGAATTAAAAATAATAGAGATCATTTAGTGCTTAGCCTTGTTAAAAATAGTAAAGATACTTCTGTGACCTGATTTGAAAGGGTTTTTTGTTTAAAGCATATTAATACTACAACATCCTTTTGTTACGTTTATATTATCATAATATCTTCCTTAGGGGGGAATGAATTTGAATTAGATAAAGATGAATGAATATGAATGAAATGTTTTTCAAAGTTAAACAGAGCACATAATTTTGAGGAACAAAAATATATGTGTGTGTACACCATTGACCCTCAAATACAAATGGCCTTCTCAGAATATGCATTGGCCTATAAAGATCTAATTATATTCCCTTTATGAGTTTTAATTCTATAACAATGACTGATATATGAGGGCCTCACTTTACAAACCCAGGCCCTCATACATCTTTTCAGATGAATAGCAGTTCATATAAGCTACAAAGTTTGTATGAAGAATGGTCAGAGACAGTCAGCACTTAAATTCTCCAAAGTTTCAGGTGTAAGTTAAATCCCACATGTCTCTGACTGTAACATCTGTACCAGATAAGCAGCCCTTCCAGGAGGACCTATCTTCAGAGCTGCCATCAACTGAGGCCATGTACAGAATGAGAAAGTAAAAAGTTGTTTCCAATTACCACAAGAATACCTACTACATCTGAATTGTAACTGGAGATTGAAAACATTGAGAGTGGGCTACAAGCATACAAACCACTTGATTATTATATTACCTGGAAGACTTATAAATTCTACATTTCCCATGTACTATTTTTTTCTGCAAAGCTAACTTATTGAAGGGGACTTCCCTCAACACATTTTGTCAATGCACTGAGCCTATCCAGGTAATATAATAATCACAACATGCTTATGAATAAGGCACAAGAGACTTATCATCTTTTGATGGGCTATTAATAACAGTCAACCAGCATAATAATAATCAAACTTCTCATGACTGTCCTTGTATAAAAACACTGAACCCTGTAATTATTGCTTTCCATTGTATAATGGGAATCTGAAGATCTTCCCTGCCCCTTGACCCCTTGACAAGCTTAAGTGAATCTGAGAACCTTCCTGATTTGAAAATATACTCTGTCCCCTAATAGGCTGAACGTGGTCATATGGAGCCTGTGGTGAGAAGCTTGTTCTTCAGGAGCACTCACACCTTATTATTTTGTGATTGGACAGTGGGTCAAGAGGGTTGTGATATTTTCTGATGCAGGAATTGAATAATGTTAACCTGAATTCACTGTTTGTGTGAATTGAGACATTTGAAGAAATTGATAGGATCCATAAAACCATTGTTTCTTTTCGTTTTTGTGGCCTTTGAAGCACAGATTTCTTAGCAGAAGTCAAAGGGAATATAGGCAGGTGATTGCTTTGTATGTTATTATAGGTAGTTTCACTGAAATCATGTTTGTTTTTCTGTTCTCATTATTAAAAAGTTCATTTTTGCTATTTGATTTCCTTGAAATTTAGCAGTTTGTTAGATTTTTGATGGTCATATATATGTATGTGTGTATGTATGTGCACTGTGCAATACATATATGTATATGTTAGGATGATTGGTCCAATGTGTCATTAATATATTATAGATATTTGGATACTTTTTTCACATCTGTTATTGTCCATTTTGTAATTTTTTAAAAAATCACATTAAAACTCGTATTATGTGTATTATTGCTTTAAACATTCTTTTCAATTAACTTTGATGTCAGAATGCTCACAAATTTATTGTCATACACCTCTGTGGTTTCCTCTTCAATTTGACTTCAAAATTGAGATTCAAAGCTTTCAGTATTTATCTTTCCTTGGCATACATGACAAATTTTGTATATATTACATCCAAATGTGGCTTTATATTGTAAAGAGAAAAAAACACGATACGGAGAAATTGTTATTATGTTTTTCATTGAGTTATGAGTTAATATTTTCCATATATATCAAATAATTAATATAATGTTTTGGGCATGACTGCAAAGTCATAGTCAGTACTGTTCAGGATAGAAGCTAATTGTTTTGATATAAGGCAGAACCATAAAAGAATTTAATTATTTCCCTGGATGATGTCTCATTTTAAAAAATCATTATTGACACTATTTTTGATGGCATATTTTCAGTACAGAAAAGTTTTCCATGTGGATATCAAATACTCTAGCATTTTCATTAAACTTGGATCTATCTTATATATTTACAAGACAGACATGCCATGAATGCAGAACTGAAATAAAGGTTTTGTACTAATTATTCAGTCATGTGATGTTACAGACCTTTTTATTCACTTATTCAATAATAACTGTACATACAGTGAGATGTCCTTTATGTTCTTGGAATTATTTGAAAGACTTTTTTTTACCATCCTAGCAAATAAATAAATAAATAAGGATACGTGAAAATACACAAATCTATGTCTATATTTATGTCTTTTTTTCTTTTTATCTATCCTGTCACTTTCATTTTATTCTATATTTTTTTTGCTTTTTTTTGTAGGGCAGTTAGGGTTAAGTGACTTGCCCAAGGTCACAATGCTAGTTTGTGTGTGTGTGTGTGTGTGTGTGTGTGTGTGTGTGTGTGTGTGCGCCTGTGTGTGTTAAGTGTCTGGGGCCTGATTTGAAGTCAGGTCCTCCTGATTCCAGGGCCAGTGCTCTACTCACTGCCACCTAGCCACCCCTTATTCTATAATTTAATCCCTTAACATTTAAAGTTATTAGCTAAGTTCATGTTTGTTTTCCAACTTTTATTTTAGTATTGATCTTGAAGGATTTAAAAAATCACTTTCATTATAGTACATTATATTCCTATTGCTATTTTTTCTAAAAATACTTAGATAAAACCATTCCACTGGTTCTCTTACCTCTAACCTTATTAATTTATTTATGCCATTCCTTTGTCAACCAAATTTTGTAAACATCAGTCCTCTTTATTGATTTGCTTTCTATTTATGCAATTTTATTATCCGATCAAACTTCCTACCTTTGTCTATTCTTTCTTTTATCTCTACTTTCTTCAGGGAGTTAAAGTATATGAAATCCCTCCCTCTTCTAAGCAATTGCAATGCTTTTAGACTTTACATATCTTAGCACATCATCCTATCTTTTATTTTTGTTATCTTTCAGGAATAATAATTTGTAAGGGAAGTAATATGGTTAGAAGCGAGATGCATTGGTAGAAATTAGCCTATATCTCTCAAATTTTGTGATCAAATCCTATCTTTTTGCTACCTCATGCTTTTTTTACCTTCACCTTGACTGTGCCATTTAATTTGTGGGCCTTTGTTGTTTTACTATCTTTCTGTGTGCTAGCCATTACTAGAAAACCATAAATTCCTTTTTCTGTGTCATGATGTTGTCCATGTAGGAGTAACAACCTTCCAGAAGTCTTTTTCCAACATATAAACTCCCCCCATTTAAACTGAGCATGATTTTCAAACTTCCATAATAGTAATAAAGCACCTCTTCTTTCATGGGAAGATTATTCATTAGTACCACATCCCCACCTTAAATTGAGAGGTCACTCTTATTTTTCCACAGTGAATCCCTGATTTATGACTCTTCTCCCACTCTTCTACAAACCTCTTTCCTTCTAAGATATCAGAGTTATCATTAGCCTTTTGATGTTCCTCTGCTGTCTTGAAAGGGGTATGTAACTCATTCCTTTTTGTCTTATTAGCCATCTCCCCATTCTGTGATTTTTATTCCACTGAATACATTGAATCATTTTAAGGGCACTTTGGGGTTTAATCTGTCCATGTGACTTCAGATTTTTTCCTCTAATTTCATTTCCATTTCTTTCAATTCCATTTAGATCTTTAAATTCTTTGGGGTATGTTTAAAAACCTTCTAATTATCCTTTAAACAAAAATTTTACTACATAGAACAAAAATTTTCTTTTTATTGGTCTTAAAGAAAAATATACTTCTAAACATGAAATAATTTATTTTATAATCTATTTTTTACTTGCCAATTTTACTTAATTGCCTCTTTTATAGTTGGCAGGTTTGAAAGTTGAATATTATGCAAACTAAAAAAAATGCACTAATGGAAAAAAAAACACCAGCTTACCAAAGTCAGAAATGGATATATGTTTGCTTGTTTTTTGTGCTTTTTTTTTTCCTGCATTGGTTACATTGATGGGGAGGGCCATAAAGCTGGTATAGGTTTTGAAATAAAAATTAATTTGGTAAATAAACAAATATAGGCTAATTTAGTAGACAAGTTTATATGTCGACCAAAACAGGTGAGTGATAGGGTCATGACATTGTGATTGCCACTTGCAGGAAATGGACATGCCACCCTCATCCATACTAATGCTCTCACCACTATGAACCCTGATGAGGTCACAGAAAACATTTTATGAAGACTTGGAGAACCTTATCATCAGAGGTCAAAAAAGGACAAGCTTATAATTCTGGGTAAGTTTAATGCCTGTGTAGGCATTTACTATCAGACATAGCAGGGAGTCATTGGGAGGAATGGAGTCAGAAACAGAAACAACAATAATCATTACTGAAGACTTGCGTGTCTCATGACTTCATCACCAACATTGTCTTCTATTCACCTAAACACAAAACTTCTTGGATATACCCTTGCAGCAAACATAGGCATTTAATAGATATGTCATTGTAAGTAGAAGAAACATATAGGATGTGTGAGAGATAAAGATGATGTGTGGTGCAGAATGCTAGACTGATCATAGACTTATCCTTTCCAAGCCAAATGATTACAGTCAACAAAAGCAGCAGACCCTATGACAAGAGGATTACCAGCAAACAATGTTAACTGATTAGAGTGCTTCTCTGAATGGGGATTCTTTGCTGCTAACTTGAAGAAAAAGCTGAGTGAACAAGCTGATGACACCAATGGAGCAGAAAAAGTAGCTTTCAGAGATTTTGGGCATAGCATCATATTTACTCATCTGAACCAGAACACTTAAAAACATCTAGATTGGTTTAATGAAAGTGATGGGGAAATTTAGAAACTGCTAAAAGAAAAAGAAAAATTAGAACTCCACAGGATTTACCAGCAGGATAATTCATCAATATCTAACAGGAAACATTTGATTCAATCAAAAGTAAAAAGCAAATGAAACTTAAAGAGATACAAGATTATTGATTCAATAAGAAGGCATATGAAATTCAGGTTTATGCTGATAGTAACAACCCAATGCACTTTTATGATCCCCTGAAGGATATGTGTGGACCAAAGATCTATGGAGAATCTCAACTATTTGGTATCGATGGTTTCACATTGATTAGTGATAAGGACATGATGTTAGAGAGACGGGCTGAATACTTCCATAAACTTCTCAAAAGACTATCATCAAATATTGCAGTAAATCAACTGACCATATACCTCAAGTTGAACTCAATCCCTCTCTAGCCAAACTTCCAACTGAAGAAGAGGTTTTAAATGCCAGTAGCCCTTCACCCCCCTGGTGAGAAAGAACCTAGTGCTAATTCTATTCCAGCTATTTACAAGGTGGAGAGTTCATTGCTCATACATAAACTGACAGAAATTTTCCAGATTATGAGGCAAGAGACGGTTATTCTCTAGAAGTTCAAGGATGCTTTCATTGTCCTATAATGACAAGATTATACTCAACTTTTCTGGGTAAGTTATTCTTGGATGCAACCCCAATTCTTTTGCTCTTTAAAATATGTTCCAAGACTTACAGGCTTTTAGAGTAGAAGCTACTAGGTCTTGTGAAATCCTGACTGTATTTACATAGTATTTTTTTTTTCTTGTTGCTTGTAATATATTCTTTTTAATCTTAGAGTTTTTAAATTTTGTTTTGATGTCCCTACTATAAGTTATCCTCCTGGTATCTCTTTCAGGTGGTAAACAGTACATTTTATGTATTTCTGCTTTACCCTCTTCCTCTAGAACTACAGGGTAATTTTCCTTTGTAATTTTTCATAATATTGTATTCAGATTCTTTCTTTTTTTCATAACTTTCAGATAGTCTAACAATTCTTATAATTGTTTCTCCTCAATTTAGATTTCATGGGCAATCATCTTTTTATTGTACTATGATATGGAATTGCTTGTTTTGCTTTTGTTAATTGAAAATAAAATAAATTTGTAAAAAAAAAAGGAAAAAGAAAAAGGAATAGGTTATCCTGTGACAACCATAGAGGTGGGCTCTGTCCTAGTCATTGCTGGCAAGATTCTTGCCAGTCTTCTTTAATAGGCTGATCCTTTACCTGGAAGATTGGTCAACTACCTAAGAGCCACAGTGGCTTCAAATAGGGCCAACAAATGCTTAATATGGCACTGACTACATGACAACTCCAGGACAAATGCCAGGAATAGAACAGAAGTCCATATTCAATGTTTATAGATCTAATGAAAGTCTTCGATACTTTCAGTTAGAGGAGTTGTGGGGAATTGTAGCAAAATTTGGTTGCCCAGAGAAGTTCATCAGTATTGTATGTCAGTTTCATGAAGGCATGCTTGCCCTGTTTTTGGATAATGGATGGTGATTTCAGGCTTTACCAGGCACCAATGGGGTGAAGCAGAGCTGTGGTCTTATTCCCATACTTTTTAGCATACTCTCTGCAATGTTGCCAGATGCCTTCAACATGGGTAAAAATTACATCAAGGTCATCTAGCACAGTGATGATAAATTATTTAACTTGAAAAGCCTACAAGACAAGATGAAAATGGGGAGAGAGTTGGCACATGATTTTTTTTCACAAATGATTGTACATTCTGTGCAGGCTCTGAGGCTGAGATGTAACAAGTATGGACCTTTTCTCTGCTGCTTGTGCTAATTTTGTTCTAACAATTGACACCAAGAAAATGGAGGTTCTTCACTAGCCTGCAATATACCATCTATTCATAAAGCCAGCCATTACAGCAAATGGAGAGATTTCTTTTTGCTTTTTGGAGAAGACAGGGAAACTGTGTTTAAATGACTTGTGCAAGGTCACACAGCTAGTAAGTGTTAAGTGTCTGAGGCTGGGTTTTGAGCTCAGGTCCTCCTGACTCCAGGGCTGGTGCTCTATTCACTGTGCCACCTTGTAGTCCCACAAATATAGAAATTTTGAATGCTTTGGATAAGTTCACTTACTTTGCCTGTATACTTTCCAGAGATGTACACATAAATTATGAGGTTGATATACACATTACCAGAGCTAGCTCAGTGACTAAGAAAATATGGGAAAGAAGAGTTACTATCCTGCAGATCAAACTGAAGTTCTATTGTGCCATCATTCTGACCTCATTGCTGTATGCCTGTGACACATGTACAGTATACCAGCATCATGCCATAAAACTGAATCTCTTCCATTTGAATTGTTTTAGGAAGGGTCTGGTGATCAGTTGACAAGCTAAGGTACTGGACACTGAGTTCTTTTTTCAGTCTTAACTGCCACGTATGCAATCTCTACAGAGGAGAGCAAAACACTAATGGGCTGGTCACATAGTTATAATGCTAAAAGTACATTTGCTTAAAAGACTATTTTACAGAGCCTCATGCAAGACAAGCACCAACATGGAGATGAGAAATGATGCAAGGATGTTCTCAAAGTCTCTCTAAAGAAATTTGGAGTTGACTCTGAGAATATGGGAGACACCGACAAAGGACCACCCAACATGGTATGCGTGCATCAAAGAAGGTGATATACTCAATAAGCAAAGCAGAATTATAGTGAGTCAAAAGAAATGTAAGATGTACACATTTAGAGACATATCCACTCTAAAAGTTCATATGGACTCCATGAGCACAACCTATAGAAGAGCTCCTTGAGTTCAGATTGTTCCAATTAGCCAAAGTTGGACATGTTGTACCTTGCCCCAACACAATGATTTCATTTTGATACTCTTTGAGAACATAGGACAACAACAAACCATACACACACATGTGCGCACACACACACACACACACACACACACTTTATTTTTCCTGAATATTCATTTTTTATTGATGATTAGGCTAATTTAGTAGGTATGCTATTTTCAGTTCCTACTTAAGCTCTTTGTTTTTCAAAATATTCTTTTCTTTCCCCTTTGGTGGTTTCTTATGGTTATGCAACAATGATGTTTTGTTTTGTTTTATAATTCCTTGCTTTCTGAATATCTTTAGAATTTTTTATTAGTTATTGGAATTATTACATTTAACAACTATATATCTTAGTGTTTGAAAAGATTTGTTTGGGGGCAGTGAGGTGGTGCAGTGAATACAGCACTGGCCCTGGAGTTAGGGGGACCTGAGTTCAAATCCACTCTCAGACACTTAACACATACACACACACAAAAAAAAAAAACTAGCCATGTGACTTTGGACAAGTCACTTAACCCCAATTACCCTACCTCCCCTCTCCAAAGAGCAAAATAAACAAATAAATAAATACGTTTTGTTTGTTTCCTTACTCCTTGTAATGTTAATGGATTGTAACATCTTCTCTGCCCATTAATAGGCTTTACATAGAGTCCATTAAGGGAAACTTGTATAGGGGAGGCTTGCTTGTAGGAAGACTTTCACACCTTTTGCTAATTTCTAATTAAGCACTGAGTCATGAGGATTATGATGCCTTCTGACTCTGAGAAGTGTATATATACTTTGAGTTGGTATATATACTCTGAGTTATTGTTTTTGTTGATGTTTTGCTTTGAGAACGTGCTTATGAGAAGAATCTTGTGATTCCCTCATGGAGATTCTAAGGGACTGTATGTTCAGAGATACTTGACTGCTCAGATGTAAAGGCTCTTTTGATCTAGGGATGTATATAAAGTGTATAGTTGATTCAGGGAGTCAGAACCCGGTCTGTTGGTCTTTATTTCTCTGCTTATATTTATTGTTGACCCCTTAAACAGCTATATTTCCTAGTAAAACAGATGTATGAACCTGTGCTAGCAGCTATCCTGGGCATGCCAGTGGTTGCTGCTACACTCCTGGATACAATCTATTGATTCTTTTAGTTAGTATGTTGTTTTCTGTATTCAGACATGGGCAATTCTTCATTATTGCTTTTATTGGGAACTTCAGATTTTCTTTTAATATGTCACATTCTTCCTGGAGACTTATGTTCCTTAACTTGTCACAATGCATACTTTCTTTGAGGTCCATGACTTTTACTTATATAACAATGTCATATTCTTTACCAGAATTGAATCTTGTCTCCCTTCTGTCATAGTTTCCTTCACTTTGGGATATTTAAAATTCCAAATCTGTTAATCCCCTTTTTGATTCTTTGCAAATTTTTTACTTCTCTTTTCTTTCAAAAATTTTTCTTTCAAAATTTTCTAATTCGCTAATTGAGTTATTTTACATTGATAAGTACAAATTATGACATATATTGTGGACCAGTTTCTTTACTTATGTATGCCACTTCTCTTTAAAAGCTTTGCTTAATTTCTATTTTCATAGGTTTTCCAGGGTAAGATTCTATGTTTCAGTATGCATTGACTCACTTTCCTTTGTCTTGCAATAAGTGTTAAAATTGCTTCATAATATCTTTCAGTATTCAGTATTAATCCTTCTAGTTTTAGAAACAGGACTTTTGCTTTACGTGTTTGTGAACTTTGTTGTTTTTTTCTTTTTTTACCTTACATATTTCCATCACTCACTTTTTATCTGCTTTCCCTTTGCTAGTGAATACATATAGCCTATAACTAGATTACAAAGCTTCCTCTTCCTCTTCCCCAATTGGGGGATTTAGGATTACTGCCCTGTGTCTCTATTAGAAAAAGCCCCTGGAGGAACAAGAGTAGGTCCATGTGGTCTTTAGTTCCCTTTTCTTCAGGAGATATACAGCCATATCCCTTACATCAGTTCTTCCACTGGATCTCCTTTACATCTTCAGTGGGACAAAATCAACATCTGTCAATTTTTTTTCTGCTAGGAATAAGTCAGAAAGGGTCTTTCAGGCCTTTCTGCAGCTTTAGGGTCCCACATCCCATGGTGGTCTTAATGTAGAAAATAGTGTGCTTATTCCCAGCCTTTCTTATTTTATGATGGGAAAAAATCAGTTTGTGTCATAGGTTTCAGTGGAAGGTGAGGAAAAGGTAGGTCAAGTATGATGACAAAATCCCTATAGTAAAAGGTATTGTTACAATATGGGTTGCATTCATAAAAATATATAACCACTTTGCATAGCTCTTTGTAGCTGGATGATAATATGGGATAGGGTGATGAATGAATGCTCTAAGGATTAGCATTTTTATGTGAATTGAAGAGATTTTATGTTATTCCTTGTTTTTCTTATGCATTGAGCTATAATTGTTCTATAATTTCTACATAATTCTTTGTTTTTCTTCAGGAGGGAGGGGAATGAATGAGATCTTAAGAAGATGAATTATAGCATTGAGCTATAATTGTACTATAATTTGTACATAATTCTTTGTTTTTCTTCAGGAGGGAAGGGAATCAATGAGATCTTGAGAAGGTGTCTAATCTGACATCTTCTTGACCTTATGAATGGATGACTAGAAGTCCATGCCATTAATTTTAACATTTATTGAATGATAATTGATTGATGACAAGGCTGAGCCAAGGGAATTGAATCATTATACATTTTAATAGGTACATATAGAATACTTGCATTTGATGAGTTTCTTCATCATAGAAAAACTTTAAGGTAAAAGAAACTAGATCACTCCGTGGAGACAAGACTACATGATAACTATTCTGCAAGTATGCTAATATTCCAGGCTTTTATCTATTTGTTTTCGAACTAACCAAGCAAATGGCTTTATCTAGAATACTCCAAAGACTGAATGTTTCCCTTGATGAACTAAATCATTAATAAAAATCAACAAGCTTGTTGCCAGATATTTCAGGAGGCTTACTTAGAAAACTTTTTATTTTTCAGTGGAGACAAGGTAGCAATATAGAAACAGGAAAACTCGGCCAAGATGGCGGAGTAGAAACCACATTTCCAATGTGCTCTGCCCCACACAAATTTCAAATAATGTGAAAGGGGACTCCGGACAACTTCTGGAGCCCCAGCACCCACAGAATGGCACAGAGAAGCTAACCTCCTGCTGAGGACAGCCCAGTAGCCCTGCAGGGAGCGGCCAGTGCAGTGCTCTGAGAGCAGGCAGCACAGCAAGCTGGGAACGGACAGCACAGCCCGCATAGCTGAGCCCAGGTCCTCAGTTTTAGCCCCAGGGCAGCCAGGCCTTGAGCCGGCTGGAAGGACCCCAGAACATCAGCAATTGTGGTGATTCCAGAATTATCAGCACAGGTATGCCTAGGACAAAGTGAGAGGTTGGTGACCTATGGAATTTGGGACCAGTATTTTGGGAATGCGTGGCTTCCTCCCCTGGGGGCAAAAAGCTGCTGAAGAAACAGCTGCACAGAAGCCATTTTGCAGCATCAGTAGTGGCTCTAGCTCCTGGTCTGCAAACTGTAGGAAGATCCAGCAATCAGTCTGGGGGTTAATTGCTTTTGCTTTAAACTACCTGGATCTGGATTGCGGTCTGGGGGGGGAAGTTTGGGGTGGGTATCCAACTTGCCAGAGTGGGTGGAGGCTTTACAGAGGCCACCCAACTGGCAGAAGTTGTGAAGACCCCATGTTTGGGCAGAAGATCCCCTGTCTGGTGGCAGAGTCCTACTGTGGCAGCAAGCCCAAAAATCAAGTAATTAAGTGGCAACATGCTTAGGCAAATGAAACAAAATAAACAGAAAAGTTCAACATTGGACTCCTATTTTAGGGGCAAAGAGGCTCAAAGCATGGAGGAGGACTGTGAGGTCAGAACTCCTGCACCAAAAGCCCCAAATGAAAATACAAGCTGGCTACAGGCCATAGAGGACCTTAAGAAGCAGATAAGAGAAGTGGGGGAAAATTTGGGAAGAGAAATGAAAAAGATGCAAGAAAAGTATGAAATGACAGTCAACAGCCTGACTGAGGAAAATAACACCTTAAAAAATAGACTAACTCAAATGGCAAAAGAGGCTCAGAAAGGCAATGAGGAGAAGAATGCCTTAAAAAGTCGAATTTGCCAGATGGAAAAAGAATCTCAAAAGCTCACTGAGGAGATTCATTCCTTCAGAGTTAGACTGGAGCAAATGGAAGCTAGTGACTTTATGAGAAATCAAGATACTATTAAACAGATCCAAACAAATGAAAGAATAGAAGGCAATGTGAAATATCTCATGGGAAAAACCACTGACCTGGAAAATAGATCCAGGAGAGATAATTTAAAAATTATTGGACTACCTGAAAGCCATGATCAAAGAAAGAACCTAGAAATCATCCTTAAAGAAATTCTCAAGAAAAATTGCCCTGATGTCTTAGACACAGTGGGGGAAATAGAGGTTGAAAGAATCCACCAATTGCCTCCTGAAAAAGATCCCCAAAAGAAAACTCCTAGAAATACTATAGCCAGGCTCCAGAACTCCCAGATCAAGGAGAAAATACTCCAAGCAGCCAGGAAAAAACAATTTCAATATTGTGGAAACACAATCAGAATAGCCCAGGACCTGGCAGCTTCTACCCTGAGGGATTGAAGAGCATGGAATATGATATTCCAGAGGGCAAAAGAGCTGGGATTGAAGCCAAGGGTCACCTACCCAGCAAAACTGAGTATCTTGTTTCAGGGGAAAATATGGTCATTCAGTGGAAGAGAGGACTTTCAAGCATTCTTGAGGAAAAAACCAGAGTTGAATAGAAAATTTGACATTCAGACACAAGAAGCAAGAGATGCTTGAGAAGGTAATCAAGGAAAAGAAATCAAAAGGAACTTATCAAAGTCGGACTATTTACATTCCTACATGGAAAAACAATAACTGTGTTTGATGAAACCTTTCTCATTATGAAAATAATTGAAGAAGGGTACATGGCATATGTTCACAGGTATACATGGATAGAGGTCACAGGTTGAATTTGATGGGAAGGGATGATTTTTTTTGGAGGGCAATTGGGGTTCGGTGACTTGCCCGGGGTCTCAAGGCTGGGTTTTTGTTTGTGTTTTGGGTGTCTGGGGCCGGATCCGGGCTTGGGTCCTTCTGGCTCCGGGCCAGGGGCTCTGTTTGCTGCGCCACCTAGCCGCCCCAAGGAAGGGATGATTCTTAAAGGGTGAAGTCAAGAGGTGAGAGAGGAAAGTGGCAAGAGGAGATAGAGAGAGACAGGGTAGGGTAAACTATCTCATGTAGAAGAGGCAAGGGGAAGTAGTTGCAGGGGAGGGGAAGAACAGGAAGGCAAAAAGGCAAAAGCATAATCTCATTGAAGTTGGCTCAAGGAGAGAATCACATACATACTAAATGGAATATCTTACCCTCATTCACTCTCCTGAGTAGGGGAAAGGAGGATGAGAAGGAGGATGATGGAGGGGAGGGCATTCTGGGGGGAAGGGAGGTTGGAAGTACCCACTATCAAAGAGGGATAGGATCAAAGTAGGGAATGGACTAGGTGGGAGGTGAGATGGGTGGGAGGGAAATATAAGCAGTCTTTTACAATATATCTACTATGGTAATGTTTTGCATGGCTATACATGTAAAACACATACTGAATTGCTTATCTTCTCAGAGGGAGTGGGTGACAAGGGAGGAAGGGAATGGATCTGAACATCGACGTTTTAAAATTAAATGTTTCATAAGATGTCCAGGCATTGGGGCCCAGAGATTCACCTTGCCCTAATGGCAAAGTTGAAGGGGATATGGGAGAAGATATGGGAGAGAGCAGATTGTATGAGGGGACATCTAGTGGGACTGCTATTCTGGGGTGGTGGGTAGGGAAAAAATGGGGGAAAATGTAACTCATAATCTGGTGGAAATGAATGATGTAAACCAGAAGTTAATAAAGCATTTGTTTAATTAAAAAAAGAAATGAACAGGAAAACTCCCTGATCTACCCACATAACTACTTTGAATACCTATAAAATATGATTCTAAACAAACTTTCGAGCTACAGAACCCAGAAAGTGACAAAGAGAAACAAATCTCCCACTGAAGGCATCACAAAAGGCTGGCAGGAAGGGTCCATCAAATTGCACTGGGAGCTGAGCTCAGGGGTAACAAATGATCATTCAGAGGTGTATTTTCTCTTCCTGTAATCTGTTTGGATATGGATCACTGTATTGAGTGGAGGTCCTGGGGTGTGTGTCCAGGTACCAGAGCTTATGGAGGCTTCAGAGAGGTCACCCAACTAATAGCTACTGCAGCTGTGAAAACCCCAGTGATTTGGGACAAAGCTCTCCCCTCCTGAAACAGAGTTCTACTTGGGCAAAAAGCTCAAAAGTCAAGTAATTAAGTGGCAGTATGAGCAAATAAAGGAAGCAAAGCAAGCATAATAGTCAAACCTTAGATACCTTTTTTGGGGGAAAAAGGAGCAAAGCATGGAACACGAGGAAGACAACAAAGTCAGAACTCCTACACCAAAAGCTTCCAAGAAAGATATGAATTGATTACAGGACATAGAGGAAATCAAGAAGGATTTTGAAAACAAAGTAAGAGAAGTAGGGGGAATATTGGGAAGAGAAATGAGAATGATGCAAGAACATCATGAAGAGAGTCAACAACATTACTGAAGAAAATAACACCTTAAAATATACTAACTCAAATGGCAAAAGAGGGCCAAAAAGCCAATGAGGAGAAGAATGCCTTAAAAAGCTGAATGTGCCAGGTGGAAAAAGAATTTCAACAGCTCACTGAAGAGAATAATTCCTTCAGAATTGGAGTGGAGAAAATGGAATGTAGTAACTTTATGAGAAATCAAGACACTATTAAACAGATCCAAACAAATGAAATAATAGAAGCTGATGTATAATATCTCACTGGAAAAGCCACTGATCTGGAAAATAGATTCAGGAGAGACAATTTAAAAATTATTGGATTACCAGAAAGTCATAATCAAAAAAAGAACCTAGAAATCATCCTTCAAGAAATCCTCAAGGGGGGGGGGGGGGGCGGAGCCAAGATGGCGGAAAGGAAGCAGTAACCTCGCTGAGCTCCTCTGTCACTAGTCCCAAAGGGTAAATCTGAGTGGATTCCGGAGTGACGGAGCCCAGTGGAAGACAGAGTGTGGCAGAGTCCAGCCCAGGAGGTTGCCCAGTGTGTCCGCACAGGTCGAACGCAGAGCGCGTGGGGTCTGCACAGCTCAGACCTAAGAGCAGGCAAGCAGACTACACCAGAGAGAGCAAAAGCCCAAGCCTGCAGACTTATGAAGGATGAATCGCAGTCATCTCGCAGAGGGAACGGATCATTGGAGCCAGGTAGGAGAGTCGGGCCCCCAGTGGAGAGAGTGGCTTCTCAGGCTGCATTCAGCCCCCAGCCTGGAAGTTTAGAAACTGCCTGCCTGTATAATACAGGGGCTGGAATGGCAAAGTAAATTCTAGCTGCTCAGATCCTCCCATTCCTCCTTCATGAAGCAGAAAACCCAAAGAAAAGTCTCCCACCCAGATTGAAATCCCAAGTTAATGGAAATAGCCTCAGGCTTGAGAATCTCCAAGAAGGGGTGTAACTGAGACAGCCAGGAATCTGAAGAGAAGAGAGGGAGGGGACCCAACAAGCCCCACCTCACTTCACCAACAAAAGCCTACTTATAGCCCAGGGGTATAGAGGCAGAAATCTGAAGTGGTCAGACTCAGACCCACCTACACATCTACATTCCTCACTGACTTCCCTGACTTAGCCATAAACTAGCCACCCAGAGGTATTCAAAGTCAAGGATCAGGCCCCAAACTCATAGCCTGAGACACTAAGAAACAGGAAGTCACAATGGGAAGGAAGGAAGCTGAAAAGGAGAAGGGGAAGGCAAAAAAGTCTATTCCAGCATACTATGCAGGGC